>JAPIVC010000370.1:0-228663 GCA_030586385.1 Camponotus fellah
TTTATGCGATATACTCTATTGATCAAAATGATCTATTCTATATTATATATTACTACATATAACATAATAAAAAAATAAATATGTAATGCTAAAAAGTTATACATTATATTTAATATAAAAGGACTGAAAAAAAATATTTAATGCTGTCACGTCGTCCATCACAGATGACGGTGCTCGCTTCTCGATATTTGATACGAGCGGCAGTATTAAACATTTTTGTCTTACATTTTCTATATTAGATAACGATTTTTATAACTGATAAATATACTATATATTTACTAATTGTAAGAAAATATCCTCTACATTTTTATAAAAAATTTTTTTTATAAATTAAAAATTAAATCGTACCATTCTTATAATCGAATATTGAATCCCATACAGCACAGAATATTATAATATTGCTATAATATTCTGTGCTGTATGGGATATGTATACATATATATATATATATAGAGTCCCGCAACTACCGCTCCATATTTTAAAGGTAGATTCTCTGACCAATTTAAAAACGATTTTCCTCAGCGAAAATGTCGAGGCACTAATAATTTTCGAGTTATAAATGATTGAAAATAAAGGGTTTTTCGCAAACTAAGCCTTATGAGAATAAAATAAAGTCACATTCTTTAGTGAATTTTAGATAGAGTTTACTTTAATAGAATTTTAATTTAAGGCTTAGTTAAGAAGGCATATTATGACAAAAAATTGAAATATGCCAAAAATAATGATCTTCTTCGACTTTTCGATGAGGAAAAAATCGTTTAATTAGAGAATCTACCTTTAAGTGGAAGGGGGAGATCTATATATATATATATATATATAAATATATATACAGATAATATTCATATATATATATATATATATAAATATAAAAAAATTAATGAATTTTCAAATTAATATTTTGCATATAACATTATAACATCATAAATTGCATTTTATTATATAATACAAATTTCATATATATATATATATGATATATATTTATATATATATTTCATATATTCATATATATTTATATATATATAACATATATATATATATATATATATATATATATATATATATATAGAGTATATGTATTCAATATTCGTTTAATCGTATAAAAATTATACGATTAATTTTTTATATGAAAAAATATATCGATATTTTCTTACAACTGATAAATGTATAATATATTTATCAGTTATATAAAATATATGATATAAAAAGCTGTAAAGGAAAACATTTAATGCTGCCGCATGTATCGAGATAGCGACAAGCGAGCAGCGTGGTCCGTTCGTTGCCAGCTTAGTAGGAAGGAGATAGAAAACTGTATTCTGTCCTTTTCTACTATCCGAAGCTAGCCGAAGTGCCGAGCTCACACGTACATGGCTTTCGCTCGTGTGCGTCACCTTCTCCACCTTCCCCTCTCGCGGTTGCCGGTTGCCCGCGTATACGTTTTGGCATCACTGGTGTGGCTTGTTTCCGAGGTCGAGAGGCATTTGTGGCGTGCAAGGTTCCAACAGGCCGTTGTTGGGTCGCCTTGTGGCTCTGGCAATTTCTACACGCCCGGACGTATTTTTCGATATTCCGGAACATTCTAGACCAATAATATCTCTCGGTAATCCTTGCGATGGTTTTCGCAATCTCCAAGTGCCCCGCAGTGGGAGCATCGTGGAATCTCTCCAGGATACTTTAGCGTAGCGGCGCAGGGATGCACAGCTTTCATTGTTCCGAGCTCGTCTCCTTGAAGTTCAAACTGTGTAGGATATGGCGATAGAGTCGTCCCTCGTTGATTCGATACTCCGGTCGGGCTTCCTTGGACCTCTTTCATGATTTTTCGGTACCACTTACAGTGGTCGGTGCGGGCGACGCAGTTCGCGAATTGACGCATCAAGCCGTCCGCAATGCGGTTAAGTATCCCACGACGGTACTGGATATCGAATTCGTGCTTGTAGTTCTAGGCTCCATTGTCCGAGGCGTCCGGTCGGAGACTCGAGTTTCCTTAGCCATTTTAGGGCTTGGTTATCGGTCACCACCGTGAAGGCGTAGCCCTCCAGATAGTTTCGCATCCGCCGAATTCCCAGACAATTGCGAGGCACTCTAGTTCGATCGCACTATAATTTCGCTCGACCGCGTTGAGTGTGCGGTTCGTGTAGGCGATAACGCGATCGCCGTCAGCATATCTTTGTGTTAACACGGCTCCTACATCTGTGCTGCTAGTATCTGTTTGTAGGAAAAATCGGCGGGCGTAATCCGGGCAGGCAAGTACCAGCGCGGAAGCCAGTTCTTGTTTCAGAGCTTGGAAAACGGCTAGTTCTTCCGGCCCCCACTCCCAGCGCGCTTGTTTACGTGTTAGTCGCATCAATGGCGGAAAAATTAGCGAACCGGCGGTACCAGGAGACCATACCGAGAAAGTGGCGGACTTGTTTTACAGCGGTCGGTTCGGGCCAATCGGCTACGGTACTTACTTTTTCTGAATCGGTACGGATCCCCTCGCGGTTGATTACGTGTCTCAGGTATTTCAGTCGGTCGACGCAGAATCGGCCTTTCTCGGGATTCAGTTTGAGACGCGCTTCTCGGAGTCGGTGGAATGTCTCGGCGAGCAGTCTCAGGTGTTCGGAGAATGTGCGACTTATGATAATAATGTCATCCAGATATACAAAGAGGTGGAGTTCTAGTTCGGATCCGAATACGGAATCAAGCAGTTGTTGGAAGGTGGCCGGTGTCGAGTGTAATCTGAAGGGCATGACCTTGAATTGGAAAAGTCCTTTTTCCGGTACAATGAACGCCGTGATGGAGCGACTTTCCGATGTGAGGGATATCTGCCAGTACCCGCTTTTCAGGTCTAAAGTCGATAAATATCGCGCCCCCGTCAGTTTGTCAAGATAGTCGTGACCTGGGGTAACGGATATGCATCTCAGTGATTTCATTCACGCGTCGGAAATCCACGCAAAACCGGTACGATTTGTCCTTCTTCTTGACCAGAACTACAGGAGAGCTCCACGAGCTGCTCGATAGCAATAATGTCCTGGTCCAACATTTCGTCCACCTCGTTGTTAATTACGGCCTGCATGGCCGAATTACGCGGCCGGTATCATTGTTTGATCGGCATGGGGTCTGTTAGGCGGATCTGGTGCTGGGCCTTCCAATGGGCCCTTAACCCCCTTGAATCTCTTCAACTCTCTCCCTAAAAATTCCTGTAGTTGTCGGCTTTCCTCGGGTAGTTGGTCAGTCCCTCGGCCGCACAACATTGTTTTCCGTCTCGGATAATGGAGAATGGTGGCGGAGGCGTCCCCAGCCGTAGCTTCGTCTGTGCATCTACGCCAAGGAGCACTCCATGTTGAGCACGATCGAGAACGTATGTGTCCCTGTCGAGTTCTTTACGCGCATTGGTACCGTGAAGTGCTAGGTGTATCGACGGGACTCCTATCTACGAGCACAATTTGCGCTTTCCCGGCTCTTTCATCCCGTTCGCTTGCAGTCGGTCTGCGGTGCGGCCGTTCAGCAGCAAGATTTCGGAGCTCTAGTCGATGAGGGCATCCAGTTGAATTTCCAATTTTTATTCAGATATGCGACCGCGGTAAAAATCTTATGCGATGTCCAGGTTGGCGGTTGCGGCCGCGATAGCGCCAACTCTGGACGTGGGCTATCGGGACGTGGGCTATCGGGACGTGGGCTATCGGGACGTAGGCTGTCGGGAATTGTGTTCAATTTTTCATCTGCTATCGGGTTCGTGCGCTATCGCACCGTGCACTAACGGATCCCGCTCGATATGGGAGGTCAAAGTAGTCGAAATTCATTAACTCGTCAGTCCGTACGCTTTAAAGCACGAATTTTTTTGTCAGTCCGATAATTTCGTATGTGGGGGTTTTGCTAGCTACTAACAATGAATTTGAAGTCAGATTTTTAAAATTCATAATGGCCGATTTAATATGGCAGACTATGTATTTAAAAAATGTTTTAATTTCTTTTTCTTGTTAAGTAAATCGATCCACAAGTATGTGTGAAAACATCCCCTCCATGTGTCAGCACATCTCCTCCACATGCTGGCATAAAAATTCGTGCTTTAAAATATGAGCTGGCTCGTTAATGAATTTTAATTACTTTGACTTCCTATATTTTTGGAACCAATTGTCACCTCAACTTAAAAATTTTTTGTGATTAATATCTTGTCATAAGGTATCATTTGGCACACAATTCAATTCTAATATCGCGGGACCAAAAATAGACGATTTTTGCGGTCACTCTTTCTTGGCCGGACAGCGGCACTGCGCACGGGTGTGCTCTCGTTGTTTGCAGCGCCAACAGCATTCCGTCTTATTGTACAAGGCGACTATCGTCGGAGCAACCGTCGCTTTCTTCCTTTTCCGGGCGTCCCGCTTTTCTTCTTCGATGTCTTCGAATTCTCGTGCCCGACTTTGTAGTTCGGCTAAATCGCGCACGTCGGACATAAGTTTTGTATTCTGGATTCATATTATCGTACAGGATCTCGAGCTGCTCTGCGCGAGAAAAACGGCTCAGCGCATCAAGATCATCATTACCGTAGAGTAATGCATTAACGGTTCGTCCTTCTGGTATCATCCCATGATCTCGCAGCGGAGAAAGGCGGCGTACCGGCGAGGGAAATATTGTAATAGGAAGGCGCGTTCAAAATTTTCCTAGGTTTGCAATCCTCGCGATGATTGCGATACCATAACAGGATATTCTCCTTCAAAATCTCAGGGAGGCCTTTGAACATTTGAGCATCCGAAAACTCATAATCGTCCCGCAGCTCCTGCAAGTGTTCGATAAATGCGGCGGGTTCCCGTCCATCAAAATGACACCCCCATTTGCGAATCTGGTTAATCGTTTTCGCGTCCGTGATCTCATATAGGTGAAAATTTATCCTTCACCAAGGAACAGGGACAATTTATTTTGGACACTGATGCTTCAAATCACGGAGTTGGAGCGGTTTTGTCACAGGTTCAGAATGGCGCGGAAAAAGTTATCGCTTACTTCAGTCGAGTCTTAAATAAAGTGGAAAGGAATTATTGTATCACTCGTCGTGAGTTGTTAGTTATTGTAGCTTCATTGAAATCTTTTTACCATTATTTGTATGGAAGAAAATTCAAAATTCGGACGGATCATATTTCCTTTAAATAGTTAATGTCCTGGTTGTAATGTCTGGTTGTTTCAGATGTAATAAAAGTTGAGTAAGGGAATCCCAGATAGCTCCTAGCAGGTATATGGACCATCCGTACACTGTGTGTAAGGCGTAGCCATGAACTAGAGTATCTAATATTAATTTAAAAATTCTGACAGATAGATATATTCCCATTATTCCGGCACTGATATTTCCGAAAAATTATTAAAAATTTGTTCCAAAATTTTTCCCAAGTGGAGACGGCAATTTTTTCTATTGCGTCTTTGTCTAGAAGATTCGTAATCAAACCTCCCTGCAAAGATGTAGGTCTTCCCATTATTCCCCTGGCGATGGTGTTAAGTACCGCAGGCCTTTCGGCAGGGAACATAATATGATCTTTTAGATCTTCTAGATCATTTTCGCTATATACCACTGGTGGCTAGCGATCTGGGGGCTGACGTACTTCCAGGTAGGTTTGGTTAAAGGTTTCATAATGGCAGGGGGTACTGTATCTACTGGTTTAGGCATAAGTTTATACCAGGAATCTCCCAGCAGGTACATTGCAGGTGCAAATGCATTGCACGCAGTTTGTATCCCCTGACGTAATAATACATGTCTGTGGTGTCAAAAAGAACGTTCGATTTCCCCTCAATACAGGGAGTTGATTATAACAATGTTCTGTTTGTGCTATTTTCACTTCGACAGGTACACATTTTACTATGTGAATTACCTCGCCGGCTAACAGCGCCATATATCCCGGTCCTTTCATTAAATAATACGCAAATATATCAGGTGATTGGGTTGCTATGGCTAAGACGTTTTGCAATAATTGTTGTTCAAATTACATTGTTGTAAAAGTATATTTCTGTATAATTCATTTATTTGAGTACGTATGTCTTTTCTACGTATACGAATTTAGAATTCATGTATGTGAAAATGTCTAAATTTGATACTTTAGATTGTTTCTTGAAGATCTCAACACCAGGTGATGTTTCAAATATTATTAATTTCGGATGTTCAGTATGAGTTAAAGTATATCCACAAGTAATATATTTTCCGCGGCTGGTTAATGCGAATATAGTGTTCTGTGCAGTTAACGAATAAGTTACTTGCGACTGTTGATTCATGCTATCAATTATCTTATCAGCATATCCTTCATACAATACGCCATAGCTAGAAAATTTGTAAGTATCAGCTGGTACGGGATCCCAGAAAGTATCTCCTCCAATATCTAAGCAATTTGTAACGCTAAGTTCACGCTAAGTTCACGCTACTCCTGATCTGAGATGTACTTTATTAGTGTTTATTTTTATGTCAGCGATATAATCTTGTAGAGTAATTTTAATACTACTTTAGTACAATGACATCCGTCCATGTTCCATATGGATCAGAATACGCGCTTCCTGAGCACGATCCCTCTGAGTCAATGACCGGCTAATAGTATAGGACGTGTCAGAGTTTGATTTGATTTTAATCCAGTTATATAAGTTCCTGCTAATTCGTAAATGCCATAAGTGTGCATACGACGGCATGCTTCACTGGTTTCTTGTATAAAAGAATATTTGCCGTTAAAGACATCCATGGTGTGAGAAAACATCCCGCATTTTTTTATTAATCTGTCAACTTCAATTTTACATTGTATTACTTTTACGGAGTCAAATTCGTTAATTTAGAACAGTTGAATATAAACTCGGCTTGAATTCACACTTTGCTGGGGAATATCGCATTCTTCGATGTTCAGTAATGATAAGGTGGTGAGATTAGCAGACGCTGCACCACAATCGTAGCCTATTATTCCATGGGTGAGTCATAAATCCACAAATAAGAATAGTAAAGTAACTATTCCTTTGGGATCCATCTGAAAATTTCCCTTATATATGTATTGATATAATTAACCTAGTTATTTATGGTTAACTTAGCTGTAAAATATATTTTTTTTATAATTGATTTGTATTACTACTGTTTATCCCCTTGATGGTTCAATGATTTATCAATGGGTTTAATGTAAGAAATTCGCAATCGATTTGGATGTACTATTCGGCTGTTCTTTTTTATCCTTATTTTTACATTATTTTTATTTAAAATTTCCAAGACTTCATGAGGGCCTGTGTAATGATCGCCGAATTTTCCTGGTTTCGGGCCCTTTAATAAAAATACCTGATCTCCAGGTTTAAATGTTTGAGGGTTGATTTTTCTATCATAGTATTTCTTTGATTTATGTTTAGCGTCGATTACATTTTCTCTTGCATTTCCTTGAATGGTATGTAGTTGTGTTACAAGATTTATCAGATATTCATCGTAATTTGCTAATCTATCTTTTGGCCCTGGAAGTTCATTTGAAGGAACTCTTGCTATTTTTCCAAATACTAACTCATATGGAGTGTGTTTTGTAGCTTCATGCACGCTCGTGTTGTAATTAAACATTGCGAGTCCGATCCATCGGTCCCATTGTTTTTGTTCATTAGTATATTGTTTAAGATATTCTCCTAGCGCGTGGTATGATCTTTCTAAAGATCCGTTTGATTGTGGGTGGAAGGCGATAGTACGAAATTTGCGAATTTTAAATAACTTAGCTATTTTCTTCATTAGATTGCTAATAAAATTTCTGCCTTGATCTGTTAATATTGCTTTGGGAGATCCAAGTACGCAAATAAAGCGGTCTACGAATACTTCTGCAATTGTTTCAGAAATCTGGTCTGGTAATGGTATTCCCATGCAGAATTTTGTTAATTGATCTTGCATTGTTAATATATATTCATTGCCTCTCTCGATTTTTGGTAAAGGTCAACAATATCCATAGCTACTTTATCGAAAGCAGATCCTGGAGTATCAATGATTATCATAGGTTGTTTAGTTTTTACTCGGACTAATTTTTTCAATTGACATTGTAAACATTGTTGTATATATTTTTGAATGTCGGTTTTTAAATTTTCTCAATAAAAATTGTTTTATTCTATGATATTTTAATAACGCCACGATGCCCTCCTGTTGGTGAACAATGCATCTCACCGATTATAACAGAGCGTAAATCTTTAGGAAGATATTTAATTAATCCATTACATATTATTATTTTAGCGGGTGCATCGAGAAGTATTAATCGAAGCTGTGTTTTAATATTATCCCAAGGAACGTTGTTAACGTAATCAGTTTTTGCTATGCTGAGTGTTTCTAGTTTCAAGATTTCAAGTAGCTCTCGTAAATCTTTCAACACTGTAATGATTTGGTTGAGAGTTACTGTAGGGCCTTCTCGTTGTCCCTCGCTGACAGGCAGTGCCACATGGTAATAGTTCTTATATTTTATGGCGTTAGCTTTACCCAACACGAGAGAATTTAGATATGGTAATTCGTTCCGCTCAAATAATTTTTTAGATCCAGAATCTAGAGGATTTCCTTCTGTATCCACAAAATATGCAATATTGTCTTTCCGTAAAAATAATAGTTCACGTGACAATATTATTTTTTTTAAATTTGTCTCCAATTATAAAGGGTTTTATTTTTCTGGATTTCAGATTTTTATTAATGTCATCTTCTTCCGTATCTTCTTCTTCTGTATCTTCTTCCTCTATCTTTTCTTCCTCTTCTTCCGTTTTTGATTTATTTATTGTCTTATAAATTTTATCAGGAGGATCATTTCGTTCAATAGTTTTTTCGGTATCATTTTTTAATTTAGCTGTCTGATTTCTGGTTAATATTCTATTCTTTCGGATGATCATGTATTAATGCTTTCTCCGTTATCCTCAACAGGTTCATTTAATTCTTCTAGGGTAAATGGAAGGGAGTCGGGATTATCTTCTGTTATCATTTCTTTATCATCTTCGCTGTCGGAGAGATTTAAATGAAAATAGTCGCTTTCTTCTTCTTTTTCTTCGTCTTCAGGTTCTTCTAACATTTCAGATATTATTTGTGTATCTTCGGGGTTGTCAGGATTTAAAAGTTTTTTATTTTTTATAATCTTGCAATCAAATTCTTCAATATTTGCGGGATTCCTGGATAATGCATCCGCATTTACATTAGTTTTTCCTGCCTTGTATACTACTTCGTAATCATATTCGGCTAACTTCAATCTCCATCTTAATATTCGCATATTTGCATCTTGAGCATGCTTGAACCACATTAACGGCTTATGATCCGTGACTAAAGTGAATTTTCTTCCATACAAGTATGGTCGGAAATGCTTAACGCAATATACTATCGCAAGAGCTTCCTTTTCGTATCATACTTTAATTCGTTGTCAGTCAGAGTTCTTGAAGCGTAAACTCGGTCTATCTTTGTTTACTTGTCCTTGTGATAGAATTCCTCCTACAGCTATGCCAGAAGCATCAGTAGTTAAAATAAATGATTTAGAGAAATCTGGATATTGTAATACTGGTTCTTCGCATAATGTTTGTTTTAACATTTCGAATGACTCTTGTTGAGTGGCTGTCCACTCGAATCGTACATCGTTCTTTAGTAATAATGTTAACGGTTTTGCTAATTTAGAAAAGTTTGGTATGAATCTTCGATAATATCCGGCAACTCCCAAAAATTGTTTAATATTTCTTGGCGTTTTTTGGAAAATGTTGCACTGCTTCTAATTTTTTCGGATCCGGTTTTACTCCATCTCTGCCGATTACATGTCCCAGATACGTTACTTCAGATTTCAAGAACTCACATTTGTCGGGTTGTAATTTCAAATTAGCTTTGCGAAGGCGTTCAATTAATACATTATATTTCTTTTCATGTTCTTCTAACGAAGATGCGTAAATGACGATATCATCCATGTAAACAAATAATTCTTCACCTTGTAATCCTGTCAACACTAAATCCATTAATCTCTGAAAGGTTGCTGGAGCGTTCTTAAGGCCGAAAGGCATTCGCTCAAATTCATAATGTCCAAAGGGCGTTGTAAAAGCGGTTTTATGACTATCAGCAGGATCCATTTTTATTTGGTGGAAACCGGATGCTAAATCGCTCACTGAGAAATAACAAGCTCCTCCTAATTGGTCTAAAATATCAACGATATTCGGGAGAGGATATGCATCCCCTATAATTTTTTCATTCAAATCGCGCGAAAATCTAAAATCATTCTCCATCGTTTATTACCCTTTGAATCTTCCTTTTTCGGCACAATCCATATAGGCGTGTTGTAAGGTGATTGCGAATGCTTCACGATTCCTCCTTCCAGCAGTTCTTCTACTTGTCTATTTATTTCGTCCTTGTGTATTTGCGGGAAGCGATACTGTCGGGTATTTATTGGATAGTCATCTGTGGTCGGAATTTGATGTAGTAATACGTTTGTTGCAGTCAATTTTTCTCCGGGAATATGAAATCGGTCCTGACTATTTGTTATCAATTTTATTATGCTGTCTCTCTCCATTCCATTCATGTTCTAGTCGTAAAGCCTCTATTATTTCAATGAGTCGATCTTTCACTTTTTCTTCAGTGACCATCAGACATTCAGAATTCGCAACGTTAATTTGCAGACTTTTTCCATGTTTTGATTTGCGTTTTCGCATAAATTTTTCTATAATCTCCTGAGATTTGTTTAATAAGGATGTGGAAATTTTCGTAGACGGTCTATGTTTTTTAAGATCCCTAATTTTAAATTTTTTGTTCTTCCGAATCCGTTTTTGAACTTTATTGAGGAGATTGTTTAAAGAAATTTGTAATTCATCATTGTTGGGCTTTGGAAATAATTCAATTTTTGAGAATTCGATATCTAAGGGGGATAAGAAATCGTTCCCCTTTTTGAAATAAGAAGGTGTCGAATCGTGTAGTGAGGTTTGGTAACTTCCCTCCTCACGATTGACGGAGCTAGGATTTTCTGTCGAGGTTTGGAAATTTCCCTCCGAAATCCTAGGATTAAAATCCTTTGGAGAGGTTTGGTAACGTGCCTCTTTTAGGATTTTTGAATTTATTTCTTTATTTTTTCTATTGTTATTGCTTTTATTTTTAATTTCTTCTTTGTTTTCATTCAATATTCCTTTAATAATAGGATTTTGTTGATGATTTTTATCTTCATGTTCAATTTCTGTTTCATTCTTGAAACTTGCAATTTCTTCCCTTTTCTCTTTGTTTATTTGGGCTTTGTTTTTATTTTTATTCTTGATTTCATTTCTTTCTTGAGTTAATATCTCTTGGTTAATTTCTTTGTGAAATTCTTTAATGCTAATATTATTTTGACAATTTTTATTTTTATTGTCATTTTCAATTTCCATCTCATCTTTGTACTCGAGCTCCTCAGACATTTTATTAAATTTTTTGGGTGTAGACTCTTCCCTTATACTAACTGGGTTTCCTAAATTATTTCGATCGTCTAATATTGATTCGTGATCGTCGAGCACCTCATTCAATGGTTTCAGTCGCAATATCGGGACTTGTACTTCCGTTTCTTCATCCAGAGTGCTTATGATGTTCAAATACGCCTTTCCAGATGTATTTTCAACAATTGTGTCCCCTAAATAAATTCCGTGCGTTAATTTTAATCTGGGTATATATCCTACCTTTATTTCCGGGTTTTTTATCCTTACGTAAAATAACGACTCAGATCGTGGAGCCACTACAATCATTTCCGGCGTAAAGAAGGGAATGTTAGTTCCGGATGCAATCAAACATTCTTCCGTATAATCTATTTTTGAAAAAGTTTGTTTAAAGAATTCGTTACCCAGTATTCCAGATTGCGGAATTGGAAAATCGTTAGATACAATGTGAAAGGTGACTGGCAATTCAAAAAGAGTTAATACGATTTCACCGAGAGTGTAGACAAGACAATCATTTATGCCATTTAGTTTCAATATATTTCTATAATGGGACATTAGTTATTGTATTTTTGATATTAATTCCCTCAGGCTTAAAATTTTCTTTAATAACATTAGGACCTGATCCTAGTGTCTAACATAAAAGTTATGGAAGTCAGAATCTTTCTAACGTCGACCCGGACGGTGACTAGACTGTTTGTTGAGGTTTATAGTCACAGGCTGTATATTTATGTTTTTATTTTCTACTTGGCCGCTTGAGAATGTGATGGGTGTGAGATCTGCTCGGCCCCCTGCTGCACAGCCGACGTCGAGGGGCCTTTGTAGGTTCCCTGACTATTTTCTTTGCGACGCTTATTACTCGCGATACGCAATTGGCAATCATCGAGGAGATGACCTTCGTCCTTGCAGTCGACAAAATAACCCATCCTTAGGTGGCGTTTGCTGATTATTTTTAAAGCGGCATTCCTTCGAGATATGCCCGAATTTGTCGCAAGTTTGGCAGGTAATTCTTGGTTTATTTTCGAAATTTCTCTGCTCATTTTGTTTCTTCCAACAATTATTGGCGGAATTCCCTGGCTTATCACACCACTGCCAGATCACGGAGACTTTATTGGGTTGACTATTAATATTTTGTCGACAGATTTTTGCATTATGTCCCGACTTTGAACATAATTGACAGGTGACAACTTTTTCTTGTATTACGTTTATCGTTTGTCGAGCTTGAGGATCGCGAAACCGATATTTGTCAGCACCGTACCCTCGTTTTTTGCAAATCTGACATATTAATATTTCTGTGCCTAAGTCGGATTTATGGTGATTTTGTAGTGAAAATTGAGAGAGTTTTCGACAATTATTTGCTACATATCCTTCCTTGAGGCAGATTTTACACGTCTCCCGCAACCGATTAGTAGGCAATATTTTTGTTCTGTTTAAATCGCTGCTCTGTCCCTGCCGTAAATCTGTCATCTGTCACCCGCAGTTTTCTTTCTATTCGTAGGGCATCGGCGACCGTTTCCTGTACATCTAAATCTCTTGCTATTCTTTGTTCGATTTCAGGCTTGAGTCTCCTTATGAAACATTTACTCATGTTTTTTTCTAACGATGTTTTAATAGCTTGATCCGGTAATGTATTTCCGGGTCCTCTATACGCTTCTAATATATGTTTCCCTAAGATCTTGACGCGGTTAGCGTACGTAACTACATCCTCATCATTTTTCTGATAGATACATCCTAGTTCTCCTTGAAGTTGATAAACGGTTTTTACCGGCCCATAAATTCGTTTCAAATAAGCGGTCAATTGTGATACTTTATCGAAATCTTGGTCTTGAATTGTTCTGCGTGCTTCGCCTACTATTCTAGTTCTTAAAATTTTAGTAAATTGTGATTCGGCCTCCTTAGGAAGCATCGATTTTGCTTCCTCGCATCCCTCAATAAAATAACTGAGAGGAATGTTGCTGCCATCGAAGAAGGGGATAGCATATCAACCGCATATTTTAATGTGGCGAAAGGATTTTGTTGCGCCATGATTATAGATTGTTTTCAGGATAATTTTCAAAATTATTGCTATCAACTATTTTACTTATGCTAGCGTTTGCGGCAGTTGATTCGGAAGGCGGCTCGGACGAATTCGCAATTAGCGTATTATCGGTATTAAATTAGAAGAATTTTCTCCGATAAATTGGACTTGTTTAGATGTTGCTTTAGATGTAGATGTGTGTAGAGGAGTAGAAATGGATCGAATGTTTTTTGGTTTATTATATCGTTCTAATGCAGTTTTATAGAGATCTTCTACTTCGATTTTATTGACCTTACTTCGAGTCCCGTCACTCATTCCGGTTTCCAAAATCGCACATTTCAATCCCGGACGAGCCCCCAAAATTTCTAAATATGTTACGTCCAGACCCTTGAAAGGTCGGGCCAACTGGAAGGATGCAACCTACTTACCCGGTGACACACTTTCGGACGTGTGCACGGTTCGGGTCGAGCGCACTATTAAGGGCCTGACACAGGTCAGTGACCACAATGGTCCCTTTAACACTTAGGCCGTTACGCTCGTTGGTCCCTTTTCGGTAAGAGAATCGAATCTCTTTTACGCGGGACGGGACCCTGTGTGATTTCGGGAATTTAGGAATATGAGCGGGCAAAAAAAAAAAAATTTATCTATAAAATAAAATTTATTCAATAAAGATAAAACATTTTACAAAAGAATGTTTGTGGGTGTGTGTGTGTGTGTTGTACGCATGTGTGTTTATATAATTCCGCGGGTGTTACAAGAATACGGGGGTCAACCAGGATAAATGATGGGAATTCTAATGTTACAGAATCCTGGTTGGCATTTTACAAAAATTTATTGGTTCTATTATTTACATTTAGTTACTAGAAAAAAAAGAAAAAAAACATTTGGAGGGGAGGAGAGGATCAAAGATTGTCAAATTGGATGGTGGATGGGGGGGAATCTTTTCAGGAGGACTTGTATAGGAACTCCTAAAGGTAGGTAAAAATCAGGGAGGTACCACGAGATTATAGCGTCGGGAGGGGCAGTGATTAAATGATGAAGGAATTCTTCGTGGTCCACGTCACCTGGACCCACGCAGAAAGATCCTTCTGGAATAGGGTAATCAAGCAGGGGAAACTGGGATATAAAATAATTCAAAGGATCAGGATGGGAAGGTTCAGGGATCGGATTGGGGAGAGGAGATTCTGAGGGAAACTCTGGGGAGAAGTTGGAGTCACAGGAGCTCTGGTCAAGATCGGGAAGATCTGTTTCGAAATCCTCTGGATCCTCAAGGAATTCTGTAACTTCCGAGGAAGTAGAAGGAGAAGGAGGATCGGAATCGAGAGTAATTACCGGGATAGAGGAAGGAGGCAAGGATTCTAGAGGCGCGGGAGAAGGTGAAGGAGAGGGTTCTATGTGGGGAGTCGATGGAGGAGAAGGTTGAGGTAAAGGGGTAGGAGACCTGGGGGATGACCCAAACGATGGTGTTGAGACAAGTGAATGAAGGAAGGACGAATAGTGTTCTGAGGAGATAGGAGAGTAAAACGGCGCAGGGATAAGGGGAAATGTGTCGAGAGAATGTGTGTTACAATCTCTGTGTGAAATGTTAACTGAAAAAAAATTATCAGGTTTATTTGAGATGTTATCGAGGGAGAGTTCCTCCAAGATTTGAGGCTGTTCCTCCCTAGCACGCTTGTTACGCCGATTCCGCCATCGCAATGCAGCCCGCCGTTTGCCGTGAGGCACTAACAATAATTCACGGTCAATGAGGGACTCGAAGATCTAACTTAAGTCTATCACTATTGTCATTGGAAGATGATTTGTTCAAACTCAGACAAATAATATTAGTCTGGAAAATACCTGGATTGTATAGTTAAGTAAAATATAAGGAAATAAAGAAGTAAAGAAATTTGAATATGAGTTCAAGAGAGGTTGAAAAGGAAACGGTTCTTGGAAATTTAACTAGAATTAGAAATTAATTATGGCTTGTGTTAGGGAGAGTCAAGGTAAACGGGGAGTTGTTCGTGAACCGCCTTACGGAGATTCTCGACGAACAAGGAAATGTTCGTGAACCGCCTTTCGGAGATTCTCTACGAACAAGGAAATGTTCGTGAACCGCCTTTCGGAGATTCTCTACGAACAAGGAAATGTTCGTGAACCGCCTTTCGGAGATTCTCTACGAACAAGGAAATGTTCGTGAACCGCCTTTCGGAAATTCTCTACGAACAAGGAAATTTGAAAAAAGGTGGGTTAAAAAAAGAAAAAAATAGAAGGAATGAGCTAGGAAACAAGATTTCAATGATTGATTCTATTTTCTTGAGAAAAATAAAGATGATTATTTAATTTATCTTCTGTTAAATTAACCAATCGTTCCCAATGACAATTAGAGAAAGAGAAAAAAAAAGGGAAAGGAAATAAGGAGATATAATCGAATTACACTTACTAATTATTGAGTGCGTTGACAAAAAATTTGGTTCAAAGTGATTCGACCCGGAGGGTGGTTTCCAAGGGTTGGAAGTACGCAGTGGGTTCCGATATTTGCACGGTGAAACCCGGGATAGACACTCACTCACTTTCAATTTATTTTAACTTTGGTTGCACTGTGGTGCGGAAAAATATCGAACGGCGTGTAAGTGTTGGCAGAGAAACTGGTAAAAAATTGTGTGTGCGCGCTTTTCGGCTCGTGAGTTTTCAGTTCCCGATAGCTCACGTCCTGATAACGCACCAACCCGATAGCACACCAACTCGATAGTGCACCAACTTTGCACCAAGTACAACTTTGCACACGAAGCGAGGGACGGGATGGATGCGGGAGGGGGAGGGACGAAGGCCCCGGTGTGTGTGTGTGTGTGTGAATCTTTGCATGCAAAGTTGTACTTGGTGCGCTATCGGGTCATGGGTTATCGCACTGTGCGCTAACGGATCCCGCTCTAATCTGCCCGGGTCTCGTAGTGGTAAATCGGCGGCTATTGAAATAATTGACTAGAAAACCCACATTCATGACCATCGACGTGTGTTAGCGTCTTTTTTCCCGCCTTACGCTACGTGGCGAGCAAATTTTAGAAGAGAGATATGCCAGTGGATCATTCGCCGACAAAGCTAGCCGAAGGAAGCAACACCCCTAGCGAAAATGAATATTCGGAGCGTAAGCCGAATGTAAGGAAGTGTAATAGAAGCATAAACGTCAAAGCATAAACAAAGCGTTTAACAGTGTTTCAATTTACGCTTCTTAGAAGCTTCGTTTACGCTTCTATTATATTTCTTTACATTCGGCTTACGTTCTGCATATTCATTTTCGCTAGGGTCCGAGAGCACGATGTCCTTCGAAGAAAAACTAATTGACAACCGGCCCCTTTACCTGGAAGCTATGAATAACAACGGAAAAGGACGCGCAAATATCGATGCCGCCCAGACAATACGTTTATCACTATTTTGGAGAGACAACCCGGCACTATGGTTTGCACAAGTCGAATCAGCTTTCATGTCACATCGGATAACAGGAGACGAATCAAAATTTCGCTATATAATACTCAATGCCGATCAATCCGTTCTTCCCTTCGTGGCTGACTTGATTACCAATCCCCCGAGCGAGACAGATATCAAACCTTGAAGGACCGCATATGCTCGACACTGGGAGAGACGAGGATCAGGAAACTTCTAGGCTCACATGAATTATGAGACCAGAATCCATCCATATTTCTACAGCGTCTACACAATTTGGCACCAGATCAGGTAACGGACGAAATCTTAAAGTCTATATTCTTGGAACAGTTTCCAGAAAACGTGCGTGCCATCCTGGCGGTATCCGAAGTTCAAGATTTAACGAAACTGCCGGCCGCGGCAGACAAGGTGATCGAAGTGACCAAACCAGCATCAATAATAATTCAAGCTATCACCGCAGGACAGGCAGACATTTTACCAGTTTTTAAAGCGCGATATTTTTTTCGAATTAATTTTTCGCGATATTAATTCGATAATTTTTACAATATCTCTCACAACCTTATCATGATCGCCGTTAGTAGGTACACAAGGCAGGTTCTAACCCAGGTCCTCTCAGGAGAGGTGAGGCGCGAGGAGGATTACGGTAGCGCGAGGAGGATTACGGTGGCGCGGGGGAATGACGTCACGCGGGACGGAAGGGATTTCGGAGGCGGCGTGTGTTAGATGTTTTATCGCAATATTATATTACATGCTCGGTTGATAAACAGTATTGCGTACGAATATGTTCGGTTTATAAACAATATAAACAGCAGCATTTTTTTGAAAGATATCGCGTGCGAGGAGAAAGCGTGGGAGAGAGAGAGAGAGAGAGGGAACGATGGCGCGAGAACGCGTGCGAGAGACAGAGAGGGAATGATGGCGCGAGGAGAACGCGTGGGAGAGAGAGGGAACGATGGCGCGAGGAGGACGCGTGCGACAGAGAACGATAATAATCGAATGAGAATAATGACGGAATCGAGACAATGATAAGTTCTTACAACTAGCGCAAGAGAGAGATAGCGCAAGGGATGGGAGCGCAAGGAAAAGCGCGTAAATAAATACATTTTTTTAATTAAAATGTAAGATTTAATAAAATATGTGTTATACATTTGTCTCGTGTGTGTGTGTGTGTGTGTGTGTGTTTGTGCTTAAAATTATAAAAATATATAAATATAAAATTTTAAATATAAAATATAAAATGTAAAATTTAAAATATAAAATATAAAAATAATTAAAATTTAATATAGGGCTGTGTGTGATGCACCGAGCTGAAAGAGACCGATCCTGCAACAGAACAAAGACATACATTTCATTAGTTTTTAATAATTTATTTATTAATATAAAAATAATACTTACTATGTTATCCATTTGTTTTAATTTGTGCAAATGGGGCACATGTCGCACGGCAATATTTGGTGCAAAGATTTCCTGCACTCTTTGCACGATATATTGGACAAATGTTCATAATATATACATCGATGTTCTCGAACAGAACTAACTTCTTAGAATAGGAAAGACAATCTGAAAGCATTTGGTATAATATTTGGATTTATCTTCCACATAATATACAACATATCTTTGTATGTTCCAATCCTATTATTTCAGGTAAGTCTAAATTTCGACGTTTGGTATATATTAATTCATCACTATCACTTTCATAGTTACTGTCTGCCAAGGGTTCTAGTTTGATATCACATCCTTGTCTGATTCGTCTAGATTGTCAACGTCCATTATATTATCATTCTCAATGATCATAACATCTTCAATGTTATCATCGATGATAATAACATCTTTATCATTATCATCATCAATTATAATAATATCTTCTTCGACCATTATACAAAATACAAGAACAATGAAAAAATATTCATTTCTTCTTCTTCACTTTTTGATGATTGATTCTTCACACTTGATTTCTTCACTTTTGACTTCTCGACTCGCGCACTACTAAACTCTTTGTGATAAGACAGCGAGGTCTCGGTACGAGATCTCGTAGTAGAGATGTGGCATTATCACCATATCAAAAGTATATACGGTCTCATGCATTTATCGAAAGTATAAGCAATATTATATTACATGCCCGGTTGATAATATAAACAAATGGTTCCTCAGAATCATCTTCCATGTTTTTTCTAGGAAGAACGTATCAACGCCGTTCGGCTGCTTTGCACCCTTGCTTCCGCCATATATCAGCGCCAATGTTCGGCTGCTTTGCGCTTTCGCGGTACACCCCTCATCCCCAATATAAGTAATTCTAGATTTTTTTTCCATTCGACGTAACCTTATCTCTCTCATTGAATTACACAACACGCGAATTTATAAACAATATAAATAAATGGCGCCCGGTCAGAATTATCTTCCACGATTTTTCTCAGAAGAATTGTGATGCATATCAAGCGCCGATGTTCGGCTGCTTTGCGCCTTTGTTTTCTTTCTCATATATGAAAAGGATTGAAGCGCATCAAATAATAGTACATAATTTGAATGCCCATTCGACGCGTTGGCTGTAAAAAGTATAGTGGTGTTCTGTTAGAAAGATTTTTGCGCGATTTCACGTTCAAGATAGCAAGCAGTATTGTTTATCGTGTGCAAAAGTCACGTGCTCCGTAGAAAACTGACGTAGTGCTTTAAAAGTGTGAAAAAAAGACAGGAAAATGGAAAACATTGAGCAGATCGAACGCGATCTGTTGGAGGGATCTCGCCAAATTACCACCTTGGGCGAGTATTTCGCGTGGCTGCAATGTTGTGAGGAATTTATCGAAGAGCTCGAAGAATACAGTCGTGTCAAGTGTCCGCATAATAAGCTATGCTAAATACCTGAGGGTGCTGATATGCGTTCTTTTCCTCCTCCTTCATCTTGGTCAAAACGCATTCCAGGTTGGCGTACACGACGAATAGAAGCCACTCTTTCCTGTTATAGTTGTTGAATGATAACCACTTGTCCTTATCGCTTGGCGACCGGATAGCACAGTCATTCATCTCTCCGCAGTCGACAGCATGTGACTGCAACTTGTCTTCTGAATTAAAATAGTGCAAGCATCTGTGAAAGAAAATTTTTATTATAAGAATTTTTATCATAAGACTTTTTTTATATAAATTATTTGATATAATTATTTTATATTAAATATATATACAGCTACCGATCGCAGATATTTTTGATTTTTGTGTTTGCTCAACTGTGAACCGACAAGTCGCGATAGATTCTCTACGCGAAATGTTCGACGCTGTTGCCGTATAGCAGATTCTTTCCACATATAGAAGATTCACATGCTTATCTCGCTTCTGCTCCGAAAGACGTATCGGGACAACGCTATTCTTATCTTCGATGCCGTACACGTTGATCGAGATATTGTTTGCGAGTTCAAACTTTTTAATTTGATTTAAAGTCACTGGAAACTCAACGTCCCGGAGATTGAGCACTGCTGCGTAATGAGAGTACTATGATTCTCGTTCCACTTTTCTTTCTGTAGGATATAGAGTGGCGACCACTGCCCACGCGAAACACGCATTGTCTTTCGATTGTACGTTAACCATTGCTCTTTTTGTCACAATCTCCCGCGGCAACTTATGTGACATCCCGCGCCTATTGGATTATATTTATTTACATTAATAGTCAAATTCTGTATTCGCGACAGTGCCCAGCCATTATCGCGTTCCCGAAATTCCTCCAACGATGCTAAGGTGGACTCGATAACGCGGCGCTCGAACCACTCGCATAAATCGGATATGCGAAAGAGTTCAATTTCTCGTATTTATACTTTTGTTTGCACGCTTATCACCCGACACAAATTCACCGTTGAATATAGTATTTACTTTTATACTGTTGTGTCTTTTTAGAACGTCTTGCACTTGTTCGAGCACGATGTCTTCCGTATCCTCGAGAAATTGACGAGGTTTGATATAATTTGCGTTAATCACAGCACCGGTCAGAATACGGTTATCGAGCGCGGTATCGATCTTTCGCCAAACGAGTCTTTCCGCGTTATTGTCACCGCTGTAATCATCATCACTGGCCATAAACCATCTCTGCAATCGAGTCTTTACACCTTCTCATCGCGCGATTTTAGCCATCAGAGATTGTTTACTTCCGATCGAGAGCCGCGGACGTTTGACACGACTGCATTCTTCAAGCTCTTCGATAAATTCCTCGCAATGCTGTTGCCACGCGAAATACTCGCCCAAGATGGCAATTTGGCGAGATCCCTCCACCAGATCGCCTTTGGTCTGCTCGATATTTTCTATTTTCTTGTCTTTTTTCACACTTTTAAAGCACTACGTCAGTTTTCTACGGAGCACTTGCACGTGACGTTTGCACACGATAAACAATACCATTCGCTATCTTGAGCGTGAAATCACGCAAAAATCTTTCTAACACCGCTATACTTTTTACAGCCAACGTGTCGAATGGGCGTTCAAATCATGTATTATGATTTGATTCGCTTCAATCCTTCTTATATATGAGAGAAAAAACAAAGGCGCAATGCAGCCGAACATCGGCGCATGATATTGTCGTAATCGGACGAAATAATAATTTAATTAAACAAAAAGCAAACCTTGAAATAAGCTGAAGCCAGCAGAAACAGTAAAAGAAAATAAGCTAACATTAAGTAAGAGATATTAAACAAATAGACATAAGACGTGACGAAAAGAAAGCAAGTCACGGTCAAAGCTAAGTAAGCATAAGTAATAAACTCGAGCACGGAACACGAACCGTGCGCCAGCTCGAGGACACCTCATCCTTCCTTCGATAGGCTAAACGATATACAGTGATGGGAAAAAGTTCCGGAACGGTTAAATAACTTTTGAACGGTTCAAAATAAAGGGTTAAAATTTATGAGTTCAATGGGACTATAATATCAATCGTTTAACGACAAAACTCCTCATCCAGCCCCCAATGGGGGGCAGGGGGGGATGGGGGCGAATTTTTGTAATGGCACGGGGGAGTCGAGTGACGACTCATTTAAAAGGGTTTTTCAAGACGAATACAACGAATTTTGGAAAAGTTCGCTACGATTTTTTTTCGCGGACTTATGATTCACAGACGCGTGCGCGCGCGCGTGTGTGTGACAATGTATGTGTGTGTGTGTGTGTGTGTGTGTGTGTGTGTGTGTGTGTGTGTGTGTGTGTGAGACTGTGAGTGTGTTCTGCTCTCGGCGTTACCCAGGATCAACGATGTAGACGTAGCAGGGAATTGATCCCTTCGGGGTGTTGGTTTAATGTGAGCAATCCCTTAGCCTCTCACGTGCGTGCGTGCGTGCGTGCGTACGTGCGTGCGTGCGTGTGTGTGTGCGTGCGTGCGTGCGTGCGTGCGTGTGTGTGTGTGTGTGTGTGTGTGTGTGTGTGTGTGTGTGTGTGTGCATGTGTGACACATACATAGTCACATACACGCGCGCGCGTCTGAGACAATTTTGAATCGATAAAAATTCCATGGAAATTTTTATCCCGTCCGTTCGTGGGCTGTCGCAACCGATTACTTTTAAATCATCATAAGTCTGCGAAAAAACATCGTAGCGAACTTTTCCAAAATCCGTTGTATTCGTCTTGAAAAACTCTTTCAAATGAGCCATCACTCGACCCCCCCGTGCCATTACAAAAATTCGCCAACCCCGTCGCCCCCTGTCTCCCATTGGGAGGATTTTTTCGTTAAACGATTGATATTATAGATCCATTGAACTCATATAAATTTTAGCCCTTTATCTTGAACCGTTCAAAAGTTATTTAACCGTTCCGGAACTTTTTCCCATCACTGTATAAATCGATCGCGAGATCATCAGGACGGACTCGTCAGATTCATCAAATAGCCGTCCTGTCAGACTGCCGAATGGTCAAAGTATCAAGTAACACTGCATCATGATTAATATCAAGCCATTATAACGCGTAAATAAATTTGAAAGTAGTGTAAGATCAGTGGAAGAAGAACGACTGAAATATATTCCTTTATTATCAAGTACGGAGTGTCTTATTTGTTGCTTGGATTCTAATCTTTTGGGCGGATAATCCCAAAGACCCATCCCCGTGGTTCGGGCACAACATTAATTGGTGGCAACGATGGGATCCGCCAGCATCAAGTGAGACAAAGGAAATAAAAGACATCGTGACAACACATCCGCTACTACGCAAAGCAGAGAAGTCGACTAGAAACTTCTCCGGACACCCGATATAAGAAGACAGAGCAACTACTATATTAATGCAGACAGACCACTCAACATACAAGTGATAAGGGATCACGGTCAAGCAGCTGTGCTCAAGGACCAACACCGATCTACGACCTACGACAAGGCAACGCATCGCCGACGGACAGCGCATCACCGACGGACAACAACCCGTAATACTATACCCGTAATAGCAGCGACAGCAGTCGAGCGAACCGGTAAGCAACCATGCGATTCACCGCACTACTACTATAAGTCGGAATCTATAATTAAATGTCGGAACAATTAAAGCGAGTTAGGTTTCAAAGCCTGCGATTTTTGAGCGAGCCAGCTTGATTGGCAAATAGATTAGGACTCGTGACACTGATAAGAATGGCAGAAGAAGCTGTTCGCGACATATTCGGAAAAATTTAGAGGCTTACTATTCGAGTTTTGAGTCGTCCGAAGCACGCGAACTAGAATAACGATAACTTCGAACAAAATGGACGAAGCGTTAATCAAGTCACTTTTAGAAAAACTCATTCGCCAGTATTCGTCGACCTTAGTATTCTCGAGCCAAATCTAGAAAGAAACATGGATAATATCCAGTCTCAAACCATCGATAGAAAAATTGAACATCGATAGAGAATTTGACCGCTTACGTGCGCAAGCCGGTCAAGAGGCCGCCGCGAGTTACGAAAACGCAGGTCACCCGGCCGAAGGCACGAGCAATACCTTGTTAGTCGAACTCATACATACTATTCGCGAAATGAAAGGAGAAATGAGAAATCTACGCGAACAAGTGCACACCTTGCGTATTAATCGAGGAAATAGCAATGAAGCATGAGCAAATCCAGACGATGTCCCCCTCAATATAACGTACGGTCGCACAGAACGAGATATAAGACATAGGCGTAGCACCGCGTCGCATTATTTACCGTTGAAGGAAGCGCGAGTAATGATTCCAGAATTCGATGGAACTTCCCGCCATAAGCTCGAAGAATTCTTAGATGCTTGTACATACGCGGTACAAAATATAAATCCCGCAGACGAAGAATCGTTAATGCAGGCAATACTTTATATCAAGTTAAAAGGCAAAACTATGCAAGATTTCGAGACACGAGACATACAAACGTTCGAAGAACTAAAACAGCAACTTGAAACTTGCTACCAGGCAAAACAGGGCACGACACATTTACAAATAGAGTTTAATTCTCTAAAGCAGAAATCGAGTGAAACCGCTTACGCTTTCGGGCAACGCGTCGATAAAATAGCTATGAGACTATATGAATCCATGGTGGAAGGAGAAAAACGCTCACCCTCCTTCAAAAAAGCAATTCAGGAGACAATTAAAAAGCAAGCGTGAATAAATTATCAAATTGGATTACGAGATGAATTAAAAATTCTCGTGCACAAAGATATACCACGCTTCAAGAAGCAATAAACGGCGCAAACGCAGAAGAGAAATTGATCGGACCGACAGTAGGCCGAGCATACAGCCTCTCTAATAAAAATAAAAACAACATTAAACACACGCAACCAAATCGCGATACAATTATCCACTGTTATAAATGCAGAAAAATTGGACATTACGGACGTGATTGCAGAAGTGGCAAACTTACGTTACCAAAACCAGGAAGAAATCCGCGAGTAAATACTTTAAATAAATTTTGTAAATATTGCAAAAAGACCGGACACACCCATGAAGAATGTTGGAATTTGAACGGACGCTTCAAAACAAATAACACTAATAATAATAACTCCAAACCGTTTAATAAAAATAACCGCCAAGAATGCGGGAGCAAAAGACTCCGTATAAACAACGGGAAAAGAGCGCCGACTCTACCAGCAATAGCGAAGAAGAGCAGGAGGAAACGAAAAGGAAACAACCGCGATCCGCCTTAGAGTATCGGGTAACGCATATTAAAGATACACCTACACTGGCAAAGGACGAATTACTACAAATAACATTACCAATTTGTGAAGTAAAAGGCGAAACAATCAATATGTTATACGATTCCGGATCAATCATTTCTTTAATTAAATTAAAAAATCTAAAAGATAGCGCTCTGATATACGAAGAGAAAATCGCACTCACAGGAATAAGCGGACATAAAGTATATACACTCAGAAAAATGTACGCTACAATTAGAATTAATAAACATAAAATTAAACACGCTTTTTATATAATAAAAGATGATGTAGCGGTAGAACACGAAGAAATGTTAGGATTAGATTTCCTGAGAAAACAAACGGTAAAATGTGACTACAAGAAAAATCAAATAACAATAAAGCATAGCACATTAAATTTACATCCATGCAATAAAATTAAGTTGAAACCACGTAGCGAAACAATCGTACGAGCCGCAGCCAATCACAATCGGATAGTCCGAGCTGAAGAACCAACACCAGGAGTTTATCGGAAGCTGTCCAGTGGACTCAAAACATTTTTCATGCCCTGTGAGCATGATAAATACGACGGATAACGAAATTGAAATACCCACTCCGATAGTCACACTAGAGGACATGGAGAGAAATATGGAGGAAGTAAACATAATATCAAGGAGAAAAATTAAGCATACCGTTCTCCGTAAACAACAAATCTGACAATTACTGCGAACGCAACATTTAAATACAGAAGAGAGGTAGATACTCTTAAAAATCTGCGAAGAATTTAACGATATATTCTACTTAGAAGGAGAACCACTGACATGCATCGCGACGATAGAGCATGAGATAAACACGCGTGCCGATACCGGTGAACGTGAAACCGTATCGTTTGCCAGAAAAGCATAAGACAGAAGTCAACCGACAAATAAATGAAATGTTAAAAAACAAAATCATTCGGACTAGCACAAGTCAGTGGAATGCACCATTATTAGTGATACCAAAGAAAGCAGACGCATCTGGAAAACCGAAGCTCCGAGTAGTCATAGATTTTCGGAAGCTAAACGATTTAACAATAGGCGATTCATTCCCACTGCCTAATATAACAGACATCCTAAATCAACTGGGAAATGCAAAATATTTCACCACGCTAGATTTAGCATCAGGATATCACCAAATCCCAATGGCTGAGAAGGATAAAAATAAAACAGTGTTTTCAACACTCTCCGGATATTATGAATTCAGTCGAATGCAGTTCGAATTAAAGAATGCGTCAGCAACATTTCAAAGATTGATGAATTCCATCTTAACAGGAATACAACGACTTAGATGTCTAGTATAACTCGACGATATTGTAATCTACGGATCAAGCTTAGAAGAGCATAAATAAAAGGCTTAAGGAAATATTACAAAAACTACGAGAAGCTAATCTAAAATTGCAATCCGATAAATGCGAATTTTTGCACAAAGAAGTGATTTATCTGCGACATATAATTTCAGAAAATGGAATATCACTCGACCCATCAAAATTAATCGCAATAAAAGAATTACAAAAAGAGTAAAGAATATTCAATCTTTTATAGGGCTAGCAGGATACTATAGAAAATTTATAGAGAATTTCTCACGAATCGCTAAGTCGCTTACTAAGAAAACAGAAAAATTTGAGTGGACAACAGAACAGCAAGCAGCATTCGAAACATTAAAAGAAAAATTAATGACTGCACCAGTGCTAAGATATCCCGACTTCACTGAGCAATTTATTGTGACCACTGATGCCGATCGGAGCAGTGTTGTTACAAGGAGAGATAGGCAACGACCGACCGATTGCTTACGCTAGCAGAGTGCTGACAAAAGCGGAACAAAATTATAATACAACCGAAAAGGAATTATTAGCTATTGTTTGGGCAATAAAGCATTTCAGACCATATGTTTACGGAACGAAATTCAAAATAATAACTGACCACAAACCGCTGATATGGTTATTTAATGTGAACGGGTCCCGGATCAAGATTAATCCCATGGCGACTAGAAGAGTATGACTACGAAATCATACATAAGGCCGGACGAGCAAACGCGAACGCCGACGCACTAAGTCGCAACGCAATACCGGGATCCGCAGATAAAAATGCTGACTATGAAATTCTAAACATAGAAGAAGAAAAAGTAGAAGAACCAGCAAAAACATATACCGAAGAGGAGAAAAAACAAATTCTAGCCGAATATCATGATGCACCGATAGGAGGGCATCAAGGAGTTGAGCGGACAATAAAAAGAATTCGACTCCAACACAACTGGAAAGGCCTAACAGATGTCGAACGATACATAGCAAAATGCGAATCCTGCCAGAAAAATAAATTATCGCGAAAAAATAAAGTACCGTTAATAATCACGGACGCGCCTAATAAATCCTTTGAAAAATGCGTATTAGACATAGTCGGACCGTTAACAATCACTACTAACGGAAATAAATATTTATTAACTTTTCAAGACAATTTAACTAAATTTAGTAAAGCTGTTCCGATTCTGAATCAAGAAGCGACTATTAGTAAGGAATTTGTTACAAAAATTATACTGGAACACGGAATACCCGAAAAAATTTTAACCGATCAGGGAACGAATTTTCTTAGCGAAATATTTAAAAATACGTTGAAATTATTAAAAATAAATAAAATTCAAACAACTTTATCATCCAGAAAGCAACGGCGCACTAGAACGATCGCACAGAACATTAGCCGAATATCTACGACACTATATAAATGAAGACCAAACGAACTAAGACGAATGGATACCGTTCGCGATGTTTACATATAATACGACACCGCATACTGCTACAGGATTTATACCCTTTGAATTAGTGTACGAACACCAAGTCGAAATCCCGACAGCATTAACGAGACCACCAAAACCAACATATAATTACGACGATTACGCACAAGAATTAAAAGAAAGATTGAGAGCAAGTAATCAACTCGCGAAAGAACACCTCAAAAAAGAAAAAGAAAAAGCAAAAGGGAACTACGACAGGAAGACACGTAAAACAGACTTCAAGGTAGGAGAGAAAGTCCTCTTACACGACGAAACAGTTCGCGGAGAACTATCAAGAAAATTAGACTCCCAGTGGATCGGACCTTACGTAGTCATTGAGAAAAATTTTGACTTGAATTACACGGTCAAAATGAGAAGAAGAACGATACGCGAAAACGTGAATTGATTAAAAACTTTTATCGAACAAGAAAAATTTTATAAAATAAAGACGCGTAAAGAAGGAAAATAAATAGGAGAAAAGAAAAATAGTAAACGTAAAAATAAATTCTACCTTAATCCGACCACCCACGACCACGACCTCGGCCGAAACCCTGACGTGGAGACGTCTCCTGAAGAGAGGGCCTAGGGCAGCAAAGCTGCTCCAGGTAGCTCCGGTAGGTCCCCCGACCCCGAGCCGAACCCCAAAATAAGTGAAATGCCGGCGCGTGCAAGGGAACCGAAGGCCGAAAGGGTTCACGAGGAGAAATGTCAACTAGGAGGGGTAGTCCGAAAACGATTACCGGACGAAGAGTGCGTGCCAGGTGATTGTGCATCTCTCCCTCACGTTCCACGAGACCATCAGTATTGTGCACACACGTTTGTTCGATATTAAACTGCAGTTCATGTGCGTTCGGAGCCATGTGAATATATACAAAATAAATTTTTCTTTTAACAAATGAAACCACACACTGAAAAAACTGCACAGCGTACACCAATGTGTCTGAAGATAGACTGACGGGCAATGAGGAAAGAAACGAAGCACAATAACAAACTTTCTAAGAAAGCGCAACGGCACCTGTCGTATATAGTAACATAATATATTCCAGGAACCTTTTTATCCTGAGCGCAGGCAGGAGAGAAGAACCTGACATCTATGACACCTATGACCTGGCAAATAAAAAATTTCCATCACGAACCAGGCATATATTTTGAAAAATTAGAAAAAATTAATCAGGTCGAGTCCACATGGAAACTAGTGATCAAAACAGACATCACAGCAATAGACCACCGACAAGAGCAAGTAACTGGATATATGGCACAAACAAGAGCACTATGCTACGATATGCCATTAGAGTAAAAAATGAAAGAAACATGCAGCATATTACTGCAGATAACAGAAAAGGAATATAAAAAAGCAGCAATGTTACTAACATGACTGAAGAAAACGTACCGTTATCGAAGAAAACACGAAGAAGACTAGTAAACGGCCTCGGAACAATAGCGAAAACACTATTTGGCACGATGGATGCTGACGATGAAAAAATCATCACCGAACAACTAAACCTAATAAAAGGAAAACAATAAACGCTGCAACACGTACTGAAAAATCAGATAAAAATACTCAACGCAACCATCGCACACGTGGATGAATCCGAAAAAATTATACAGGAAAACGAAGAAAAATTCCTAAACATAACGGAAGAGATGCGACAAAGTTGACTACAAACAACAACAAACTATGGATATCAAGAAGAGATGGATGAACATTTCATCATATTAAACGCGATCATCAAAGATTTAACAATTGATATAACAAACATTATTGCTCACATAATTAGCACAAAAAGTGGAATAATAAACATAAGATTAATCCCGATCGAAGTAATTATCGATAATCTTAAGGAAATAGCAACATAAGTGCCACAAGGTACGCACTTCTCATTTCAAATCGCACAAGAAAATTGGGGAGCAATCGAAAAATTCACAAAAATTAACGCGTACTACGATAACGGAAACATAATTACGGTAATAAAACTTCCGCAAATCATGTACCCCACATACGAAATAAAGGTAACGCCCCTACCCACTCATAAACGAAATAACACATTTATATACAGAGAAGTAAACCAACCAATAATAGCAGTAGACACGGACGGCCGAACATATTTTACAACCACGGAAAACGAATTAAAAAAATGTATGCGATATAATAACGAATATGTATGCGAACAAAATTATCCAATATCGTATAGACAATCAAGCATTATGCGAAGTACAAATATATATACAACTAACAAAACACACTGATAATTGATAAGATACATACAAACCCAACGATATGGATAACGTTAAGTAACACGAACACATGGATATATTCCACGCAAGTGAAACAATAGATAGAGATAACATGCGAAAACGACACGACACAAAAAGTCGAGATTGATAGAACGGGATTTCCTTTAACGATTGAAGGAAGATGTAAAATCGTAACACCCGACGTAATAATAAGAACACAAAAATCTATACCTGCAACATACATCAAAACACACATACTAGAATATAATTTAACACTAACGCCACAAAAACAAACAGACAGACTAGTAAATAAAATTGAGGCAATTAAATTACGGAAAATAATAAAAAATCCATCAGAATTAATGGAACTTAGCAAGACACTGACCGACATAGACAAACAAATAGACGAAGACAACTTACAAATACGGGAACATATAATATATTCAGCGATCTCAGGTATCACAGGTACGATAATAATAATCAGTCTTGTAGCAATAACTTACGCGATAAAAAAGAGCCAAGCAAAAAAAACGCCGGTCAACATAAACCCAAAAAGCATACTACAAGAGAAAGAGTATCAAGAGAACACATCTACGACAGACCCTACCAACCAGACTTAACGATAAACGACACAGCAATATTATATTAAATAAAATAGATATAAGCAAATGTAAAATAAGAATATTGTAAGATAGTAATAATTTATCCTAATAAATTTTCTTTTCCCAAGGGGGGAAGGATGTCGTAACCCGACGAAATAATAATTTAATTAAAGTTAAATAAGCAAATTTTGAAATAAGCTGAAGTAAGCAAGAATAGCAAAAGACAGGAAATTAAGAATTAAATAAGAGATATTAAAATATAGAAATAAGACGTGACGAAAAGAAAGTTACGGCCAAAGCTGATTAAGCATAATGAAATCCAGCACAGAGCACGAATCGCGCTCCGACTCAGGGACATCTCATCCTTCTTCCGCCAAATTAATCGGTATATAAACCGATCGCGAGATCACCATGGCGGATTATCGTCTGGTAAAATTGTCGAATTGTCATTTTAGTGAACTTGTGGAATTATCGGATCAACGAGTTGCGATTAATATATCAAGCTATTATGACATACCGCTAACGCATAAAAGATATTTGAAAGTAACATAGGATCAGTGTACGAAAAACGACCGAAATATATTCCTTTACTATCAAGTACAGAGTGACTTATTTGTTCCGTTCCAATCCTTTGGACGAATAATCCCGAAGACCCATCCCTCGCGGTTCGGGCACAACAGTGTTATAAAATTTTATACATATTTGCTTTTATATAATTCGCTGCTGACAAATAGGTAGAAGTTCCGTTTAAAATCTATTACATTTTTGTCAAGAAGAATATTTTTATTAGAAAATTAGAGTTGAATCAATTTTTTAAAATAATAAAAGATTACGTCAAAGGATTCCTAATTTTTCAAAAAATTAAAATAAGATTAAAAAAACTTATTTAAAAATTAAAAAAAATGAAAGATTACGTCAATAATTTTTAAATCTTCTACAAAAATAAAAGAATAAATTTTTTTAAAAATTAAAAATTAAAAAAAATATAAATTAAAAAAATTTTAAATAAAAAAACTCGCCACGCTGCCAATTTGATTGGCAATAATAATAAATGAGCAATTACATACTAATATTATTTCAATAATTACTAGGCAGCACCGAGTTTTTAATTTAAAAAAAAATTTGTTCTTTCATTTTTGTAGAAGATTTAAAAATTATTGTAATCTTTCATTTTTTTTTAATTTTTAATTTTTAAATAAGTTTTTTAATCTTATTTTAATTTTCTGGAAAATTAGAAATCCTTTGACGTAATCTTTTATTATTTTAAAAAATTGATTCAACTCTAATTTTCTAACAAAAATATTCTTCTTGACAAAAATGTAATAGATTTTAAACGGAACTTCTATCTATTTGTCAGCAGCGGATTATATAAAAGCACATCTGTATAAAATTTTATAACACTAACAAAATTAAAGTGAAATTGCATCCCAATTTGATGCAATTTTTTATAATTAATATCAGTACTTTTTATAAAAATATTTTTTACATAAAAATAACTATTTCTGTAAAACAATTTTTTTACAGTTAAATTTTTATTTACATAGTAGTAGTAGTAGTAATAATAGCTTTATTACGGACTCCCTTCAGGGTTGCCGTCTCAATCATTACATCATCATACAATTTTTCCATACAACTTTACAATACCCTGCCTACTCTAACTACACGTCCTTCCTATAAAATAGACTGACTTAACATATTTAAATCTCCTCCCTCCGCGGTCCTGACCGACTTGCGGCCTTACATTCAGTCTTTTTACCCTATCCCTCCCTTCGTCCTCCCCTCCACTTTAACCCTTACCTCTTTCAACCCCTATCTCCATTACCTGTCCTTATCCTATCATAAATACAACATCCTCTTAGCCTACACCGGATCTGATCGACCTGCGGCCTTACAAATGTCCTTTTTATCCTCTCCCCTCGACCTCTCTTATATACCTCTTACTTCCTTTTCTTCCTCTTTCTTTCCCTCTCTTCCCTTACTTACATCTCCTCTTTTCCTCATACTAAAACCCTCCACCATTCATTCCTCCCTCCTCCCCTAGCTCTATTCACCCTTTTATCCTCTCCTCACTCCTCCTCCTAATTCCCCTCCTTCACCCTCCACATCTGTCTCCCCTCGTCCCAGCACCATTCCTCACCTTCCACCCACAACTTCCTATTCTCCCACATTCTCTTTCCTAAACCTCTCTCCCTTTTTGCTATCTCTAGCATCATCCGCCTTAATCTCCTCTCCTCCATAGTCAGGTCTTCGTTTATACTTACTCCCCACCTTTCCCTAATCTCTTCCCATTTTCCTAGCAATTCCTCCCTATCCTCTTCTTCCTCCATTTCCACTATTAATACCCATTGTCCCTTCTCCCCTCTTCTCTCCACCACCCAATTTTTATTTACATAAAGATAGCTATTTTTTGTGATAGCTATTTTTTGTGAAACAATTTTTAGATAACTATTTTTTGTGAAAATATTTCAGAGTTAATTTTTTACATAAAGGTACTTTTTGTGATAGCTATTTTTTGTGAGACGGTTTTTAGATTAACTCGACGCTTTTTTTTACCTTTTTTTAAAATGTATTTTTTTAGGGTTAGCTATTTTTGTGATAGCTATTTTTTGTGAGACGGTTTTTAGATGAACTCGACGCTTTTTTTTACCTTTTTTTTTAAAAGGTATTTTTTTAGAAGTATCACTTCTTTTTGTATAAAAATTATGTATTTTAAATTTAATTTTTCATAATTATTATATTTCATAATATTTATTAAACATTTTTATATAAATCCATCACTACCCCCATCATACTATATCAAAATATGACGGTCTCGCTTGCTTACTATAGATATTTAAATATTATATGATCGTTTTTTACAGATATTTAAGTTTAACTTTTCTTTAAAAAGTATTTTTTAAGAATATCACTTTTTATGTATTAAACATTACACATTTTATAAATTTTTTATGAATATTATTTTTTTATAGTACGTATTTATTAAACTTTTTAAACGAACCCCCATCATATTTTTTCAAAATGTGACGGTCTTTCTTGCCTACTACAGATATTTAAATTATTAATTTTATAATATTGGATATATTTATACATTATTTATTAGACATTCTTCGTAAAAAAAAAAACAAACATTTTTATCACCTCTAGGCCACTGTTTTTTCTTAACTTAAGCATCATTAGCTTCGATGCAAATATAAGATGTTCTTTCTCTGCACATACTTATATAAGCCTTCATCAATATCAGGGTTTTGAAAAAATACGGCATTTGTTACTTTGTACGTATATCCATCTATTAATATCTTAGTCGTTGGAATAGCACATAAATTAAAATCATGTGTCGCTTTCATTGATTTATCATTTTGTGATGGAAAAGATATTAAATGAATCACAATTATCTCTTTTGCCAATATTATTTCTCTTTTTAATAACATATTATTTTTTTAGTACAATATTCACACGATTCGTTATGCAATTGAAACCAATGTGAAAAAGTAACATTTAACAAATCATTAAGATCATATTTTTTTTTCTTCAAATTATTAATAGAAATAGAAATAATAATATTATATCAACAATAGTTTTTGTCACAGGTTTTACACCGTCTTGTAGAAATTATTTTTTTTCTCATCAGATTTGTTATGCAATATATCATATTTTTCGCAAAGAGCCATAAGAAAATCAGATGCATTTTGTTTTACAGGATTTGAAAAATATTCTCGTATTGAATTTGTACTTAGATTACGCACATCATTTTCATATCGACATACTAATATACATAAAACATCTGATTTTTCGCAATGAAACAATTGCTGTCTAATAACATTAAAATTTAATAAACACTTCAATACTGCATTTGCATAGCATGAAACTTTATCTGTATTTTCGAAACCACGTATAATCCAAGCAGTACTTCGCTCTATTTTTTCATCCGACTTTGAATGGAAGTAATTATTTTTGGTAACGCCCATAGAACATCTTTTACTTTCGGATAATGCCCTTTTGGAGGTATTATTTCTGCTGTTGGTTTATGTATACGTAGCCGGTTATATTCGACAACAGCTTCTTCACTAGCTATTATTGACGAAGGATCAAAGTTAATTAAATGTAAACCATCTAAAGATGTTACTCGTGACAACGCAACATAAACTTGACTACAACTAAATATAGAATTATCAATATTCATAATAGTACATTTCAAACTTAATTTTTAGCTTTTATGAATAGTTATACCGTAACTCAGAGATGTGTTGCGTACGTGTGTACATGTGTTATGTACGTGTATATATTACGAAGTGCCAAGCGTCAGCGCCTTTCGCCATCTGTTGTTGACAGCGGCAATCGTACGCCAGATCTATCGTTATCTGGTGTCGACAGCGGCAGTCGTACGCCAAATTGTGATCTATATATATTGTTTGATGACGATGTGGACGTATCTTAATCTTATTTTCATGATTTTAGAATTATATATCACGATATTTCCACTTCTACAGTTCGTAAACTAAAAATAAATACACTTTTACTATATAATTCGAACATAAGCTATCGATTAAGCCTAATAAGAGCTTGATCCGTTCAGCGGTTATCGTAATATAATAATATGAAATAATCTGAACTGGTCTCAATTTCCCGTCTCGCGTAAAGAGACACGGCGCGCGTCTTGCTAGAGAGATGAACTCGACGCAAGACACTACTGTGTCTCTTTATTGTGTGTTAACGTTCTGTGATTTTGATTCTATGTTCGGTGTTGCATTAAAATGTCTTCGTTGTTAAAAGTGCTTATTTCATGCGTCTCGCGAGCGGCCGATCTCTTTGAGCGCACCTTCGATATATATCGAAGTCCTCGCCCCGGGCGTAACAATATATATATATTTTTTTAAAAATTTTTTCGATAAAGTGTTAACACACACACACACACACACACACACACACACACACACACACACGCACACACGCACACACGCACACGCACACGCACACACGCACACGCACACACACACACACACACACACACACACACACACACACACACACACACGCACACACACACACACACGCACACACGCACACACACACGCACACACGCACACACGCACACACGCACACACGCACACACACACACACACACACACACACACACACACACACGCACGACGCCGCACACACACACACACACACACACACACACACACACACACACACACACACACACACACACATATAGATAGATAGATAGAAAGCTAACTTTATAGTGTCTCGTCAGAGTTACAAAAAATAATACATTTACCTTTCCTGTGCCTATACCATTGACAAATATAAATATCATCCAATCTCTTTTCCTTTAATGCTTCAAAAATTCAGATATAAGAAAATAAAATATAAAAGAAAACGCAAAACATAATTTAAATTACATTATATAGTAGATATCTACTTAAAACTAGTAAAAAATACCTATAATATATAACATAAACTTTTACAAAACTTGTGCTATATAAATTTGATCTTCTATTAACATTTTTACATGCAGAAAAAACCAAACTAAACCTCGCAGAGGTTTAATAGAGAGAGATATATCTCACACCGTATCAGACACACATTCCTTCTATTCATCCATTCTTTATTTTGGACTTCCGTTTCCGTTTACAAACTCCTTTCTCCTTTCCTTTCCCGTCAGTCTCTTCTCCCCCCTTTTCCCTATATCTTATCCTTTCTATTTCTCTTAACCATCCTTCTCCTTCTCCTTCCTCCCCCAAAATTTCTTCAACTTTTTCTTTCCATGTACTCCCCACTTCTTTAACTACACATTCCTCCCATAGATGTTCCCACGTCTCCATTGCCCACTCACATATTCTGCACTTTCTTTCCTCTTCTTCCTCCCAATATTTTCCTTTCTTTATCCCGTCTCCTAACCTGAACTTAGCTATTCTTTGCCACCTACTCTCTCCCCATCCTTTCTTTAGATACTCCGGTATTCTTTCTGCATTCCTCTCTCCGTTTCCCACAATTCTTCTCCTCTCAAACACCCCTTCTCTCTTAATTCTTCTACCTCCTCAATCTTCCATTTTCTTATTTCCCAAAACTCTTTTTTCTCCTCCTCCCATCCTCAAAGTTTTACCTTTCCTCGCCCTCTTCCTCATCTCTTCCCAGCATATCCTTGCTAACACTCCTCCCTTTCTCTCTTCCAGTCTCTTCTCGTACCCTCATATCTTTAAACTCCCTTTCCCTTCAACTTCTCTCTTTGTATTTCCTCCCTCATTATATAACCTGCTGTATTTCTTCCCACTCCCATTACTCATCTCAAATATCTCTCATGTAACCTTTCCATCTCTTCTCTTTCTTTCCATCCCCATATTTCCACTCCATAACTAATTACTGTCCATATTAATTTATCAAATAGCCATATCCTCTTCCCTCAATCCCTTGCAAATCTTTTCCCAATTCCCCATACCCTGTCCTAATATTGCCGCTCCTTTTTTCATCCTATCTCTCTCTTGTGCATCCTGACTGCCATTGTATTTAATTATATAACCCAAATATTTAAACTCTTTTATTTCTTCTACTTTTCTTCTTCCGTTCAGCGGTTAATCTTCTTCTACTTTTCTTCTTCCGTTCAGTCGTTAATATAATAATATGAAATAATCTGAACTGGTCTCAATTTCCGTTTCGCGTAAAGAGACACTGCGCCCGTCTTGCTAGAGAGATGAACTCGATGCAAGATACTACCGTGTCTCTTGATAATTCAAGCAATTGTTTGTCTTCATAACTGACTCAAAAAACAAAATGTTGGACGAGAAATTTATAACACAGGGTTATATAACAAGAGTTTGCAGATTGCCCTTTAATAGATGGAGACATTCAAGATGGATCTTGGAGAAAAGATCTAACAATAATTGTGCATTTATGAATATTAAACCTACTCAAGCAAGATCATATTCATTACGTGCAGCTAATATTCAAGACGAATTTTACACGTACTTTAACGAAGAAGGAGAAGTTAACTGGCAAAATATTCAAATTTACAAATAAATAATTTGTACCAATTTGTAATTCTTTATATTTTACATATATATTCTGCAAGATTTCTGTAAGACATTAACATATAAATAAAGCGATATCGTTTTACATTTTTATATAATTTGTAAAATTTATTGAACTATTAATACAATATTAATAATCACATTATAATAAAAATTAATGCCCCCAAAAATCTTATAATTATTGTACATGTAATCTGTTTGTCTTGCATAATCAAAAATGATACTACTTAAACTAAATACTAACTAAATTATGCATAATCATGAAAATAATATTACTTAAACTAAATATTATTCTAAGAAGTAGAATGCACTCTTAAAACTAAAAACATTACAATTAAAAATAATTTATATTTATTAAAATGTATTAACTTTATATTTTTAAATAAAATATAATGGAAAAAGAAACATTATCAAATTATATGTACAAAAATATGAAACTTTAATAAGATATTAATTTTACTTTTATTTAAAATATAGAAATAATCTTAAGTATTAGTAATTTTAGTAAGTAACAGTACTTTTAAAAAATAAAGTTAAATTTTAAAAAATAAAATTTTTATAAAAATATTCATAAAAATTATTAAGTAAAGATACTTTTAGCAAATTGATAGCTGAAGAAAATAAATTATCTAGTGAATCGACTCCTCATTCGATAACTTAAATACTATTACTGGATAATATTGTTGACAACATTATTAAATATTTAAAATTTATAAAATAACAAATATGCAAAAATCGAAATGTTCGAATTCAAAGCGAAAGCGAGGGTGCGTTCGCGCATTTGGCGCTCCTGGCAGCCGTTAAAACGATATCTCGCTTTGTCTGATACAAACAACGCTCGCCCTTCGGGAAAGATCCAAGATTTTATAAATAACGCGTTAGACAGTAAATTTAAAACAGAGTTCAATAACAGTCAAGCTCTTGAAGTTTCGGGATCTTTCCAGAATGGCTCGATTATAAAGTAACGCCCGGCGAGCGCGTCTCTCTTATTGCTCGAAGTCTTCGGTGCGCGTTTATCACTCTATTGTCTTTTTCCGTTGTGTGCAGATTTCAACGATACGATCTAAGTGCTGATTTTCGATTATTCTCGGTTCGGAAAGAACGGATTATTACGCCCGTGAATATTGAGATACGGACAAATCGTTGTATACTTATTTAAATATATTTTTATTAACATCACTGGTGTCTCTTCGATTTCCTCGTCTGAATTCCTCGTTCTCGCGTCGCGCTCACGCTTCGCTTATTTCTTCGCGTTATCGCGAACACAAAAAATATATCAGTATCATAACTATATCACAGGCGGCATCACAACCATATCACAAACAGCATCACAAACATATTAAAAAAGAAGTACAAAATTATTCCCATTAATTTTGTTCTTCTTTACTAATATTTCCTAGAAATTTATATAAAAGCATATTTTGTTTTTCTGAACTAAGTTTTAACAACCTTTGTTTTATATATAAAAACATTCCATTTAATGCACCTATTTCTGGTAACCATGTTTATTACAAGCATTTTTCTGTTGCAAAACACATCAGCAATACAATTCATCACATCATCGCTTTTGTCTTTAGTTGAACGTGTAGCAAGAGATTTATCTAAAAACAAATTTTATTTTTCTTTAATTCATATGAATAAAGCGTAAATGTGTTGTCAAAAATTAATATTTGTCAAATCGTAAAAATGCTTTATAATAAAAATAATTTCTTCATTATCTTTACATTGTTTTCCGCTATTGTCTAAACTGTCATCTTCAAGGAAATTATTATTATTATTATATTCATTTATATTATTGTATTTACTCATTAAAGCTGTAATGTTTGATATGAACTGTCAAAAAAATATTTTAAATTAGTCACTAATAATATTTATAATTTCTATTTTAAGTTACATATATACATAAAAATTGATATACTTTCTATGTGTTGATATCGAATATAAAAAAAACATTAATTCATAATGTTTCCATACTTTTCCTGAGGAGGATCTAGCCGATCCACTAGATTTCTTTTCTTCAGCTATAATTTTGCTAAAAGTCTTTAAGTGATTTCCATTTTTTTTGCGTCTTCAGGACTTATTAAGCCTGTACATTTATTCAACTATTTAATATTAACATTTATTTTAGATGGACTTGTGTAATATTTTTACCATCGACCAAGAGCTTTTGAGATTTCTTCCCATAAATTTGCAATTTTTCGTCTGCCACGTGCAACTAAAGGCAGCGTATAATTGTAAATAGGTGGTCTTTTCCTGACTTCTTCGATCAGTAGTTTTTCTAAAGTAGTATTATCTATTTTAGAATCATATGTTATCTTTTGGGAAATATTTTCCACATTACAACCTTCATCGCTGCGCATAGCTTCACAATCAACATCTTTGTTGTCATCAATTTTTTGTTCTTGCTGTTCAGGAAGGTTTGATACTTTTTTTTTAATAATAACAGTTGTTCTTTTCCATCTAGCATTATTTTTGCCAAATATTTTCCGTTTACTGGAATATTTAATAAAATTTAATTAATATTATAGTTACTTCAATTAATCTTTACAGGGCTAAGCTGACTCATATGAGTCCCTCTCTATAAAGGTTAAATATGAAAAAAATTTATATTTAATTTAATCAAAAATAACTAACGATTAGTAAGATAAAAAGTGTTTGAATTGGGAAATATTGTTACACTATGCCAATTTTGAAACGCATGAATGGTTAGGGATACTTCCTTCTTCCACAGTCGACATGCACACTGCACAATTGATGCCTACAAACAAGATTACAAAACAATTTTTTTCATGACAAAAATTTAATATTAATTCTTTTACATTATTATACTATTGATTATTCTGGGTTATGTTTATGTATTCTATACTCACCATTTTGCCAGTGTTAAAGAAGGTGAAATCTGAACGTTCTGAATCCTGCGCAAAAATCTTCTGCATAGATCGACGTTTCTACGCTCGTTGCTCGACGTTCCCGTGTAAGGGTATCTTAGCCTTCTTGGAGTAGCCTCCCCTTAGCCCGGTGCACTTGCCCTCCTCCAAATATATTATACTTTTATTATTATTTTATTATTATTATACTTTATTATATTTTTATATTTTATATTAAATTTTATATTTTATATTTTAAATTATTATTTTTACTTTTAAGTACACACACACAAATTGTATAATACACATTTTAAAATAAATTTTATAAATTTTAATAAGAAAAAAATTGTTATTTATACGCCTTTCCCTTGCGCTATCTCTCTCACGCGCTAGTTAAGTATCGCGATATCATTCTCTCTCTCGTGCATTAATCATAAATCTCACTATCTTCGGCACGTTGTATCATTGTTCTTTCGTGCTATCTCTTTCTCTCGCAGTGAGACAGAATAAGTAATCTCTCTCTCACGCGCGCTATGACACAAAAATGTATTTACACTTTAATAAATTTTGTTTTAATTGGAAAAAAATTGTTATTTACACGCCTCTCCGTGCATTCTCATTCCTTGCATCTCTCTCTCTTACGCTAGTTGTAAGTCTCGCGTTAATCATAAGTCTCTCGTATGCGTTCTCTTCGAGTTATCGTTCTCTCTTACTCGCGTTGTTCTTGCAATATCGTTTTCTCTCGCACGCGTTGTCTTGCGTTATTATCGTTCTAAGTCTCGTAATATTGTCGTTCTCCCTTGCATGTGTTGTTTTCATTCTCTCTTTCATATGCTCGTCACTTATCTCTGCGTATCGTTCTTCTTCCAATTATGCAGCATCTTATAATGCATCGTTTTTGTCACACGTTGATGTAATCCTTGTTAATGCACTATCTTCTTCACACGTAGCGCTATTCTTCTTACATCTTCGCACCGTCTTCTTTCCGCGGTCACCCATCCTCTCGTCTATCGCTCGCGCTGCGGATCCGCCTTTCCCGCGCGTGACATCATTCCACCGCATCGCGGTTCCCCTCGCACCTCACTCCCTCTGAAAGGACCTGAGTTAGAATCCGCCTTGTATACCTACTTTTTTATTTTATATTTTCATATTTTATATAATTTTTAATATTAAGCACACACACACACATACACACACACACACACACACACACACACACACACACATACACACACACACACAGACACAATATGTAAAATTCACACTTTTTAAATAAACTTATATTTTGTATTGGAAGAGGAAAAAATGTATAATTATTTACGGCCCTCTTCCTTGCTTATTTCTTTCTTACACCATGTCGTCCTTTTCCAACGCTACACTTATCTCGCGCTATCCCTCTCTTACCTTTGCGTCGTCCTATGCATCATCTTGTGTCTTCCTTTTCGCACTTGCCCCACGCATCGCGCCATCCTTCTCGCACCTTCGCACTGTCCTTGTCACACGCATCGCGCCGTCCTTCTCGCACGCGACCGCATCGCGGGCCCTCGCGAACCCCCTCCACTTCGCAGACCCCTCGTCTATCGGTTCTCCCTTTCCCCATCGTGACATCTTTCCTCTGCGCACCTCACTCCCCCCCCCTGAGAGAACTTAGGTTAGAACTGGCCCTCTTATACTACTTATATATATTTCTTAATTTGTGTTAAAATAAAACTGAAAAACCAAAAAAAATTACGTGTCATGGCTCGTCTTTATTCTAGCGTGATGTCCTTTTACAAAACTCTCTGTCGCGCGCCTTCCGCATCGACATATTCATTCGCGAATATTTCCTGTGCAATTTTAAATTTTTCCGTTGCAATTTTAAATGCTTTGTACTTCTAAACATAATTGTGGTAATTTCGGGTACTTTTTATGTAAGTATAGCATCTTATAATAATATTCTTGATAAATCACTATAATTTTAATTACTTTGCATTTCACTAATTTTCTTTCCAGAACATTTTGTTTATTTAAAAAATAAATATGCTTCGTAAATCCTGCCTCGTAACAGCAGATGAAATATTTGAAGTCGTGAAAGATAGAGATTGTTTTATAGAAAGTAAATTGAAATCACGATCTGATTCCATATGAGTAAATATTTGCTGAACATTGAAGAAGATAGAATTCAGATAATGAATCTGTCTATATTTAAAACAAAATAAGAATGATATTCTTTTCCGTATTATGACTTATAAAGGCATTTCAATTGCTTAAAAAGAACATTCGTTTACTTCTCCTGATAATACCATAAATATAACAGGACAGAATGAAAGTGTAGAAAGTATACATAACGATAATGAGATAACAACGTTAAAACTGGTCATAAATGTTCATCTATTTTATATGATATAACTATCGATGCTGAAACATAGCAATGTATAGGTCTGAAGTAATATACAAAGAGCATATAATAAAGAGTAGATTAAAGAGTCGATATAATAGTACACGAAAATATTCAGTATTACAACGAAGATGGACAGATGTAATATTAAAACTATGCTGGGCCAAAATTAAAATCCCATGCGTGTACACTTTCAAGAGAGCAAAAGTGACGCCTATATTACAATCTTTGAAAAATGTAAAGATTGTGATGCATCTTTTAGAGCTAATTGTTTTAAAAAACCTGAAGTAAGAAATAGTCTCTAGTTATTTGTGAAGACGATCGACACAAGAGGAATACCACGTGAAAGAAAGAGCTTTGAAGGATATCGAAAGATCTAAGGTACAGAAGGAACTTCTGCATAAAAAAGCAATTCTTTGGTGTCGCGAAGAAACGAAAGAAATGGACTACAGCGATCCTGAACCGAGTCATTTATACACTGATGATGTATTGAGAAAAGCACGTCAAGAAGATAAAGACAAAGAACTAGGTGTGCATCAAATTCAAGATCCTATTCAATCTATATAATTTAAAATATAATGTTCAATATGCTGGTATAATACGAGAGATTGGGTTATTTAAATTCTATTGTATATATTGGTTACCATTATAAATAGATATTTATAAAAATATTGTAAAATGATATAATAATTGTATAACCATTGATACCACTGATTCACTCATACAAAAAATACAACAACAAAACTAAAAATCAGGTGCAATTTTTTTATATTAAGCCGTTGCGTCTGGTATAAGTCAAATTGTTCCATTATTTTAAATATTATCCGAGAAACATGACGCAAATATAATTCAATATTGGTTAAGTGAATGGTTATGTTCTGGAAGGATAGTACCGCACGAAATAATAATTGATTTTTCATTTGCATTATTAAATCCTGTTGCACGTGCATTTAATAATTGCAATGTCTAAATTACGAAAAAGATACTATAACAAATGTTTTATACGTTTAGACATTGCACACATAATAAAAACGATTGCTAAGTGGCAATGTTTTTATGATAAAGCTTCACGAATAAAAGATTTTTATATGCAATGTGGGGTTTTTAACTACTGTTGAAGCGAAAAGTCAATTTGAAAATCTTTTCTATTCAATATTAGTCGTAGCTCTCAGTGAAATTGATGATAATGATACACAAAGCGCATATAAAAAGGAATTTCTTTTCGAAACAATACACAATTTTATATTAGATGAAACCGAAAATCAGAGATGAGAGAAATAACTCTAATGATTCAATGGACAAAATATAATAGCTGCATTAAAAGATACAAATTTACCACAATTTGAAGTAATACTTACTATAGTATTACTTAGTGGCGCAAAACGTATTGCTAAAAAAAATACGTACGGGTCAGAAACTTAATGCATACTATTATCCCGAATTTGTGATTTCCTTTCTACGATTCGCAACATATTATGTTCTATGGACCAATGTTATGATAAAAATTATTAACTCTAAATATTCTATAGCTTCATCAGCTAGATCAGAAACTTATTTTAACGATGTAAAAAATATTACGTTTAGTGATGATAGATCTATACGAATCAATAAATTTATTATTAAACATACGCTCAATTGAGAGTATTTGTAAAATTGAACGGGCCCTCAATAATCGTATCATATAAGATAATAATTTTAAAGAAATGGACGTATCAAAACGCAACAAATCTAAATTTCTTCCAAATATCAACGGAAAGAATAATGATGTTGAGCAATATCTAATTGCAGAAGAAAATTAGCTTGGCTTAAATCCACACAAACAAAAGGAAAGTTCATTAGATATTGGTAAAAGAAAAAGAGGGAAGTATTTAACAGCTTATTCATTCAGATATAAATTTATAATTGCCCCTACGTAAGAAGAAAAATGCGTGCATACAAAATGGTTCACTGCTTTCTCCAATTAAAATTAATAAAACAAAGATACATGTCTACTCGTTTCTTTGACGCAATAACGAAATATTAACAACCGCATATGCAGATTCTGTCATTTATAAGCAGACTGTTGATACAAAATGCAAAGATTTAATATTTTTCCAAATAATAGTACAATATGCTACTAATGATGTTAATAATATGTTTCATTTTGAAAGAGCTTCTTATTTATTAACGCTTTTCGATGAACAAGGAAGTATTATCAATATTATGCTTGCAATATTTCTAATTTAATTAATAAATTATTGGTTAAAGCACCAAGCTTCAAACAAAGAAGCACATGCACTAAATGCCATGAAGAAATTAAAAATATTGCAATAGCGGATATCGATTCCAAGCCAATTCTTCAGAAAGATTTACATATTGGATTGCAAAATATATTTTGCTATAGATATTTTTCTTTCGCGTAAAGATATGCAATGCAAAAGTTGCGATATCAAAATTATTAGCGAAATAGATGCGGATACACATGTATTAATTAACGTCGAACATGTATATCATAATACACTTTTGGCTAAAATAGGATTTCCAGACGCACCTACAAACGTATCTGAAATATTTACACATTTAAAAATAAAGGCTGATAATTATCGATTAATAGGAATAATCACTCATAACTATGCTGAGCAAGAAATGGGACACTATATCGCTTATTGTTATAAAGTTATAAATATTTGGAAGGAATACGATAGTTTGAAAAACAAATGTGTAACGGTAATGTCGCATAACCTTTTTTTTTACATGGGGAAATGCATTTACGCATACCCCCGCCTTGTAGAATTAAAGCAGAGAGTTATGCAGGACTCCGGGAGAATTAAACCTCCCCGCTAAAATCTTATGGTAACCGCATCGTACGTTTGAGAGGGCCACGGGATCGATTGCGCATTCATCCGCGATCTTCTTTGCGCGCTACAACCTCTCTCTTATGGTGAAGAGTCCATTCGTGGAGTTGGATTGTTGAACACCCCTCTACGGAAGTATGATGGTGAGACTCGGTTACCCAGCCTCGCCGTTCCTCCGGGGACGGACCTGATGGCGGGGGACTCTTACTGCTTTACTAGAAGAGTCCCCGCGGTCCCTAGCCGAGGGAATTACGAATTTTTCCCTCGATCCGCTACTCGAGGAGACGCAAAGAATTGTGCGCAAAAGAACTGTGTCCAATCGAACGGTACGCAAAAGAACTGAGTCCAATTGAGCAAATGTAACGTGTTTAATCGAACGGTGCGCAATTGCAACGTGTTCAATTGTACTGTGCGCCAATGAAGGCTTCTCAAGAAAAATTTATGGATTAAGAAATTACGAAAAAATATTGGCAAAATTTGAATTTTTTTGAGTGTGAAGTTAGCCTCCAAGTTTTTTTTTAATAACTCTTTTTCTACAATTGTGCAAAGGAAAACTTAATTTGCTTGTAAATGCGCAAACGAAAATTTACGAATTAAGCCTATTATGAAAAGATTTTAGGAAAATTTGAACTTTTTTGAGTGTAAAGTTAATCCACAAGTTTTTTAAAATAACTCTTAGTATATAAGGCGGATTCTAACTCAAATCCTTTCGAGGGAGGGGTGAGGCGAGAGGGGAACCGCTATGCGGGGGAGTGACGTCACAAGCAGGGAAGCAGGAATTGCGGCGCGACTGATGGACGAGGGGGTCCGCGCGGGGAAGAAGGATCCGCGGCGCGACCGATGGACAAGAAGTTTGTGGAAAGAAGACGGTGGTGTGAGAAGGACAGCGCTAAGTGTAAAGAGGACAGTACGGCAAAGATGGCATCAACGTGTGACAAGGATGACGTTATGTAAGATATGCTGTGGGAGAGTCCCGTTAGCGCACGGTGCGATAGCCCACGTCCCGATAGCACACGAAAAATTGAACACAATTCCTGATAGCCCACGTCCCGATAACACACGAAAAATTGAACACAATTCCTGATAGCCCACGTCCCGATAACACACGAAAAATTGAACACAATTCCCGATAGCCCACGTCCTGATAGCTCACGTCCTGATAGCGCACCAACCCGATAGCACACCAACCCGATAGCGCACCAACTTTGCACCAAGTACAACTTTGCATACGAAGCGAGAGGGACGGGGTGGATGCGGGAGAGGGGGCCGAAGACCCCTCCTTGCACCCCCCCCCCGTGTGTGTGTGTGTGTGTATATATCTCTGCATGCAAAGTTGTACTTGGTGCGCTATCGGGTTGATGCGCTATCGGGTTGGTGCGCTATCGGGACGTGGGCTATTGAGACGTGGGCTATCGCACCATGCGCTAACAGATCCCGCTCATATGCTGTATAAGTGGGAGAAGGACGACGCAAAGGTAAGTGAGCAATGAGCATATTGTTAGGTTATAGTCCCACTATAACCTAACAGACTATAACCTAATTAAAATGCTAAACGTTAGCATAAAATTAGTAATTGCAATATCGAACATTCGCTGAATTACAGAATCGCTGTCTCAGCGAGCCACGCGCGAATTCGCCGAAACACGGAAGTGCAACGAAGGATTTCGACACCAAATCATCTTCACTTGCACTTCGATTTGATTGCCATATATATATATATATATATATGTATGTATGTATGTATGTATGTATATGTGTGTATGTAAATGCCAATAGATTTCCACATCACTTTTGAGGTACTATTGTTAATGTTTTTTTTAAAGTGGTTTCCCCAGTAGGCATATTCCACTAAAGATATAAACTTTATTTACATTTTCTTGCTTCAAGTAATGAAACGTGGATGTCAATTTTTGATGAATTTATTCGCATTAGCGAGGCTAAGGATGTATCGTTTAAAGATCGTGCATTTGATTTTATATGCTTCATTTTGGAAAATGAGGCATATAAATGAGGATCTTTCACATAAATATGTGGAATCAAACATCGAAAAAATTTTGAGTCCAAAATTTCTTAATTGTGGATATTTAAATTTATTTAAATTTTGAAAAATTCGACACCTGTTTCTGGCCGTGTTTTCAATGAAATATCATTTTGTAAGTCACATAATTCTAATTAAAGGTCAACACACTGTTCAACTATTGGTACAGTTCGAAGATTTTCGAACAAGATAAAATCTTCCCTCAACATTTCAAAATCGCAAAATCGTTTATCAAATTGTGTAATTAATTGATAAAATGCGCATGTTTTTTAAAATCACATTTCGTCCCATGTTCTTCAACAAATATGCTGCATGAAGGGAAGAAACAAAGTCTATTTTCTTCCAAATGTTATAATCCGCGAGATTATAACTTTATTTTAATGTTACATTTTTTAGAACGTTCGCGAACCGCGTAAAAACCGCCGCCTCAGCGAACCACGTGCGAGTTCGCCGGAAACGCAGAAAATGCTAACAAAGGGTTTTGACTTTGAACCTACTTTGTTAGCACTTAGGCTTGATCGTCGAAAATCCCCATGACCAAATATGATCGTGTCGCTAGGCGAGCCCCTTCAAAAATACCCCTAAAAAGAGGTGTTAAAAACCATCCACCTCGAATCCGCGGTGGACAGTCATTAATTAAAAATCAACCGATAAATAGTGCGAATCTGGGACTAACCGCAAACGCCAGAAAAGTTATTAAACGCTCTAAATCTAAGAACAACGCGATTCAGGGAAGAACGTTAAAGAAAGAAGGCTCAAAGAAACCGACCAGCGTAGTGTAAAATAATATATTTGTTACTAGTGATAATGGATTTATATATATTGTCACAATAAAAAGGTTATTAAGGAATACTGAACGCATCGTTTCCTCTGGAAATTTCCCGGCTACCCCACATCCCTGTGCCGCTCCGGGCACAACAATTTTGGTGGCAGCGGTGGGATAGCTCAGATCGAGGACCATAAATGTCCAGTGAACTCCTTAACGGCTGGAACAAAAAGAGAGAAAATAAAATTAATAAATTTGATGGAGCAACTGCTAGATTAAAGCAGACAGATTCAAACACATCAGCAACACATACAGACTACACCAATAAAGAAATTACGCTCAAGCAGCTAAAAGCCGAAAGGGAACACCAGCGCTCAAGGATCGCTCAACGTCGATCCATGACTTTCGCCAAGGCAACGCAACGGACAACGTAACGCCGACAGACAACGCATTGCCAACGGGCAACACATCGCCGACGGACGACGCCCCAACGTGTCAACACGCAGCGTCAGCAGCCGAGCAATCCGATACGCGACCATGCGAGTCATTGTATTACTAATGTAAGCCGAAATTTACAATTAAATGTCGGAACAATTAAAGCGAATTAGATTCTAAAGCCCGCGATTTTTGAGCGAGCCAGCACGATTGGCTAATAGATCAGAACTTGTACCACCGATACAAGTAGCGGAAGAAGCTGTTCGCGACATACGAGATAGCAAGCGAAGAAATTTAGAAAATTGTTATCCGAGTTCTGAACCATCTGAAGCGCGTAATAACGATAATAGTAACTTCGAACCACGCGGTAATCGAGTTAGTTAGAAGAAATTATTCGATATCTATTGACTTCAGTATTTTTGAGTCACGAGCGCAAATAAATATTGATAACGACGCCGTCGACAGAGAAATCGAACGCCTGCGAGAACAACAGGCCGGACAAAGTGCAGCCGCGAATTATGAAGACGCCGGTCGTCCGGTCGAAAGCACTAGTAATATATTATTAGCCGAACTCGTACATAGTTTTCGAGAAATGCAAGAAGTACGAGACTAACGCAACAGATGCGAAATGTACATATTAAACAAAGAAATTCTAACAAGCCACGAGCAAATATAAACAACGTCCCACACGTGATGTACGGACGTACCGAACGCGATATTAGGAACAGATGTAGCGTAGCCCCGCACTATTTACCATTAAAAAAAGCGCGATCAATGATTCCTGAATTTGACAGATCATCGCGACAGAAATTGCAAGAATTTTTAAATGCATGTACATATGCGGTACAAAATATTAATCCCGCAGACGAGGAATCATTAATGCAAGCAATCTTGTATACTAAATTGAAGGGTAAAGCCATGCAAGACTGCGAAACGCGAAATATACAAACGTTCGAAGATTTAAAACAACAACTTGAAACGTGCTATCAAGCAAAACAAAGCATGACTCACTTACAAATAGAGTTCAACTCGCTAAAACAAAAATCAAATGAAATTGCACATGCATTCGGACAACGAGTCGATATATTAGCCATGAAATTATATGAGTCTATGGTCGAAGGAGAGGAACGACCTCCTTCTTTCAAACAAGCGATACAAGAAATAAAAAACAAGCTCTAATAAACTTTCAAATCGGATTACGCGATGAATTAAAAATTCTCGTGCGATCACAACGATATACTACGCTCCAAGAAGCGATAAATGACGCGAGCGCGGAGGAGAAGTTCGGACCGTCTGTTACACGAGCATCCGCCTTCTCTAATAAAAATAAATTTGACGTTAAACACACGCGATCAACGCGAGAAACAAACATACAATGTTACAAATGCGGAAAATCTGGACACTACGGACGCGATTGTCGTAGCAATAAATATACACTATCAAAACCGGAAAAATCTACGCGAATAAATACTTTAAATAAATTTTGCAAATATTGCAAAAAATCCGGACACAACCGCGACGAATGCTGGAACTTAAATGGACAACAAAAAATTAATATCAAAAATAACAATAAACAAAATAATAAAAGCAATTATAAAGATAATACGCGTGAGCAAAAGACTTCGCATCAACAGCGAAAAAGAAGCACCGTCTCTGCAAGCAATAGCGATGAGGAGCAGGAGGAAAAGAAGAAGCAACCGCGACCTGCCCTAGAGTATCGCGTAACGCATGTTAAAAATATGCATGCACCATCGAAGGACGAATTATTACAAGTTACACTACTGATCCGCGAAGTAAAGAAGGACAAAATAAACATGTTGTATGACTCCGGATCGACAATTTCCTTAATAAAATTAAAACATTTAAAAGACAACACATTAATATATGAAAAGAAAATAGCATTGATAGGAATAAGCGGTCATAAAATATATACATTAGGTAAATTGTACGCCACAATAACACTCAATAAACACAAAATTAAACACGCATTTTATGTAATAAAGGACGATACCGCCATAGAACATGAAGGAGTTCTAGGAATAGACTTTCTTAAAAAACAAGCTGCTAAATGCGATTATGAAACTAACAAAATAATAATAAAAGACAGCACATTAAAACTCCACCCTTGCAACAAAATAATTTTAAACCCGCGTAGCGAAACAATAATAAAAGCTGTGACTAATCAAAATCGAATATGAATAGTCCGAACAGAAGAAACCACACCAGGAGTTTATATCGGAAGCTGTCTGGTAACCAAAAAATTTTTCATGCCCCGTGAGCATCATGAATATGACCGATAAAACCATCGAGTTAGCAACCCCCATTGTCACATTAGAGGACATGGAAGACAAAACTAACAACTGAAATAAATATAATAAAATCGGGAACGAAGAATAAAATCAACACCCCGCGAGCCCAACGTATTTGACAACTACTGCGAACTCAGCACCTAAATAAAGAAGAGGAGCAAACACTCAAAAAAATTTGCGAAGAATTTAGTGATATATTCTTTTTAGAAGGAGAACCACTGACATGTACTGCGACGGTCGAGCATGAGATAAGTACGCGTGCCGACACCGCACCTGTCAACGTGAAACCGTACCGGTTACCCGAGAAGCATAAGGCAGAAGTAAATAAACAAATCCAACAAATGCTAAAAAACGAAATTATTCGAACTAGCACAAGTCAATGGAACGCACCGCTATTAGTTGTACCGAAAAAAGCAGACGCATCTGGAAAACCAAGGCTCCGAGTAGTAATAGATTTTCGGAAGCTGACTGAATTAACTATAGGCGATTCATTTCCATTGCCTAATATAACCGATATCTTAGATTAACTGGGAAACGCAAAATATTTCACCACGTTAGATTTAGCATCAGGATATCACCAAATCCCAATGGCTGAAAGGGATAAAAATAAAACAGCTTTCTCAACCTCCTACGGTCATTACAAATTTAATCGAATGCCGTTCGGATTGAAAAATGCACCAGCAACATTTCAACGACTGATGAATTCGGTTTTAACAGGAATACAAGGACTTAAATGCCTAGTCTATCTCGACGACATTGTAATATACGGATCGAGCTTGGAAGACCATAATAAACGTCTAAAAGAAGTACAAAGACTGCGAAAAACTAATTTAAAATTGCAACCGGAAAAAATGCGAATTTCTATGCAAAGAAGTTATCTATTTAGGGCATATTATTTCCGAAAACGGAATATTACCAGACCCGTCAAAATTAACGGCGATAAAAATTTCTAACGCCGAAAAAAGTAAAAGATATCCAATCCTTCATAGGACTTGCAGAATACTACAGAAAATTTATTGAAGATTTTTCAAAAATAGCCAAACCGTTAACAAAATTAACAAAAAAATCGGAGAAGTTCGAATGGACAACGGAACAGCAAGCAGCATTTGAATTATTAAAAGAAAAATTGATGACTGCACCAGTGTTAAAATATCCCGACTTCTCAGAAGAATTTATTGTGACCACTGATGCCTCCGACTATGCGATCGGAGCAGTGCTATCGCAAGGAAAGATAAGCAACGACCGACCGATTGCTTACGCTAGCAGAATACTGACTAAAGGGAAGCAAAATTACAGCACAACTAAAAAAGAATTATTAGCAATTGTATGGGCTGTAAAACATTTTAAACCATACGTATATGGTACAAAATTTAAAATTGTAACTGATCACAAACCATTAATATGGTTATTTAATGTAAATGACCCCGGCTCAAGATTAATCCGCTGGAGATTAAAATTTGAAGAATACGATTATGAAATCATCCATAAGACCGGACAAGCGAACGCGAATGCCGACGCTTTAAGTCGCAACGCGATACCGGAACCCTCAAAGGAAAATAATGACCACGAAATCTTAATAATAAAAGAAGAAGAAGAAGAAGAAAAACAAGAAGACGAAGTAAACAGTGAACAAGCGAAAACATATACAGAAGAGAAAAAGAAACAAATACTCTCTGAATATCATGATGCACCTACAGGAGGGCATCAAGGAATAGAACGGACAATAAAAAGAATCCGACTTCAACATAATTGGAAAGGCTTGACGAAAGACGTCGAACGATATATTGCAAGATGCGAATCTTGTCAAAAAAATAAATTATCGCGAAAAAATAAAGTACCGTTAATTACCGATAAGTACCGATAATTACGGATACACCTAACAAACCGTTTGAAAAATGCGCGTTAGACATTGTCGGACCATTAACTGTGATTATTCCACTGGAAGCCATTGGATAAATGAATTCTTTTTGTGTAAAGGAATTATTTTCATTGTTATTTAAATTGTTGTTTATTTCTTTTAACTTATCATTTAATTCTTTTAATTCTAGAGGATTATTTATTACGTCTTTGAGTTTTCGTTCGTCATTTGATTCAATTTTTTGGGGAATTGTTATATTAAATATTGGTAAGAATGTTTCTATATTTGTTTTATATATAATTGTTTCTGTTTGTATTGTCATGTCTGCAGTTGTCTTTTTACAATTGTCGTTCAGAGTTCGACCTGATTTCACGAGTATCTTTGTATACTCAGAATGATTCTCGCAGTTTATCGTAATTTGCTGCTCGGATGTCGTTGAATATAGCCAGGTGACTGTAACATGATCCATATAGTGCGGTTTGTTATCGTATAGTCTATGTTGTACTGTTCGCTATTATCTTGTGTTCTTATATACATTTTAATTTCACACGGAGTATTTACATGATATATTGGTTGACTTTTTTCACACAAATATTGATTGTTATTATTTATACAATTGTTTAGATTTTGTTAAAATTACATATATGTATATGTCTCTATTTATTGCGATTAACTTATTATCTACTTTCGTGTACGCAAATTTATTTACATAGTTATACGTTGGTATTACTTTTAAAATATCATGCATTGGTAGTGTGATTATAGGAAATTTTAGTATTGTATATATAATTGTTTTATCGCGCTTACTTTCATATAATTTTCCATCGTCAACCATTCGTCGTATTTTATTTCAAACGGAAAGTATGAACCTTGTGGTAACTGTAATACAGCTTCTTTTAAATTGGAAATTATTTCATTTATTGGTGTTAATAATGGATGTATTACGTATGTGTATTACGTATCCCTTTACGTATGTGAGGTATTTTACAATGTCTTTCGCGTCTCTGATTAAATCTGTTAACATAGCGATAATTACAGTAAAATGTTCGTCTATTTCTTCTCGCGTCGAGTATTCTCTAATATAATGATTTATTAATTTGCCATTATAATCTAGTATGTTTTCTAGTTTATTTAGATGAATTATGGTAGTGTTTAAAATTTTTATTTGATTTTTCGCGACGTGTTTTAATGTTTGTTGATTATTTTATTAGTGTTCGATCATTCGCATCCATAAGTCCAAATAACGTTTTAGTTATTGTACCTACTCCATCTATCAGACCTCTGCGCCTGTTTGATGATGTCTTATATAGGTCATTTATTAATTTTATTATTTTAGCTAGCGTATTACAATCATTGTTGATAATGCTTTTTAAATTTTCGCACGTTTGTTTAATATTACTTCCAGATTTTATATTATTACACATTTCGTTCGCTTGTTGAACATATTTATTTACTTGCCAGGTCTTATCATTTAGTTCGATTATATCTAATTTTATTACTAATTTCTAAGTTTTCTTGATTTGATGTAGGTATTCGATTTTTCATAGTAAATTCCTGGATTGTGTTTGAATTCTTCAATTTCAAACGGAAGACGGGTTTCGTCTTGCTTGATGAGAACGGGGTTGATCCCTAGCGTTAGCATTCTGTAATAATATATATTAAGTTATATTATGCACCTGCGGGTGTCATTTCTTTTCTCGTTAGTTTATCAGTATGGGATTAGTTTTACTCTTTCTCGACTAGCTTTGCTATACATTACATTCTTTTGCGAGCTTCAGTCTCTCGCCGTCTTTACTTGAATAAAAAGGTAAAATAAGAAAATACGATGTCGGATGTTAGTTCTTTAAGTAATTCCTCCGATGAGGAATTTGAGTTTAATAATAATGGTACTGTGCCGGAAGTGGCACGGGATGTGTCCGGTGGCCTGCCTCTGCCGCGCGACCGATTCGCGCAGGTATGCATGAGAGTGCGTCTGTCAGAGTATATTGAATTAATGTTGCGGGTGCCTGCTAACGAGAGAGTGTTACTCCTCTTACCGTTTGGACGGGCTTGTTACCGCGTATATGCGCGAGAGCCATACGGTTTGTCAGTGCGGATGGAGACTTAGCCACCGACGCCCGCCAGGCCGTCCTCTTGTACTGTGGGCGCTCTCGGATCTTCCCGGGATGTTGTGGACTCATCTTCGCTTTCAACGGCAGCTGGACCGCCGCAACTTCAGGCGACTAGCCTATGAGCGTCAAGTAGGCCGTAACGGGGTGTTGCAGCCTCCTTCTCGGTGAGTTTTTTATTCGTTCTTTAATTGTCTATGAATAGTTTTAATTTATTTGTGTGCATGCGTACGATTTTTCTTCCTTTCTGTATTGTATAGTTTACGTTTGAATTTTTTTCTATAATCGTGTATGGTCCTGTCCATAATGATTCGAGCTTTTTCGATCGTCCTTGTCGTTTCGTCATATACTAATACTTTGTCTCCTATTTTAAATTGCGTTTCCTTTGTGCTTTTGTCGTAATGTTTTTTAGCTTTAATTTTTGCCATCTATCTCTATCTCTCTCGCTCGCATTGCCACTTCTAGATCGCAGCGAACCTAGCGGGCAAAGCGTGAACTCCAGAAACGGACACACTAAGTGAGACCTCCCCCACCACCGGAGTTTCCAGACCTGTATGTAAGACCGTGGTGCCGCCAGAAATGAACCCCTGCACGCTCGGCACGAATACGCACACAATCACATCATCGGCGCCTGAAACACCAGCCGTTTTCACGGCTTCTAAGTTAACGGTCGTTCTTGCGGCCCCGAGATAAATAAAGCTCAACTTTACAGGTTTAAATCTCACAGCTTTTCTTATTTATTAATTTTATTTTATCGCAACACTTATCATTTCTTATGCGCATTATGAGTAACCATAATTCGTATGCAAATAATTCGATTGTATATCTGAAATAAAAAGTTATAGGCTACTTTTTCGAATAAGGAAAATAATAAAAGTCACTGTACTGTACGGTTTCTTTATTATTGTTTTGTCAATTTAGACAATTTATTTTTTATTACAAAATTTTTTTGTTTTTGTTGATTTTGTTGATATGTGAAATGACGCATCCTAAGACGGATATAATAAAAAATAGAATATGACAGTATTTCGGATGCATGCTCGATACACGGAAACGTGAATTTATAATTATCGAGAACCTCATCTACAGTTAAAGTAAAAACATATTTCTTCGTCGCATGCTTGGCAAAACTCGATTCAACAAATTGTATGAGTTTAAAAAAATAACTATTTGCATGAATTAATTTTCCTCGGGTCTTCTTATCCACTAATTTCGATGCTGAAGGTAACTTATTCGAATTAGTTATAGCATTTCGGTACTTGTCACATTTGCCGTAACGTCGTAAAATTTGCTTACTTAAGTAGCCTGTAACAGTTAGTAAGAAAATGTAAGGAAAATCTAAGGAAACAGTTATTAAAGTTATCTATTACACCGTAGCATTTCGCGTGAAAGCGAAAGAGATAGCAAATTTTGAAAGCAACTTTGTTTTCGAACGGTAAAACCAATCGAGATGAAATTGAATTAATCCATTTTTGCCATGGATTTCGCAGTGGCTGATTCAATTTTATCTTGTATTGCTTAGAAAACAAGTAGTTTTCCAAACAGTAGAAGCTTGTCATAGAGTATCTAAACGCACAATGGATTAAATGAGTTTTAAAGCATAAATATAAAGCGCAAATATAATTAGTTTAATAAATATAATTAATAATAGCAAATGTAATTAGCTTAATAAATATAATTAATATAAATATAAATAGCAAATATAAATTTAAAGCATAAATTTTAAACCAAAAGAAAAAGGTTAGTATGAAATGAGTATAGGAGTATAGTACTACTTAGCTATGAGTTATGGCACAGACTTTTTGTACACTTTTTGTTCAGAAATGTCGATTCAATAAAAGTTTCATGTTAATTGGACATTTCCTTCGTACCATTCACTATGATAGTCTACTCGTTTAACGAATGATTTCTTTGATCAGGAAATTGATAGTGGCATAGGCCCATATTATGAATCTTCTTTTATCGATAAAAAAGTGCTTCTAAAAGAGGCTTTTAAGTTTTTTGATTGGCTACAAGCCACTTTTAAAAGCACTTTTATCGAGGATATTAAAGAGGATTAAAGAGGAATATGGACCATAGCCTGTGCAAACCTGTTACGTAATAAATAATGCAATCGAGGGTATTAGGTATGGAATATTCGTGATCTTCACACTCATCCATCTCCCAATCTTCATATTCTATCAAATCGTCCAATTTTTGCTGCAATGTTTTCACAATTTCTGACGTTCTCGATTTACGCACACCATAAATTTTTGTAAGGTCACTAATTGAAACTAGAACGTCGGGGGGTTTGCTTTCTGCAACTGTGCAATTACCATATAACGGAGGTTTTATGACGCTGTATACCGAGAGCAATTTATACAATTGTAGAAATGTCGAATACGTAGGGTGGTCGTTGCAGCCCGCGGCCTGTCGGATTGTACCAAAGAATTTTTGTAACAATATAATATTGATACGATCAAGAAAAATAAGAAGGAATAACGAAAGGACTGGCGGTCGGTTGTTCCACCTCTCGATAAATTTAATGGATAAACGCATAAAATGCTTTTATTCATCAGGGAAATTTACAGAGATATGGAACAACTGGGCCTAGTGATTAAGGGTGAAATGATTAAGGGAATAATAATAAAGTACCTCTAAATTGTCCTGATTAACCTTGCCAGTCAGTAAGTACTGAAATTTGTATTCATGGATGAGATAGCGGCACAGGTCCATCGTAGATTGGAGGGATAATCGCAGTCCATTGGCGGTTTCCTCGGTGAGAAATTCTTCCTTCGCGATTTCCCCTTTTATCATGGCGCGTTGCCAATCATTTAACTATTCAAGAGAGGACTGTATAATCTGTAATATACAATTCGAAAAATTGAGAAAATATTTGAGGATATCTGTAAGCACATCGTACCGTCTTTTCAAGAGTGAAAAAAAACAATGTATCGATTTCGAAAACATGTATATAAAGCTACTGTGGAATCATTCGGAATACAACGAAAAAATAAAAAATCATTCGAATCGATGCAGCGATTCCGGAATAATCAAAAATTTCGAATATTGCAGACAAAGAATGCCTTATTGTTTTTTTAATATCATTAAAAAAACTACCGCACCAATTTCGAAAAAAAATTTATATGAGGCCATTGTGGCATCATTATTAATATAATAAAAAAAAATTTAATTGGTGTAGCCATTCCGAAGTAATTGATCTGCATACGTAAAAAAAATATTTATAATCGGATCGAATTGAGAATCTACTCGTTTTTGAAATCAGTTAAAATTAAAATATATACTCGGGTTTGAAAATACAGAAATGTGTACTAGAAATTGCACCAGTAAATATGAATAAAACATTGCATACCTTGAAATCTTTGTTGTCTGGAGTAAGTCCTTCATTTGGCATTTTATGATTCAGAGCATCGAAAAGATCGTTGAGACGTTTACAAAATTTTACAGTGGCTTCGCAACCTTCGAAACCGTCACTCTTCTGCTCCAAATAAAATCGCAGACCATCAGCAACTGAATTACTAAATATCTGTGAAAACATATCGAAGTTAAAGTTTTATTATAGTATTCATAAAAAAGAAATAAATTAAAACTACATATTTACCTGCGTTGCAAGGCGGACTCGCATCTTGCTGATGTTATCGAGTTCGACATGTCTTTTTGACAATTTCGGACACACCCTCGCATTCCCTGCATGTTTAGTATCTGTGGACAACAGATTCTCGAAGTATTTCCACTCGACATACTCGTTTGTAGACACCTTTATTAAAAAAAGAAAGCAGATATGTTTACACAGTTTAACAACAGAATTATTGTCAAAGAATGGCACCCAAATGAGCTTTTTGATTGTGTAAATCTTACCCGCAGCTTCTTTTTATTGTAGAGACGATTTCGAATATTTTTAAAGAGATGAAGAACATCGGAGAAAAAAAATACGCGCCTTGCATTATCCGAGGGATGAGTAAACCATGTCTTCGTATCTTTGAGGCGTGGGTTTATACCGAGCATTTCGCCCATTTTTGTATTCATCCGCGCACCATCTCCTAGAACACCGTGGATTCTAGCACCGGCTGTCTCTAAAAGCGTTATAGCCGTTACTACCAACTTCGTCAGCTCTTCGCCTTTTACGGAACTCTTTGATGCGAAAACTCCGATTGGCTGGGTGAATTTATCTGCGAGAGGTTGAAACAGTAGCACGAGGCCGTGTGTTGCTTCATCCTTTACATTAGTCGATGGATCATCTTCACCGAAGTCTGTCAAACCGGTGTATGTCAGATCTTTCGATGAAACGGTGACGGATCTTCGTAAATTTATTTCATCAAGAACGAGTATACCGTGACGCTGCAACGGCTCCTTCGACTGAAATTTTAATTTAAGCAACTCGAAAAATTTTTTGTCGAAGCCGCATTTAGAATCAATTATTGATAAATAATTTCGAATTGTTCTTGTACACGGTAGAGGAATGATGCGATTCTTTCGTAGAAACTCATACATCGCTGGAGAACGAATATTCATGAGCATACAATATATGGCCCATTCCTTTGAATAGCGTCGACCTCGAGTATCTGTATCTCTTCGAGGTTTCGAATATCTCTCGCAATGCTATTTTTTGAATATCCGGAATATCCGCACACCTTTCATTAAATGATTCTTCTTTCATCGCCGCGAATTCAGACTGTTTATCTTGTAAGCATTCCAAAAGTAGTTAGATTCTTCGTTTTTTACGATTTTTTAAACATCTCTGAGTGTTTATTTTGTTACGCAAGAACTTCCGTTGATCAACGGGATTAGATAGAGCAGTAAAACGTTTCAATTTTTCTCGTTTTTTATCTCGACGTTTTTTTTGGATCAACGTCTTTCTCACTCGCACACAAGAACTGCATCTTTTTTTTTTCTCAATTAACGAGCAGTTGGTCGAACGATAAACATCCATGTTATCCTTGCATACGGTGTTCACATCAAGATGAATGGCGACGTCTCCTAGCCCATTGCATATGCGCGAACATTGGAAATGCGTAGCAATAGTCACCAACATTTGCGGATCGTTGACTAGCGATGGAAATTGTTTCATGTAATCTTTGACAAGTTTTCCATGCACGTAGTATTGGACAAATCCTTTGGTATTGACAGCAATACTTTTTCTAATGACAGGCGCATCGTTATTGGAATCGTTAGCTACTATTTCAGACAAAAACCATTTTTCATTTTTTGGTTTTGACTGAACGATAATCCACGGCTTTGGCACAGTTACTATACTCGTCTCATGTACTGTTTCAATTTTGAGCTGCACATCGTTCACAACAGTTATGGTAAATTGTACATCTTCAGCGCATGGTTTTGAAATGGCCATCGTATGAACTTCCTGCGGAGTGAGTTAGATCGAATTTCTTCTTCGTTCACAACGGATATGTTAAATTGTACATCTTCAGCGCACGGCTTTGAAACGATCATCATATTATCTTTCTGCAGAGTGTCAGGTCGAATCTCTTCCTCGTTCAAAACTGAAATTTGAAATGGTACGTCTTCAGTTCTTCTATACGTAGTTATGACCATAGAACAGGTTTCTTATTTTATTTGTAGTATTAATATTTTTTTTTCATTTGGAAGAAAATAAAGATTTTAAATATAATAGTCTGAATACGTTTGCAAATATTTGTACTTACCGATTTCTGGAGTAAAAGTTCCTTCGTTACATGAAACTACGGTGATCTGTTGTTCACTATCGCTACCTATAATTGGTTCCACAGGATCCTCATTGAAAATTGATGGGATGGCAGTCTCCGTCAGTCGAGGACGTTTATATGGAATCTATAGTAAAATTAAAAAATTAGAATATTCACATATTAGCGTATATATAAGAGTTTTTAATGGGTAAATTTAGAATAGGAGGATACTCTAAGATTCTGAAAATTTTTTCTAAATGTTGTTTTTCAATGTTTTAAAACATTCCAGCACATTTAATAAAAATCGTTTAAAAATTTCTTTCGCGAAAACAAAGCTTACTATACGAGGATGCAAATACTTACATCAATAAGGATTTTTCCATCAGAATCTCGTTTCACAAGACTTCGCACGATGCATTCTTCTTCAAAATGCTTCTCACATACGTGCTGGTTCGATTGTAACCTCGCGATACCGGGAATTGCGGCCTCCCACATCTCGCGCAAAACTTCAGACTGAGGAACTCTGAAGAGCGAACACTTTGCCTTGACATTTTGTCTCATTTTCCGACAATTTTTAACTACACACAAATTCGGCATCATGAAAAAAAAAATGTTATCTTTGATACGACCGCGATTTCGTTCAATGTACATAAACAGAGACGACTACTGCAGACTCTCTGTCTCTCTCGCTCGCATTGCCTCTTCTAGATCGCAGCGAATCTAGCGGGCAAAGCGTGAACTCCAGAAACGGACACACTAAGTGAGACCTCCCCCACCACTAAAAAAGGCCTGAGTTTCCAGACCTGTATGTAAGACCGTGGCTGTTCGTGACGTAAATTAGCGCAACGCATGGGCGCGCATGCCCATGCGTTGCGCTAATTTTGGCGACGGTTGGCATTGTTTTGCCAAATATTTATAAGCGGTTTTTATGCGAAGCAAGAAATATAAGATAACTCGAACGTTCGAGTTTTTATGACAAATAGAAAGTTCGAGAAGTTTCTTAACGCTCAAGTTCAAATTCTCGACCTTATTAAATTAAAAGATGCGGATTTTGGTATCGAAACGACGATTATGAATTTCGAACATTTACCTTTTGACGAATATTGCAAAATTCATAATCTACTTGATTGTTAAGTGTCACACACAAATCTCTGTCTTTTTATTATATAATTTATAATTTTATTATATAATTTTTAATAAATGTACTTGACATCGCGACGCTACCGCGTCGCTTGATAATAACCTTTAATTTCTTCCTTGTTACACTATTCCGCACTATACTCTAATATAAATTTATCTTTCATTCATATGTACGTACACACATACGTATACATATCACATGTATTTACACACATGCATACATATGATTTTGTCTCTTAAAGCACTGTACATATCGAAGCAATAATTGTATACGTAGCGATGTGAACGCCGCTTGAGGGACAAAATCGCTTTGCGTGTGTGCGTGCAAGCATATGTACGTGAGTTATACTGAAAATGAAGGAAATGAAGCAGAAAACGAAAAATGTCATAATTCTGATATTCGATCATCATTTCTCAGGATTGACTGCACCGATTTTGTTCAAACAGGTCGCAATCGAAAGCTTGTACTCATATTATATGATAAAAATGTGGTTATATTTTTGATTACGTCTTTAGTTTATGAAATATCTTAACCGAAAGTTTACTTGACGCGAAATTCCGGATAAGGGTAGCGCCGCGTCGAGAACAGTGACTCTCAACTCAATGCTTGGAACTCAATGCTTGGACCTGTTTTTTATGTACTTAGCGTCGCGATGCTACCGTGTCGCTTGATGTATAATGAAAACGATATTGTGTATTTAACTTGCAATAAAATTTTACTATTAAAAGGTTGTAACCATAATTGTGATAACCATATTGCAATAAAATTTTACTATTAAAAGGTTGTAACCATAATTGTATAAAAATGCTGCTTCCATTTATTCTTTTAAATATTTATTATATAACTTAATTTATTATTATAACTTTATTATTATATAACTTAATCATTATTTATTATTTCAGATATATTATATTTTATTTTGTTTGGCTATTCCTTCTGTTGGATAAACTTCAAGGAAAAAATATATTCTGCATCGAAATGTAATGTAATTAATGCTGTAAAGAAAATAATCAATCCTGGAAATGATTGGAAAGTGTATAATTATTATAAAATTTTGGGATCTTATGATTCATATGACAAGGCTCGAAATGTAGAGAAATGATGTATTGATATTTTCACCTCGGATGATAATTAATTGCTTTAAATGAAATCCGAACATTGCCTACCAAACGACTGACAACATTTGGACAAACGCCAAAAACATTTTATGGCGATTCTGATAATGACACGCATAGCAACGGTAAGTTTTGAATACTATTACACTAAATAAAGTAGAGAATATATTAAAATGTATTTTAAAAAATAATATAATGTAAAATAATAAATAAATTTATACAAAGTGTCAGAAAATTTTTGACCTTTATGAAGTAAGGAGGTAGAATGGCTCAAATTAAGAAGAAAGGACCTCTATTGTTTTGTGATTGTCGTAATAATTAACGAAAAATTAAATAAAGAAGATCGGCCAATGCGCGTGCCTAGAAATACACGACGGCGAAGGCGGTCTGACTGTAACATAATGGCGGCGCTCGACGAAGCGATGATTGAAGGATTGGGGAAGGGAGGGGCGATGAATGTGTAAGCGCGTGGCGAAGGCTCCTCCCCAATCCCGGAAAGAGACGAACAATACCTTATCATTTACGGCCGTCGTTACGGTCGCTTGTCTCCGGTTGCCCAAAATACCCGAAAATTGAATGCTCAGCGAAAAGCTCAAGCGATAACGAGATATCAAAATGGCGATAAAGCGGTCGGTCCTCGGACGCAATCGCTTACGTGGCTTACAATAAAACGATGGGCAACTTCACCGATGCGTATTCCCTCAGCTGGGGGATGATCCTCGGCTCGTCCTTCTGGATCTCGACAGCAAATCAGCGGCACACAAAACGATAACGGAATATAGCGACTGAATAGAACGAACGGCCACACCAGAATGATTCCCTGGATCTTTCGATCCAGGGTTGACAGCGGCATCAATCCCTGCGCGCAGAAGTGCGTAGATTCGCGGCCAATCACACCGCGACACGCAAGATATCCTTACGCCTCGTGATAACGCCGTATCGGGGGCTGTAACGGTCTCGAATTTAAAAATTCTTTATGCTGTCGTCCAGGTTTTCAGTGGTATGCTGAAGGTGACGAGTAGATCCTCCATCTTCGGAGGATCACACTGACCAGGCTCCGTTTCCCCGGACCTCAACAGCAGCGTCCTTCAGGTCTTCGCTTATGGATGGAGCCGATTTCGCCCTGGACTTTGCGCTGTACTGTTCTCGTTCGTCAAGTAGAGTGTGCTGAGTTGGTTGTCGCCAGAATCCTTTCTCTTTATCTTCCAGGATGTGGCCCGACGGCTTGCCCGATGTACATTATAATATAAAAAAAAAAATAATTAGAACGACGCAAAACATAATACTGGCTCGTCTTTTCGGACAATTCGACACGGCTCTCCTAATCCTTTCTGGTGCGGTCGCTCGACTCACGCTCCGAAAAGATTTCTGGGGCGAATGGACGCGCGTCGGGACGACAACGTCACAATATATACATATATATATATATATATATATCCAATTTCCCTGTATATATATATATATATATGTTTTATGTTTTACGTTCTAATTATTTTTATTTTTATTATATATATATTATATATATATTTATTATATATATATTTTTTATTATATATATATATATATATGTACAGGGAAATTGGGTGGGGAGGAGCGATGAGTGTAAGTGCGTGGCGAAGGCTCCTCCCTTTCCCAATCACCGTTTCGCCGCACGCCGCCATTATGTTATAGTCAGACCGCCTTCGCCATCGTGTGCTGCTAGTCACGCGCATTGGCCGATCTTCTTTATTTAATTTTTAATTAATTATTGCGACAATCACAAAACAATAGAGATCCTTCCTTCTTAATTTGAACTAATCTACCTCCTTACTTCGTTAAGGTCAAAAATTTTCTGACACCCTGCATATATATATATATATATATACATTGCGACGCCATTGCCCACCTCGAGAACGCCGATTCCGAGGAGGTAGCGTGCAAGCTTTGGCCGATAAATTCAGTATATAATCTCTTAAGCGATATCTCAAAATTACGGTATCTTACAAGTCTCCCCAAAGGAGAATAAAATTGGGCGCCAGGCGCGATCTTTCGCGCCACGATAACGATACAGTAGCGAAAGAGATTTGCGGCAACCTAGAGCTCAGTATATGCAGGGGCAGGGTTCTTTGTGAATTAGAGAGAGAATGCTAGATGACTTTCAGGAGAGAGAAATAATCGACACTCAGTTTATCTTACTTATAATTACTAATAATTTTAAACGCATGTTTTATACACAATGGACATTAGAAACAATAGGACTTTATGATTTTATTGAGAAATATCTTATATATTTAAAAGGAGAATGTTTTATTTAAAATAATTTAAAAAATACAATTTTATAACGTCAATTGTATAAATACATATTTATAATAAGTATATTTATATTTTTTATTCCTATAATAAAACAATTTTAAAGTTAATTCTTTTGTTATTTTATTGTTTTATTGTTTTCTTTTATTTTTTTTAATGAGAAATGAATATGCCGATTTAATGTTATGTAATATATCAGAAGGAAACTGACCGGATTTTGCAAATATTATAGTGTGTTTGTGTGTATTGTATACACGACTTGCAAAATTCGATCGACTTTCCCCTAACGCATATTAGATCGGTGATCTCATTTCATAAAATAAAAAATAAAAATGAAAATAAAATAAAGCATGATAAAATGAAAAATACAAATAATAGAGAAAAAATAGCAAAGTAACAAATGAGTTAACTTTAAAATTGTTTATTATAAAAATAAAAAATATAATAAACAGAAAATATAGATAAATTTATAACTATATATTAATACAATTGTAATTATAAAGTTGTATTTGTAAAATTGTTATTTTAAATAAGATATTTCTTTTAAATATGAAAGCTATTTCTCGATAAAAGATTAAAAGGCTTCCCTTGTTTTGAATGTCCATTATGAATAAAATATGTGTATCAAAGACATATTATTTCATGTAATTACACATTTTTATCGTGTAATCCGTGATGTATGAAATTAATATTCTCTATTCAACAGGTTTAACTATATATTTTTAGAGATAATTTTACCGAGAAAAAAACAAAAAATATATATATATATATTATGTGTGTGTATATATATAGACACACACACACACACACACACACATATATTTTTTATCGTATGTATGTATGTATATACACATATATATACATATATATACACTATTTTCTCGGTATTATATTAAGTAAAACATATATGCTTTTTTCTGATTTTTTGTTTTTTTTCTATCTTCCATTCTTTATAATTCTTTAAATTTTATCTTTTTATTATGTGTATTTTTCTATAACTATCCTTTCTATAACTACCCTGTTCTATTTTCTGTATTCTATCTTCTTTTAGAAATGTACAAAAAAATCTTTTCTTTTATATTATATTAAATTATCTACATATGTACAATATATTTAATTATTTATTTATTTATATGTATATATGTATATATAATATTATTTCATTATGTATAATTTATTCAATATATAATATTTAATATATTTAATTTATAGTATTTAATTTAGTATTTAATAATAGTATTTAGTATTTAATAAATTTATAGTATTTATAGTATTAATAATATTTCATATATATTTTCTAAGAAAACGTTTTTTACATTTCTTCTGACGGAACAGACCACCACCTTCTCGCGGTTTCGGTTGAGCAACAACATGTACGTTGTTTATTTATAAATTGATAAAATATTATACATGCTATTACAATATTATATTATTAGGTGTACAATTTTGCTTCCGAAATTCGAGGCTTTATTGTAAAAAACTGGTATATGGTTAAACATGATTGAAAGTATATGATTCAAAGTATTGTCTATCGCTGGCCACTACTTTCTCCCATCTTTCAGGCAGCGTACGAATTCCGCGTTGAAAACACTGGTCTCTTTTGAAGCGATCCACGAATCGATTCAATTTCTTATTTCTTCATAAAACCGGAAGTGCTGGTCAGCCAGCCCGTGTGTCATTGATCGAAACAAGTGATAGTCAGAGGGAGCAACGTCTGGAGAATACGGCGGGTGGGATAGGACTTCCCATTTCAACGTTTCCAAGAATGTCTTGACCACTTTCGCAATATGGGATCAAGCAATATGGTTATCATACTGCAAAATCACTTTATCGTGTCTCTCGTTGTATTGCTGTCGTTTGTCTTTCAATGCTCGGCTCAAACGCATTAATTGCGTTCGATAACGGTCGCCTTCAGTTGGTTTTAACAGCTCATAATATATCTTCGAAAACCTTCTCTCTTCCACTGCTATGCCGTTCTTCGACGTGAAAATCACCGTTCTTGAAACCACTCATGACACGTTCTGTCACTAATAGCGGTCTCATTATAAGTATTTGAGAGCATTCGAGCCCCAGCCGCAGATTTTTTCATATTGAAGCAGAAAATTAAAAGCTCCCGCAAATGACGAGAATTTGGCTCGTAAACTGACATTTTCAATCGAGAATAACTTTATGATGCAGACACAAATCGACTAATGTTTCTATGAGGTTATGTTGACAGATGCCCAAGTTTATTGCATGACGTCTGATCTATTTATTTTTTCAATCACTACTTACCGCTAAAGCCATCTATAGGAAAATGGCGGAAGCAAAGTTGTACACCTAATATTTATTAAAAAATATTATTAACATGTATGTTCTATTCTTTATATTCCTTTATATTTTATATCTATCTCTTTATATTTATTTCTTAAGAGAAAAACGTTGGCCAAGAGTGGATTTTTATTCTCTTTTCATCTTTTATTATTTCATATTTATTTAATTAATTTATTTAAATTTTGACAGAATTAAGGATTTATTAAATCCTTAATTTTACGCGTAAATTTTACAAGTTTTCACGCGAGACCTCATAAATAGATCGAACCGCTAACATAGGATTCTCGAGGCGTTAACTATAGCTACAGTGCGAGAGAGAAGGAGACAGTAGATTATACATCGGTGTTCCTCTACTATCCGAAGCCGCCCGAAGGAAGCCGAGCGCCGAGCGTGACACGTACACGGCCCCCCTTCTTTGTGTGCGCGATCGTGCCGAGCGTGCAGAGACTCATTTCTGACAGCACTGCACCGAACAATGATTCTCGGAATAATGATCCGGGAGGCCCTCGAGTCCCGTGCCGATCTTCCGCGAACGCCGTCGATTTTCGGCAGGAAGGGGGTCCATATTTTCCACCCCTTTAAATCTCATTCTGCTGAATGGCGTGTAGCTCTTTTGCAGGAATGTAGCTTCGACTTAGACGATTTTTCAGGACGGTATCTTTTTTCCGGTAACTCGGGCGTGGCGGGCTGGTCAAGTCGTATCCTCGCCCGTTTCCGGATGCGTCTTCTCTCCTCAGTCGGCCGCCTGAGAGAATACACGCCGGTTCCTCGTTCAGATTTTTCGTATCGTCGTTTCTCTAAAAGCAATGCAGGGATTAATACAATTTCATGTACGGTAGGTGGCGGAGCGGAATCTCGATACATGACCTGGTGTTGTGGAAGCATTGATCAGCTATTCTCTTCTCTCTACTTCTCGGTATCCGTCTTCGGTATCTTGCCGTACATTATTTCTCTATCGCTCAGAATAAGCCTCTAACATGAAATTCGATATAAGATATTTCGCGGATTCGAAAAAGGGGTCCCCCTCAGGTATGAGGGACGACTCTTCGCACGCTTCCTCCCCCCCGAGGGGGTCACTGTGACGGAGCTCAAAAGCGTCATGTCACAACATATATATATATATATATATTGTGACGTTGTCGTCTAGTCGCGCGTCCACCCGCCCCGACAATTCGGGCGGGGCGCAGGCCGAGCGGCCGCGCCAGAAGCCAAACCGAAAGAGAGCTATCAAACTCCCCGGAGAGACGAGCAATTCCGTCGAGTTTCGTGCCTGTATTAATTTATTTTATATTATTTTTCATTTTTGTATCCACGAAAATTCGGGCAACCCGCCGGAGGACATACGGAGAGCGAGAATTACGTCGAGGGAAGCGTGCAGCGGCCTACGGCGCAACGCTTCTGCCGGGAGCAGAGGAAAGAAGTAACGTTCGATTTATCTAGCCTCAAGACAGCCACGGAAAGGCATCACTCCTCGCTGAAAAGAGGAGGAGGAGGGCCCGATCAGCATCACTCTTCGAAGGTGGAGGACGTAGGATGGGCCTCCGCCGGGCTACGACAGCAAGGCCTCCGGCTGGAAGTTTTATATTCGGCGCCATTTCACGCCGGAATACCTCGCGCACAATAAGGCGCGAGGATATCGCGCGTGTCGCGCTGTGATTGGCCGCGGGACCGTGCATCCCTGCGCGCTGTTATCGACGCATCTATCGACCCTGGATCGGAAGATCCCGAGGGTCACTCTGGCCCGGGCACTCGGCACGAGAAGCTGTCTTGTGGAAAATATCGTTGTCGTGTCGTCAAGTGACGTTCTGTTTCTTCGTTGTCGAGATCGGGAGGCGAGATTCCCGAAGACCCTACCCTGCGAAGAGGAACAGGCTCGGTAAGATTGCCCAGTAATTGATTGTGAGCTACGTGCGCGACTCGTTCCGCCGGCCGGTCATTCTGTCGCCGTCGCCATTTTTAGTGTCTCGCCGCCATTCCGGCCTCTCGCCGGGCGGTCGATTTTCGCGAATCGGGCGACCGGGGACAAGCGACCGAGGTAACGTGTCGTAACGGGAGCCTTAATTAATCAGGCACGAAATCTCTCTCTCTCCGGGGTACTACCCACGCGTAATTATTGACCGATGAGTATCGACCGCGTACGCAAAAGATCGCGGAGAACGCGAACTCCGCCGTGCTGTCGTATTGTTGTCGTTGCCGCGTGAAGTATTCCTGCGACGATCTGCGAACGAACGTGTTGGGATTAATGATGTGTGTGTGTGATTAATCGGTTTTTGCGTATTATGAGCATCCCGTAATAACTACGTGTTCAGGAGCGTATGTGTTCCTGTCGCGTCTATGGTGTGCATGTGTAACGTTGCGTCGTAATAACGTACGTCGTACGACGACGTGTTGCAAGATAATCGCTGAAAGATTCCGCGATTAACGAAATCTGAGTTGGAAGCGCTGTAAAGAGAGGTGAACGTTAGCCGAAGAGAATCTTCGATAAAGTGTCGATTCCGACGTAGAAATTCCGTTACATTCTGAGGTATTATGCGGCCTAGCGAATATCCTAGCCATAAAAACGGGCTTGAGTGAGAAACAGAATTACTCTTGCGCTCTCTTTTTCTGGAGTCGTCACTTCCGAACAAATGTTCGACTTGGTCGATTTATGATTAAACCGCGCTATCATTTGGGAATTGTTATCGATTTCGCTATCTTCGTTATTAGAGTTTTTTTTGTAAATATCCGTTCTCATTCTGAGTTGTGGTTTATTTTATTTTTATATCATCTTTCTTATTAATAAAATTTGTTATATTTTGCTTTTAAGTCGAAATACTTTATTTGAGTGTCCGTCTGTCGTGGTTGTCGAATTCCATTCCGTCTGTCGAACTATTTAAATCTCGCATAATCAATTGGCTTTCTCCAAAACTCCGCCCCTCTACTGTTAGGAGAGTTGGCCGGCCCGTGGCGAAAAAGGCCATCGTTCGTTTTCTCGCGTTCCCTTGGCGTTTAGCGAAACTGATTCGTGCAAGACCGTATCTGGCCCAAATTTCCGCATATCGAAACGGCCTTCGCTTCACCGCGGCTCGCGCACGAACTCCTTCCATCCCGATTCGTCCGAGCGCGAGGGCATTACATTCGTTGCGTTTTTTTTTATGGCGTTCTCGCTCCCCTTTCACGTTCTGCTCTCCACCATCCCGAGGAGTATTAAGATGGTGAAATTTGAATTGTAATAGAACGTCGCAAAAATTTGGCGCCCAACGTGGGGCCGCGCGTTGAAAAGGAGAAAGTTGGGGAGCTTATGCGAGCTGAATTATTTGTCGAGTCGCCTCAAAGTCACTTCTTTTGTCGTGTGTTCGTTTCTTCGGCCGTCAAGCTTTTGTTTGAAAATTTCTTTTGTCAACTTTTATGTGTTTGTTGTCGACTTTCGATTGCTTGAATAATAACGGCTTTATCTTATGTTATTGAGTTGTCGACGTTTCTTATCGCGGTAATCCGGCCACGTCTTGCCGAGTTCGAGCTTATTTATTTTGCTTCGAGTTTTTCTATTGATATCGTATGAGTCAAGTCGATCCAGAGGACTGGATTTTCGTATTAAATTGCGAACAATTATTAGAGGAATTACAACGGCGTAGACTTCCAACAGGAGGGAGTTATTCGATTCAGACCGCGCGTTTGCTGCGTCGCGTACACGAAGATCGAAAATTTAATACGGACAAAATGTCGGATGAGGAGCTTTTGGAAGTTCCTACGGATGCGATGGCTAGGCCGGATAGCCCAATGGGCCAGGCGAAATCTCACGTACCTTCTGGCTCTCCCGATATTCCACGCTCGAGAGGACGAGACTTTTCGCGCGAGAACGTTGGAAATCCCGCGATGATGGCGTATAACGTCATGCGCAAGTGGAATTTGAAATTCTCAGGTACGCGAGGGGAGGATGCGGAAACCTTCTTACTCCGAATTGAGGAAGGTCGCGAGTTAGTCCCCGTATCCGACGAAGACATTTTTCATTGCTTGCCGTTCTTTTTAACGGGTATAGCGCTTTATTGGTTCCGCGATCGGCTGCCGAATTGGACCGCTTTTAAAAATGCGTAGAGAACGCGATTCGGGGACCGGATTTTCAGTTTGCTCTTCGCGAAGAAATAATGAGGAGAACTCAAGGGGAACATGAGTCTGTCGCTGATTTCTTAACGTGTCTTAGGGCCATATTTGATCGGTTGTCGCCACCATGGATAGAATCAGAGCAAGTAAGCAGCGCGTTTCGTAACTTATTGCCGCATACAACAGTCCATTCGTCGAAATGAGGTGGAAGACTTAGACGCTTTAGAGGATTTGACGACCCGCGTGGAAGCTGGTTATTCGCTGTCGCAATGCTATCGGGCTCCTCCGACTCCGGAGAAATCATTGTTTCCGAATCTTGCGTACCACACCGCGTAACGCGAAGCGGTCCTCTCGAGGCCGGGAGGCTCTAGCCGCGTTGAGCACTTCCAGTGAGGAATCGGCGAAATCCAATTCGCGTAGGGAAAGGAAAAACAAAGTTCGGGCAGCTCGAGCCGCGACTGGGGCGGAGGCCACGCCGGAAGCTTCGTCGTCGTCGGGGGCGACAGCCGTGGAATCGACAGCTTCGCGAGATTCCGCATTAAAATGTTGGAATTGTGAATGTGTCGGTCATATTTCGCGAAATTGTACTGCCGCGCCGCGATTACATTGCTCGTTGCGGTAAGGCGGAAGTAACATTGCGAACGTGTCCCGACTGTTCGGGAAAAGAGTAAAGGAGTCGAATAATGGGGGGGACCCGACTTCTATTCAACCCCAACCCCCTTTTCGTGTTGTTAATCGTGAATTTTCGTTCAGTGCTTTTAGTTGTCAGGATATTCCGTCAATGTTATTTATTCGTGTTAATTTATTTAGAAATGAGATTAGCGCTCTAGTGGATTGTGGTTCGACTCGCACCTTTCTGGAAGCTAGTGTTGTCGGATTAGTGAATAGTTTGGATTTAAAATTTCGCAAGTCAGATGGCCGACGAGTAGTTACGGCAACCGGCCAGACGACACGCGTTAGGGGGGAGGTGGATCTTCCTTTTACGTATGATAGGACTAATTCTTTGAAAGTGTACGCTTTGACACCTCTAGCAATCCCCTGCATACTAGGACTTGACTTTTTAAAGTTATTCGGTATGATAGTTAATTTTTCTCGCCAAGAATGGTACTTTGAGGATGAACCAGCCAAGGTGTATCGTTTCGAGAACCAGCCAGTAGACCCTATTTTCCATTTGAATTTAATCGGGAATCCTGGACAAACAAATCGAGAATCAGGAAATTCTTTCGTGTCCGAAAATACAACTTTAGCAGAATCCGCATCGAATGATGGCCCGCGAGAAATTAGTTTCACCGCGAAAACGACACGTGTTCATAAAACCAAACGGGTTCGGCTGTCGAAATCGGATCCGCTGATCGGATCGGTTTGCTACGGTTTAAATGAGCTGTCGTCGCGCGAAAGTCAAAAGTTGGCTAAATTCTTGGAAAATCACATAGTAGGCGATCTGAATAAACCCAGAGCGACTAATTTAACAGAGCATAAAATTTTTGATGTCAGCGGACATGCTCCTATTAAACAACGGTATTATCCCGTTTCGCCGAAAATTCAGGAAACGATCTACGCGGAAGTAGACAAAATGTTAGCGGCAAAAATAATCGAACCGTCTAAGAGCGAATGGTCTAGCCCGATCGTAATGATAAAGAAGCCTAATGAGACCTATCGATTTTGTCTGGATTTCCGGAAGTTAAATAGCGTTTCAAAAAAAGATGCATATCCGTTACCGTACATGAACGCAATTCTCGATAAACTACGATCGGCTAGTTATATTTCGACAATCGATCTAAGCCAGGCATATTTCCAGATTCCGCTTGAACGAAGTAGTCACGAGTTAACGGCATTTACGGTACCAGGAAAAGAGTTGTTTCATTTCACCCGAATGCCATATGGTTTTACCGGTGCCCCCGCGACATTCTAACGCTTACTTGATCGGTTGATAGGCCCGGAGATGGAACCCCATGCCTTCGCTTACTTAGATGATTGTTGTCGTAACGCGTACCTTTGAGGAACATCTGATTTGGCTGAAACGAGTATTAGATCGAATTAGAGAGGCGGGCCTTACAATAAATCCTGAGAAAAGTAGATTCTGTCGGTCACAGGTAAAATATCTTGGATTTCTGATACAAAAGGAAGGGTTAAAAATAGATCCCGACAAAACTGCGCCGATTATTGAATATCCGCCACTGAAAAACATCAAACATCAAACAGTTACGACGGTTTATAGGGATGACGTCTTGGTACCGCCGATTTATACCACAGTGTGCTACGCGTTTAGAGCCGCTAACCCGCCTCCTCCGGAAGAATTTCTCTTGGGAGTGGGGGGATGAACAAAAATCTGCATTTGAGACGGTTAAATCGTGCATTACATCACCGCTGTCGTGCCCAAATTTCGAGTTGCCGTTCGTGTTGCAGACAGATGCTAATTCGGTTGGCTTAGGAGCGGTATTGACGCAAGAATCGGAAGGCCATGTAGTAGAACATGTAATCGCATTCGCGAGTCGAGCGCTGTCGGAAGCCGAAAAGAAATACTCTACGACCGAGCAGGAATGTTTGGCTGCCGTTTGGTCGATTAAAAAGTTTAGACCGTATCTCGAGGGATATCAATTTAAGATCATTACGAATCACAGTAGCTACGCTGGTTGCATAATTTAAAGAATCCTACCGGCAGATTAGCGCGATGGGCTTTGGAATTATTGGAGTACGATTACACAATTGAGCATCGTAAGGGAGCGCTACATCACGTTCCCGACGCATTGTCGCGTATGTATGAGATTACCGATGACTTATGTGCTGTCGCAATTACCGGAGACACTTGATATGATGCGCGAGTCCGAGACGTGGAAAATGAGCCGCGTAAACATTCGGGGTGGAAAATAGAAAATGACCAACTGTATTTTCGAAAGCCGAACGCTGTCGTATCTCAAGTTGTTGACGATCTCGAGCAATGGAAGTTAGTGCTTCCTAAAGAAGAACGTGTGAACGTTATTAGAGAGGTTCACGACGTTCCGCAATCGGGTCATCTCGGGGTTGAGAAAACATATCAGCGGGTAGTGACCCGTTATTTCTGGCCGCGTATGTTTAAAGAGATCGCCGGCTATGTCCGACATTGTGACGTTTGTCAGAGGACGAAAGTCGAACAAAATGTGCCGATGGGTTTAATGGGACGCCGAGTTGTCGAAACGCCGTGGACAGTAGTAGCGGCGGATATTATGGGTCCGTTTCCGCCGAATAAAAGCGGTAACGCATACATTTTGGTGATGCAAGATCTATTCACTAAATGGATTGAATGTAGCCCAATGTCACAGCCGACTTCCGCTTGAAGTGCCGTCGGATAGTACGAGTCGGGATCAGGGATCGTAATAACGAGAGCGTGTGCGTATGGTTAGAAAAAAAAAATGTATTTATTGTGTGTAAGTGTGTGTGTGGTGTACAGAGTGTATGTGTGTGCGTGTGTGTGTGTAGGCGCGTGTATTATGGACGCCGAGTGCGTCTATGGTGACGCGAGATTACGAGAGACGCGGCGCTCGTGGTATTGCCAGCGCGTGGCACGGACGGTGTGAACGCGTGGTCTAATATCCGGAAATGCTTCCGCTCGACCGAACTAAATCGGCGCGCAAGAGATTTGTGAGAGAAAGAGTGCAATCCGCTCGCTCGCAATACGGATGCGGTTCGGTACAAAATTCCGATGCGCGTCGTGGATCTTTATTTGATACAATGCGCGTGTTTATGTTTTCGCGCGGTCAATGACTGCTGTCGTAGCGCGCGTCATGTTTTTCTATGCGCGTGTCTGGGCGCTCGGTCTAGCCCGGTTTTTCTGGCGGTGATAAGGCAGGTTGTAATTCCGCGATGCGGATCTTCCTCGGAAGTATCGCGGTATTTCCCGTGGTTGGAAACGGAATTTCGAGGAACGCCGTGCCGACGAGAACTACTCGTCCGGGGTGGCTCTGCTCTCCACCTCGAGATGAAATGCACGGCGTGTGGTGGTCGGATCGTGGACCGTGGTGTCGAGATCTCTCGACCGAACCGGAGTGCGCTCGGGTTCGTTCTTTTCGGTCGGTTGTAGAAAGAAGACGGAAAGAGCCTTGATCGAGGATCGAGAACACTCGATGGAGGAAGAGTTCGCTCTACCTCTTTTCCTCGGATCTTTTTTGGCTACTCTTCAGGAGCGGTCTAGGTTTTCGGAGCTAGTTCACTCGCTGTGAGCTAGCTGGAAAAAGGTGATTAGTCTGCCGAACATGCCCGTTTTATACCGGGCTAATTGCCCGCGCCGGCGCGCGGCGGTATTCCCCCTTCCGAACGGGTTATCGGAAAACGGTACGGTCGGGGCCCGTTCGGAGGGGATCGGGATGCGCGCCGAGCGCGGGTTTTCGCCAGTTCGGGACATGTCGGCAGCGCTCGGCGGTGTTCGGCTCGTCGTTTAACGGCTCGTTGTTCGTTTAAAAAAAGTGGGCGCACCGCGCCCCTGCCTTTGCCCGGCGGATGTTCTGCCGGGCGGCAGCTTCCGGCGGATCGCATGCCGGGTAAACGATGCATTTTAAGGGGATGCACGGGGTGCATCGTTACAGCCCACTTCGTAAGGCAACGGGCAAAAAGATTCGCGAGCTCTTAAACGAATTAATCGTGAATCGTTGGGGCGCGCCGCGAATGCTGTTAACGGATAACGGCACGGAATTTATCAATCGCGAATTGCAAGCGTTTGCGGAAGAGCATGGCATCCACACTACCGTACCTCCATACCATCCTCAGGCAAATCCGGTACAGCGAGTCAATAGGGTTCTCAAAACTATGATTACGGCATTTCTCGAACATGATCACCGCGAATGGGATATGCACTTGGCTGAGTTCAGATTCGCCTATCGGCGTATCATACCTCCTTACAAGCTACTCCTGCATTCTTGAATTTCGGCAGGAAACCCTCGCCGGTTAACATCGTGCGTAGGAGGCACGAACCAGCTGTCGAAGTCGCGGAGACGAATCCTGGGAATTGGAGAGAGCGCATGGAAAGGATTCAGGCTTTGCGAGATTGAGTGGTAGAAAACTTAGAAGCCGCGTACGATAAACAGGCGCGTTATTATAACTTGCGAAGGCGAGATCACCGTTTTGCGATTGGCGAGCAGGTTCTCAAACGACAGCATGTGTCATCCGCCGCTCAGAATATTTCGGCGAAGTTAGCGACTAAATATCACGGTCCGTTTACTATCGCGAAAATATTGTCGCCGGTCGTGTACGAATTAGAAGATAATGCTAATAGATCGGTAGGCAAAATACATATTAAAGACTTAAAACCATATAACGTTCCACCTGATCCCCCAGGCATCTAACGTAGTCTCAGGAGTGAGTGAGAATGTCGCGGGAATTTCGCGAGAGATATCGCGACGTATTGGAGGACGACTTACGTCCCGGCTTTTGGACTGCCATGGTCGATGAGCTGAGACGCCTCTATGAGGGGCACTTGACGACTCGCGGCGCCATGATGCGTGAATTCTCTGAGCAAAGGGAGACAGGCGTCCAGGCTGTTGTCGAGACTTGGGATGCGACCACCGAACCCGCTATCGAGATAGCACGTGAGGTTGCCGTACAAGCCCAGCTGTCGAGCCCAGAACCGGACCCCACGTCTGCAGGGGACGTAGAGGCTCCGTTCGAAGAATCTCCTTGGGATAACCCTGAGGAGCGAAAGGTGTCTCCCATCTCATTAGAGTGGCCTAGGCCACCCGCTGGGCCTCCTTCGCCTGACCGCTCCGGCACACCGGAAGGGTGCTGGAACTGCGGCTCTCGTGCTCATTTCGCTTGGGAATGCCAGCGAGAGAGAACCAGGAGCTTTTGTTTCCGCTGCGGCACACAGGGTGTTACGGTCAAAACCTGCCCGCCGGTTGGCTGGCCCAGGGCCTATACAGGAAGGGTGTAGGCCACCAAGGACCCGAATTCCCACGTGGCCGTCGGGCGAGGAGCCACACCCGCCCTACGCCCTACTAACCGCTGTCGTATACGGATCTGCCCCTTTTTAAGGATTTTTCTTTTCATTCTCGTTGCTCTCTCTCTTTCTTTTCTTTCTTATTGGGGTTTTGCTGGGACTTATTTCCCCGCTGTCGTTCCGGTTTGAGACTCCCAGGAAACATGTACCTGAACTAATAAATAAGTTTCGACCACATTTTGTTTTAATTCTATGGTTTTTCCTTTCTTCTGTCGCGCTCCCCGAGTCCTCTCGAATTTTTTTTCGAAAAATTAAGTCGCGAATGTCATGCGGACGACCCGAGACAACCGAGACCACCGGCCCCAGTAAGAGATGATTTCGTGAACCTAAATTCATGAAAGGCGATGGCTAGTCGCCTCCGTTTCCATTCGATGGGAAATGTCCTTGTTTATCTATGTTACGATTTGTGTTCGTGCCTGCCTCGGCTCCGGGGACTTTGGTCGTCCGAAAAGGCGCAGATGGACGATATAGAGTCCGACTTGGTGGCCATAATGGGTGACTGAAACCAATATGTTCTCTCTTGGCATGGGGGGGTGTGACGTTGCCGTCTAGTCGCGCGTCCACCCGCCCCGACAATTCGGGTGAGGCGCAGGCCGAGCGGCCGCGCCAGAAGCCAAACCGAAAGAGAGCTATCAAACTCTCCGGAGAGACGAGCAATTCCGTCGAGTTTCGTGCCTGTATTAATTTATTTTATATTATTTTTCATTTTTGTATCCACGAAAATTCGGGCAACCCGCCGGAGGACATACGGAGAGCGAGAATTACGTCGAGGGAAGCGTGCAGCGGCCTACGGCGCAACGCTTCTGCCGGGAGCAGAGGAAAGAAGTAACGTTCGATTTATCTAGCCTCAAGACAGGCACGGAAAGGCATCACTCCTCGCTGAAAAGAGGAGGAGGAGGGCCCGATCAGCATCACTCTTCGAAGGTGGAGGACGTAGGATAGGCCTCCGCCGGGCTACGACAGCAAGGCCTCCGGCTGGAAGTTTTATATTCGGCGCCATTTCGCGCCGGGCGCCGGAATACCTCGCGCACAATAAGGCGCGAGGATATCGCGCGTGTCGCGCTGTGATTGGCCGCGGGACCGTGCACCCCTGCGCGCTGTTATCGACGCATCTATCGACCTTGAATCGGAAGATCCCGAGGGTCACTCTGGCCCGGGCACTCGGCACGAGAAGCTGTCTTGTGCAAAATATCGTTGTCGTGTCGTCAAGTGACGTTCTGTTTCTTCGTTGTCGAGATCGGGAGGCGAGATTCCCGAAGACCCTACCCTGCGAAGAGGAACAGGCTCGGTAAGGTTGCCCAGTAATTGATTGTGAGCTACGTGCGCGACTCGTTCCGCCGGCCGGTCATTCTGTCGCCGTCGCCATTTTTAGTGTCTCGCCGCCATTCCGGCCTCTCGCCGGGCGGTCGATTTTCGCGAATCGGGCGACCGAGGTAGCGTGTCGTAACGGGGGCCTTAATTAATCAGGCACGAAAATCTCTCTCTCCGGGGTCTACCCACGCGTAATTATTGACCGATAAGTATCGACCGCGTACGCGAAAGATCGCGGAGAACGCGAACTCCGCCGTGCTGTCGTATTGTTGTCGTTGCCGCGTGAAGTATTCCTGCGACGATCTGCGAACGAACGTGTTGGGATTAATGATGTGTGTGTGTGTGTGTGTGTGTGTGTGTGTGTGTGTGTGTGTGTGTGTGTGTGTGTGTGTGTGTGTGTGTGTGATTAATCGGTTTTTGCGTATAATTGTGAGCATCCCGTAATAACTACGTGTTCAGGAGCGTATGTGTTTCTGTCGCGTCTATGGTGTACATGTGTAACGTTGCGTCGTAATAATTGTCGTACGACGAACGTGTTGCGGCGCGAGATAATCGCTGAAAGATTCCGCGATTAACGAAATCTGAGTTGGAAGCACTGTAAAGAGAGGTGAACGTTAGGCGAAGAGAATCTCCGATAAAGTGTCGATTCCGACATAGAAATTCCGTTACATTCTGAGGTATTATGCCTAGCGAATCCTAGCCATAAAAACGGGCTTGAGTGAGAAACAGAATTACTCTTGCGCTCTCTCTCTTTTTCTGGAGTCGTCGCTTCCGAACGAATGTTCGACTTGGTCTATTTATGATTGTTAACCGCGCTATCATTTGAGAATTGTTATCGATTTCGCTATCTTCGTTATTAGAGTTTTTTTTTGAAAATATTCGTTCTCATTCTGGTGGAGTTGTGGTTTATTTTATTTTTATATCATCTTTCTTATTAATAAAATTTGTTATATTTTTCTTTTAAGTCGAAATACTTTATTTGAGTGTCCATTTGTCGTGGTTGTCGAATTCCATTCCGTCTGTCGAACTATTTAAATCTCGCATAATCAATTGTCTTTCTCCAAAACTCCGCCCCTCTACCGTTAGGAGAGCTGGCCGGCCCGTGGCGAAAAAGGCTTCGTTTTCTCGCGTTCCCTTGGCGTTTAGCGAAACTGATACGTGCAAGACCGTATCTGGCGCCTAACTTCCGCATATCGAAACGGCCTTCGTTTCGCCGCAGCTCGCACACGAACTCCTTTCATCTCGGTTCGTCCGAACGCGAGGGCACTACATTCGTTGCGTTTTTTTTGATGGCGTTCTCGCTCCCTTTTCACGTCCTCCTCTCCACCATCCCGAGGAATATTAAGATGGTGTAAATTTGACTTGTAATAGAACGTCGCAATATATATAGAGGCCTTCAATCGGACACAGTACAATTGGACACGGGGCAAATGGACACGGAGCAAATGGACACGAAACATTGCACACGGTTCATTTGGACACGGTTCAATTGGACACATAAAAACGCACACCGATCAGTTGGACACGTAAAAATGCACACCGTTCAGACGTACACCGTTCAGTTACACACCGCTCAAATGTACACCGTTCAGTTGCACACCATTCAATTGGACACCGTTCAGTCGACCACGAAAAAATGCACACCGATCAGTCGGCCACGAAAAAATGCACACCGCTCAATCGGCCACGAACAAATGCACACCGATCAGTCGGCCACGAACAAATGCACACCGATCAGTCGGCCACGAACAAATATACACCGTTCAGTCGGCCACGAATAAATGTACACCGATCAGTCGGCCACGAAAAAATGCACATCGCTCAGTCGGCCACGAACAAATGCACACAGGGGAGGACCCCGTTAGCCCACGAGCCCGATAGCACACAATCACACATATCGCCCGATGTTTAAGGTAATCAGCACAGTTGACCAATCAGAAGGTCCTAGTGTTCTAACTGACCAATTAGCAACACTCGTGCGCTATCGGGCTCGTGCGCTATCGGAACCCGTCCCTCAGGTTCTCCTGTAGTTATTCTCGAGCTTGTAAATGTGTACCGTTCTCCCTCTAATTTTTTGACCGGCTCCCTCCTCAATACGTTCTCGAGCCGGTCAGTGAACTGCATTTCTCTTCCTGTCTCTCTTCAAGCTCCCTTCCAGAAACGCTCTAGCTTGTAAGGAGACACTCTCTCGCTCTCTCTCTTACTGGTTCCCCTTACTGTCTACGCTCGAGCCTGTAAGCACAGATTTTTTTTGTCTCTTGTAAGACTTCCTTATAGTAGACAGTCTGGTCTTCAAGTGCTAATTCATTAATTAAGTTATTTTTTTATAGATAATCTAGTATTTAACTTTATGTGAATAATTTACGTTAACAACCACTTTGTTTAAGCAGCGCTTTATTTTGATTTATTGCTATCGATCCTTAAGCTTTAAGCCTTTAATTCTAAGTTGAAATTTGCCGTGATCTCATGTTTATTAAAGTTAATTTGACGTCAATTATTTCTTTTTTTTTGCCTTGTTGTTATAATAATTGCATTATTTTTATAAATTGATTTCATTAAAAGACATTTCATATTTATTTTGTTTTTGTCCTATCCTGCCGCCTGCCTATCTCTCATAACCTCACAGTTAGAAAAAATCTATTTACATAAATAAAAATATTAGTATTTCAAATAATCATTAAGAATAAGTTATAAATTTTGATACTGTTGGGTATAGTGCTTAGCGCCTTCTGATAGACGCTAAGCACTACTGATTGATGTTGCATTTATATATTTCTTAGAATATATGTTTCTTAGAAGCCGCGCCAGCCGGCTTATCTCTTAGCCAAGGGCTAAGTTGCATCAAATGGAGTTCGGAAAATCGCTCGAACTGTGCACACGGCTGTTATAATCCGCGAGATTATAACGTTATTTTAATATTTTAATATTCGCTAGAACATTCACGAACCGCGTAAAAAACCGCCTCAACGAACCACGCGCGAGTTCGCCGGAAACGCAGAAAATGCTAACAAAGAGTTTCGACTTTGAACCTCCTTCGTTAGCATTTAGACTTGATCGCCGGAAATCCTCATGACCAAATATGGTCACGTCGCTAGGCGATCCCCTCCAAAATACCCCTAAAAAGAGGTGTTAAAAACCGTCCACCGCGGACCCGCGGCGGACAGTCGTTAAGTGAAAATTAACTGATAATTAATGCGAATCTGGAGCAAACCGCTAATCAAACGCCGGTAAAGTGTTAAATCTAAGAACTATGTGATTCGGAGAAGGCTCAAAGAAGTCGACTAATATAGAATAAGGAATTAAATCTGTATTTTACCAAGAAATAATAATAATAATAATAATATTTTTAAAACAACGGCCTCGAGGTATCTGGAATTTCCCGGCAATCCCCACATTCCCGTGCCGACTCGGGCACAACATTCTGGTGGCAGCGGTGGGATGATGCCGAGATCTAATATCCTGGAACCTTTAACGGCTGAAACAAAAAGAGAATATAAAAAATTAATAAATCGAATGGAGCAACTGCTAGATTAAAGCAGACAGACTCAAACACATCAGCACGCAACACATAAGGACGACAGTGAAATCACGGTCAAGCAGCTGAAAGCCGAAAGGAAACACTAGCGCTCAAGGACCAACGTCGATCCATGACCTTCGCCAAGGCAACGCAACACCAACGGACTACACAACGCCGACGGACAACGCACCGCCAACGGACAACGTATCGCCGACAGACGACGCCCCAACGTGACAACACGCAGCGTCAGCAGCTAAACAACCCAATACGCGACCATGCGAGTCATTGTATTAATAATGTAAGTTAAAAAATTTACAATTAAATATCGGAACCGTTAAAACAAGTTAGATTTCAAAGCCCGCGATTTTTGAGCGAGCCAGCACGATTGGCTAATAGAGCAGGACTTGTATCACTGATACAAGTAGCCGAAGAAGCCGTTCGCGACATACGAGATAGCGTGCGAAGAAATTTAGAAAATTGTTATCCGAGTTCTGAATCACCCGAAGCGCATAATAACGATAACTTCGAACCAAACGAAACACGCGGTAATCGAGTTACATTTAGAAGAAATTATTCGCCAATATCTATCGACTTTAGTATTCTTGAGCTCAAATAAATATGGATAACGACGCGGTCGATAGAGAAATCGAACGCCTGCGAGAGTAACAGGTCGAACAAAGTGCAGCCGCGAATTATGAGGACGCTGGTCGTCCAGTCGAAAGCACTAGTAATATGTTATTAGTCGAACTCGTACATAGTTTCCGAGAAATGCAAGAAGAAGTACGAGACTTACGCGAACAAGTGCGAAACGTACATATAAAACAAAGTAACTTTAACGAGCCACGAGCAAATATAAACGATGTCCTACACGACGTGACGTACGGACGTACCGAACGCGATATTAGAAACAGACGTAGCGTAGCCCCGCACTATCTACCACTAAAAGAAGCGTGATCAATGATTCCCGAATTTGACGGATCATCGCGACAAAAATTGCAAGAATTTTTAAATGCATGTACATATGCGGTACAAAATATTGATCTCGCAGAGGAGGAATCATTAATGCAAGCAATCTTGTATACTAAATTAAAGGATAAAGCCATGCAAGACTTCGAGACGCGAAATATACAAACGTACGAAGATTTAAAACAACAGCTTGAAACGTGTTATCAAGCAAAACAAAGCACGAATCACTTGCAAATAGAGTTCAACTCGTTAAAACAAAAATCAAGTGAAACTGCATATGCATTCGGACAACGAGTCCGAATACTAGCTATGAAGCTATATGAGTCTATAGTAGAAGGAGAGGAACGACCTCCTTCATTCAAACAAGCGAAACAAGAAACAATTAAAAAACAATCTCTAATAAACTTTCAAATCGGATTACGCGATGAATTAAAAATTCTCGTGCGATCACAACGATATACTACGCTCCAAGAAGCGATAAATGGCGCGAGCGCGGAGGAGAAGCTCATCGGACCGTCTGTCACACGAGCATCCGGCTTTTCTAATAAAAATAAATTTGACGTTAAACACACGCGATCAACGCGAGAAACAAACATACAATGTTACAAATGCGGAAAATCTGGACACTACGGACGCGATTGTCGTAGCAATAAATATACACTATCAAAACCGGAAAAATCTACGCGAATAAATACTTTAAATAAATTTTGCAAATATTACAAAAAATCCGGACACAACCGCGACGAATGCTGGAACTTAAATGGACAACAAAAAATTAATATCAAAAATAACAATAAACAAAATAATAAAAGCAATTATAAAGATAATACGCGTGAGCAAAAGACTTCGCATCGACAGCGAAAAAAAAGCACCGTGTCTGCAAGCAATAGCGATGAGGAGCAGGAGGAAAAGAAGAAGCAACCGCGACCTGCCCTAGAGTATCGCGTAACGCATGTTAAAAATATGCATGCACCATCGAAGGACGAATTATTACAAGTTACACTACTGATCCGCGAAGTAAAGAAGGACAAAATAAACATGTTGTATGACTCCGGATCGACAATTTCCTTAATAAAATTAAAACATTTAAAAGACAACACATTAATAAAAGGAAAAGAAAATAGCATTGATAGGAATAAGCGGTCATAAAATATATACATTAGGTAAAATGTACGCCACAATAACACTCAATAAACACAAAATTAAACACGCATTTTATGTAATAAAGGACGATACCGCCATAGAACATGAAGGAGTTCTAGGAATAGACTTTCTTAAAAAACAAGCTGCTAAATGCGATTATGAAACTAACAAAATAATAATAAAAGACAGCACATTAAAACTCCACCCTTGCAACAAAATAATTTTAAACCCGCGTAGCGAAACAATAATAAAAGCTGCGACTAATCGAAATCAGATAGGGATAGTCCGAACAGAAAAAACCACGCCAAGAGTTTATATCGGAAGCTGTCTGGTAGAACAACAAATTTTTCATGTCCCGTGAGTATCATAAATACGACCGATGAAATCATCGAGTTAGCAATTCTCATTGTCATATTAGAGGACATGGAAGATAAAACTAGCACAACCGAAATAAATACAATAAAATCGGGGACGAACAGTAAAATCAACACTCCACGAGCCCAGCGTATTTGACAACTACTGCGAACTCAGCATCTAAATAAAGAAGAGGAGCAAACACTCAAAAAAATTTGCGAAGAATTTAGTGATATATTCTTTTTAGAAGGAGAACCACTGACATGCACCGCGACGGTCGAGCATGAGATAAGTACGCGTGCCGACACCGCACCTGTCAACGTGAACCGTACCGGTTACCCGAGAAGCATAAGGCAGAAATAAAAAAACAAATCCAACAAATGCTAAAAAACGAAATTATTCGAACTAGCACAAGTCAATGGAACGCACCGCTATTAGTTGTATCGAAAAAAGCAGACGCATCTGGAAAACCAAGGAGTAGTAATAGATTTTCGGAAGCTAAATGAATTAACTATAGGCAATTCATTTCCATTGCCTAACATAACTGATATCTTAGATCAACTGGGAAATGCGAAATATTTCACCACGTTAGATTTAGCGTCAGAATATCACCAAATCCCACTGGTTGAAGGGGATAAAAATAAAACAACTTTCTCAACTTCCTACGGCCATTACGAATTTAATCGAATGCCGTTCGGATTAAAAAATGCGCCAACAACGTTTCAACGACTGATGAATTCTAACAGGAATACAAGGACTTAAATGCCTGGTCTACCTCGATGACATTGTAATATACGGATCGAGCTTAGAAGACCATAATAAATGTCTAAAAGAAATACTACAAAGACTGCGAAAAACTAATTTAAAACTGCAGCCGGAAAAATGCGAATTTCTACGCAAAGAAATCTAATTTCTATTTCGGGCAATTTCTATTTCGAATCTATTTAGGGCATATTATTTCCGAAAACGGAATATCGCCAGACCCGTCAAAATTAGCGATAAAAGAATTTCCAACGCCGAAAAAGGTATAAGATCCAATCCTTCATAGGATACTAGGAAATTGCCTTGCAGGATATAGGAAATTTATTGAACATTTTTCAAAAATAGCCAAACCGTTAACAAAATTAACAAAAAAATCGGAAAAATTCGAATGGATAACGGAACAGCAAGCAGCATTTGAATTATTAAAAGAAAAATTGATGACTGCACCAGTGTTAAAATATCTCGATTTCACGGAAGAATTTGTTGATGCCTCCGACTATACGATCGGAGCAGTGATATCACAAGAAATGGTAGGCAACGACCGACCGATTGCTTACACTAGCAGAATACTGACTAAAGCGGAGCAAAATTACAGTATAATCGAAAAGGAATTATTAGCAACTGTATGGGCTGTAAAACATTTTAGACCATATGTATATGGTACAAAATATTGTAACTGATCACAAACCACTAATATGATTATTTAACGTAAATGACCCCGGCTCAAGATTAATCCGATGGAGATTAAAACTTGAAGAATATGATTACGAAATTACACATAAGACCGGACAAGTGAACGCGAATGCCGACGCCTTAAGTTGCAACGCGATACCGGGACCCTCAAAAGAAAATAATAACCACGAAATCTTAATAATAGAAGAAGAAGAAGAAGAACAAGAAGACGAAGCAAGCAAAGCAATGAAAGCGAAAACATATATGAAGGAGGAGAAGAAACAAATACTTTCTGAATATCATGATGCACCTACAGGAGGGATCAAGGATTAGAACGGACAATAAAAAGAATTCGACTTCAACATAACTGGCTTGACGAAAGACGTCGAACGATATATTGCAAGATGCGAATCTTGTCAAAAAAATAAATTATCGCGAAAAAATAAAGTACCGTTAATAATTACGGATACGCCTAACAAACCATTTGAAAAATGCGCGTTAGACATTGTCGGACCATTAACTATTACTACTAATGGAAATATATATTTATTAACGTTTCAAGACAATTTAACTAAATTCAGCAAGGCAATACCGATTCCGAATCAAGAAGCGAATACAATCAGTAAAGAATTTGTCGTAAAAATAATACTGGAACACGGAATACCAAAAAAATTTTGATAGATCAAGGAACTAATTTCATGAGCGAAATATTTAAAAATACTTGTAAACTATTAAATATAAACAAAATTCAAACAACCGCGTATCATCCAGAAAGTAACGGCGCGTTAGAATGATCGCATCGCACATTAGCCGGGTATCTGAGATACTACATAAACAAAGATCAAACAGATTGGGATGAATGGATACCGTTCGCGATGTTTACTTATAATACAATCGCATACCGCTACGGGACATACACCCTTCGAATTGGTGTACGAACACCAAGCCGAAATTCCGACAACATTGAAACCGCCTAAACCGACATATAATTACGATGATTACGCGCAAGAATTAAAAGAAAGATTGAGAGCGACTGTAACGACAAGGCTGTTACTTAGGGACCCAAGAATGATCGCTTGCACCAATTTGACGTCAAGCCGATTGAGCACCTCGACCGCGCCGCGGATTAGGAGCCGCGAATTAAGGATCGCGGCCTATCTTACCACAACACGCATGACCATGTGGGGAGATATTGCGTGGGGGAACCCAGCCGGGTATATAAAGCGGCCGCTCCGGCAGATCGGCACCTATTTCTGTCAGTGCCGCCAGAAATGAGCACGCTCGGCACGGACACGCACACAAAGAAGGGCCGTGTACGTGTGGCGCTCGGCGCTCGGCTATCTTCGGGCGACTTCGGGTCAATGATGCGCTGTTGTGGGAATAAAATCGCGCATGCGCATTAGCAAACGCTATGAATTCTCAATAACGTATGTATTTTGATGAAATATAAGGTACCGTCAGACTCCCCTCAGTGCGAAAAAAATATTAAATTGCAAAAAGAGAAGAAAATTTCTATCAAAGAAATTAAATATAATAATACACTATGTATATAACACATTATACATTGTTACGACTACTAAAAAACGCGAGAAAACTATATGAGAAAGAATCTTTTATGCGCACCTAATGTTGCATCTAAATACATATGTGATATCAGCTATGACGTAAGCTTACGCATGCGCATAGAGGCTCTCGCGTGGGAAAAAATCCCACGACAGCACATCACTGCTTCGGGTAGTAGAGGAGCGCCGACGTATAATCTACTGTCTCCTTCTCTCTCGCGCTGTAGCTATAGCTAACGCCTCGAGAATCCCATGTTAGCGGTTCGATCTATTTATGAGATCTCGCGTGAAAACTTGTAAAATTTACGCGTTTTTAAATAAATATTTTATAAACACTTATTTAATCTAATTAATTTTTAAATAGATATCATACGATGGATATCACACACATTCATAATAATAATAATATTAATATGTTAAATGTTTATTATGTCTACCACGCATTCTTCAATCGAACACATGATCGCGTTCGATAGCGCCAATAGTACCTTAACCTACCGCAACCTATCATGACAAAAAACTGCTTGCCGTCGCATTGTTGCGTCGTCGCGTCGTCGTGTCGCAAGTAACATGTCCGCGCGCGCTTCTTTCATCGAGTGATTTTAATCGCCAACAGTTATTATTCGACAGTGATTAGTGATAGAGTCATCAGTAAATTTCTTGTCTCATCGAGTGAGTAAATAAATGTGATTAAAGTTTATAAAAGAATGCAGTTCATGAAAGAAGAAAAACTTTCAGTTAATAATTTAGTGTGGATTTCTGCCTTGTGCAACGTGATATCTACGTTAAATTTGAGAACGTATGAGCTATCGGAAAATTCATTTCTCCTTCAAGCAATTACAGCAATACATCAAAAGTCATCGAACAAGGTAATAATAACTATTTTTTGACGTTATGTGAAAACAGATCTCGGGAAAGACAGAGGGACAGTGTGTCAAAGAAAATTCATAAAAAGAGAGGGGTTTTTAGTGGGTAGAGAGTACCGAGTTGGTAATTCGACTTGGTACTCGAGTCTCACATAACTCACTGGATCGACCGGTGAGTATGCATAAAATGCATTTTCCCCTCTCTCGTAAAAAAAAATTACAGGTGAGTGAGCGAATGAAAGAGAGAGAGAGAGAGAGAGAAAGAGACAGACAAACAGACAGAGAATGTATGTGTTCGCATGTGTGTCTGTGCATGTGTAGCGATCAGCTGATCGCAGCAGGCGCCCCGCGGCTGACGGTGAATCGCGTCGCCCATGCCTGCCTCTTCTACCCGACCCGTCATGCATCAACTACTTTCTTTAATAATTCGAAAACTTCGGAAATTTGCAAAAGGAAAAATCGTCTTAAAATTGTCTCAATAATATGTCATTTCAGGGACACAGGAGTTATTTTGAATCACCCTGTGTATATATATATATATATATAAATATATGTATATATATATATACATATATTTTGTATATGCCTATGTACATTAATTTCATTTTTTTTTCATTTTTTTGGGTGTATAATCTTCTATTTTTATGTATTGATATATATCGGTAACTGCTTCTTATTTTTTTTCATTATTTTTCAAATATTAGTTGCTAAATATTTTTTAGCAACAAATTGCTAATAGTGCAATCTCACATCATAGATGTGGCAGACTGGACACAGAAAATTATTACTAATAATGCAATTTCACATCATAGATGTGACAGGCTGGTCAAAAGAAATGATTGCTAGTAGAGCAATTTCACATCATAGATGTGGCAGGATGAACACAGAAAGTGATTCCTGCTTTCGCCAATTGGAGAAAGGCTGTGTATAAATCAAGAGCCGAAATCAGAAGAATACAGATCTGAGAAATTTTTACAATTTTCGCAAATCCATCTTGTTATTCTTCATAAAGCTCTTTTATCTTCCTATATTAACATATCAATAGCTATTTTTTTTTTTTTCATTATTTTTCAATAGAAGATAATGAATATTTTTTTTAAGACAAATTGCTAGTAGTCCAAAATTAATAATCGGAGACTTTTACAAATCACTTTTATAAAAATGCAGATTAATATTATAATTCAAAGTATATATATATATATATATATATATATATATATATATATATGTATATATATATGTACAAATATGTATGTATGATATATATATATTTACACAAACATGTAAAATTCGAAAGAACAAATTTTCACATATACAGGATGTTCCTGAGCATGTGCTCACTCACTTGTAAAAAGGTAGAGCACAGTAAATTAAATAAAGAAATTCTATTCTATGTAACGATTTTTGCAATAACAATCGAAATATTAATTATTGAAATCGGACGAATGAGAGAAGCGCTCGAGCGCTCGAGCTTTAGCACGGCCCACCGTGTCAGACATTGCCTTCTGGCACGCGGCGAGGGGAGGAACAGCGCGCCGCTACCCGTTACCGCTATCACCATTTTCATTGCATCGCGTTAAGACTCGCGTCTCATTTCTGGGATTGTTTGCGATTATAATTAATTTATGTATGATAAGAGATATGTATAACACCATAAAAAAACGAAGCTGAATTAGATTTAGATGCTATAAATAAGATACGAAAAAGAAAGAAATGTAATAAATCTATTGTAAATTTGTGATAAGTTTTTGATTAAAGTATTATTTACAATTAATAGATAACAGCTTTTTCTATCGATTTTTTTTTGTTTCTTTTATCAGGGCTACAACAAATAATCGTATAGAAATATTCGAACATCTTATCATATCAAAATAAACCATCTATTAATATAAAAATGATACAAGAAGCATTTTCCGTAATATACTTTTCGATATATGACATAACAAATACAATTTACAATCGTGTGAAAAGAATCGTGCTTCATTCATATCATTTTTCAAATAAAATTATTTCGTAGCAAGGAAACATACTGTTACGTCCAGGCCCGAGGAAAAGATGGGCCGACGGAAGGGCGTAACACTAGTATCCCAAGAGCAGGTGCCTTAAGGGCAGATGTCTCGGGTCGAGCGTGCCTGCGGGGGAGCCAAAGATAGGTCAACGACCGCAAGGGTCGATCTTACACTATTTCTGGTCCGAATGCCCGCTCGACGGTCCCCTTTTTGGTAAAGGAATTTAATCCCTTTTACCCGGGACGGGACCAAGTGCGATTCAGGAGCGTGGGTGAGGAGGGGGGATTGAGTTGAACGCGAGAGAATAAGCTTAATCGAATTTATTATACATTATAATAAGAAAGAAAAAAGGGGTGTATAAACAATTAATCACAATTCTATACGCTTTTTTAAGAGATACAATATTAAATGAATGCGCGTTTGGGTGTGTGTGTGTGTGTGTGTGTGTGTGTGTGTGTGTGTGTGTGTGTGTGTGTGTGTGTGTGTGTGTGTGTGTGTGTGTGTGTGTGTGTGAGTGTGTTAAAGGGGATCTAGCCAAAATCGGGAGGATCTGGAGTTGATTCGTGGGGTGGAGAAGGAAAGAGCGATAACGGTGGGGAATCAGAAGGGATGGTCAGTTTCCGTGATGTACACGGGAGAGTAACTAGGAAGAAGAGTTCCAGGAGATAGGTATGGGGAGTAATTAGAAGGAGAAGCTTGAGGGGATGGGCACGAGAGAGTCTGGAGATCCCTTTGAATTATTGGTTGGACTATTCGAGCGATAGGAAGGTTAGTGTTGATTTCGTTTATGTTTAATATGAAAGAAGGGTCGGCCACAGCCCGAGCCAGCAATCGGCAGTACGGCGATTGCGACGGTACCGGAGTCGCTTTGCTTGGGTCCTAGTGGACTTCCTCGAAGCGGGCTCCACTAGCGAAGCGATTAAATGAATAGAAGAAATAAACGGGGGGAGAAAGTTCGTAAACAAAACAAAACTTACTGGTTGTAGAGCACGAGGATTAACGCAAGCTGATGTAGTGTTTGCTGGAGGCCCCCTCTTAATGTCGAGAATGAAGTTTTTTAACTGACACGTTAGTGCCCGATACTGTTGACGGCCCTTCTTGGCGTTGAGGATGACAAGGTTTTTATTGAACTGGCACTGACTCGATAGTTACTGATATGACAATGAAGAATTATAGATGACTGAACGTGAATATGAATTAAATGTATATAAAATGTGAATATCGAAAGGAAGTAGAAGTGCCGATTCGAAGTTCGTGCTTATATACCCGTTTTGAGTTACCCTCTCCTATCGTGAGGAATACGGGGAGTTGACGAATAGAAATTTTCATTAGATTTCTATGGTCTCTTCCTGCCCCCACTTATATTTTTAGAACGAATGTAACAAATCAGAATTTTATTACATTCGTTCGCGAATAGGAGCGCATCTTCCAAAACGGGGAACTTAGGATTCTCAGTATCGGTGGTGGTAGTAATTTATGCTTTGCAGGATGCGTCTGTTAAAGACAAGGGATGACTTTACTACCCTTTGAAATTAAAAATGGGTACGCATCGCGACATCCGGTCACTCGCGTTTCGTGAATGGTTTCTTTTATTTTCTATGGTTTCTCTAGATTTTATGAGTTTTTAAATGATCGAAAGATGTCGAATTCGTCTGACTGACTGGCGCCTTAGTAAACCATATGCATTTTTATAGATTGTTAATATCTGATTGTTGTTTTAGGAGCATTTGCTGAGGATCCTATTTCGAATTTAACTATCGTCGACGATTTTGGAAGTCGTACACGTGTGTGCCAAATGTGGGAAAGAAAGAATCGTGACGTCCCTTGGACGTAACCCCCCGGCGTTAGACAAATGTTGGGGTTGTAGGACGCAACATTTGCAGATGGAATTATCCCGATTCTTTTCTTGTTATTGATTTTGTGATTTAATATTTGGGTTTTTCGGAGTAGTGCCTGTCGTTATTGTGTATGTGTATAATTGTGTGAATGTTACTGCTAATACGCTATCGATTCTATTATTATGATTGTTGAAGTATCGAATATATATATATATGTATATGCGAAAGTGGAACTTATTTCGCTATTACTATTAATATTTTTGTCACCATTTTTATTTTAGAAAGAACAAAAATTTTTTTTTTTTTTTTTTTTAGTTATAAATTTAACTACTTGATCATCAGTAGCGAGACAATACCAGGCTTTTCTGATGATCAAGCAATATAATGAGAGAAAAAGCAGTTCCACTTTCGCGCTCCTTAGAGTGCTAAAAAGAAAAGAATATCAGTCTTATGTAGAATCGATGATAATTATAATTAAAATTCCTATAAAATACATGTATAACATGTTTATGTATTTATGTATGTATATAATCATTCCCTTTTTATTTTAATTTGAATATCCTATTTGAGTAAATAATGTAATTTTATATTATTTTCCGTTATTTTATATATATATTTTTTTTTTTATTTTTTTTTTTATTTTTATTCTATTTTATTTAATTTAAATATATATATATATATATGAAATTTTTGTAATCGATTAACATAGGAATGATTATATGCGGTGTATGCATAAGATTAATATAATGTTAATAATAGAAATGTTTTATAATATAAAGTATTAAATATGTTCTCTTAAGGTTCTATCGTTTGCTTATACGGTAGGAATTACATCTACAGCTACAGTAGTACTTAATTGGGCGTGACCCAGTAAAATAAGCGCATCTCGGAAGGAGTATGATGTACTCGGTATTCCCTCTACGTTTAATTTAACTAGCGCTGTTCCTTCACTAAGGGGGCGGACTATATGAATCCATCCCTTTCGTCCTTCCAGAAGTAGTCGGCAGAGATCCTTAGTTTCCTTTGGCCAGGTTCGAACGTTTAGGATAAGGACCGGTGTAGGCTAGACCACAGATTATAGCCTGCCAAGACAGCTCCTTGAATCTGTCCTCTAAGAGATAGACTTCACTCATACGCCGCCAAATTGATCGGCCCCAGTCTCCCAGGCTGACCTTTATCATCCAGTTCGTCCTATTGATTTTTTTTCCAGGATTTGCAATCTTTTATTGCGACGGACATGTTTTCTTTTAAAATCTTCGGGCCAGATGTGTAGATAGGTCGCTTTCCTAGCCATTCGGAATTCTAGTTCCTCCTCTAATTCTTTTAGATCTTTCTCACCGTTTTTCAATTTGGACGCAGAAGAGGAGTGGCGATTCCACCTTAACTATTGTTACGTCCAAGCGTCCTCGGGTTAAAAGGTTTGTCTCGATGCATTTAATCTCCATATTTTCTTTTTATTTTGTAGAATGGTTAAAATTGTTTATGATAATAGGATTTGATTGATTCTTAATTGTTGGAATGCGAAAGATATATGTACACACAATTTTTTTAAATGTCAGGATGTGGTTCAGAGTAGTGTTATATTTGTTTTAGGATTTTGATTCTTTGATCTGAAGTGAATAGGAGATATTCTCCTTTGAAGGGAAAGGGGGGGGTAAGCATGCATTGGTATTGTACAGTTTTCCGGGTGAGCCGCCTCAGACCCCGTGGGGTTGGGATTCAGAGGTTGGTGCTGTGGGTGTCCTTTTTTGTGGTGGTGGTCTTGTTCTTAAGTGTAGTAGTAGATGGGTTAGAGAGTCCCAGATGGCCCCTAATAAATATAGTGACCATCCGTATACTGTATGCAAGGCATATCCATGTACTATTGTATCCAATATTAGTTTAATAATTCTTATGGTCAAATAGATTCCAAGTAATCCCGCGCTAATATTTCCGAAAATCAAGAATTTACTCCAAAATTTTTTCCATGTAGATAAGGCTATCTTCTCGATTGTATTTTTATCTAATAAGTTGGAGATGAAACCCCCCTTCCAAAGAGATGGTTTTTTCCCATGATTCCTCGGGCTACAGTATTTAGAAGTGCGGGTCGTTCTGCTGGGAACATTATATGATCTCTGAGATCATTTAAGTCCTTTTCTATATGCCACTGGTGGCAAGTGATCCCGGGCTAATATATTTCCATGTAGGTTTTGTTAATGGTTTTATGATGGTAGGTGGTAAGGTGTCTACCGGTCTGAATGTTAATTTATACCATGCATCTCCAAAGAGATACATACAAGCGCGAAGGAATTACATGTTGTCTGGGGTGCCTTGTCCTAATATATATGAGTTTGAGGGGTTAAATAGTAAGTTTGATTTTCTCGAGTTACTGGTAATTGATTATAGCATTGCTCTGTTCGAGTGAGTGTTACCCCGACGGGTACGATTTTACTATGTGAATTACTTCACCAGCTAGTAGAGCCATATATCCAGGTCCTTTCATTAAGTGATATGCAAAAGTATCTTGGGATTGTGTAACGATACAAAGCATTCTGCATCATTTTCGTTCCAGATTGCATTGTTGTAACAGGATCATGATAAAGTTGATTGATCCGAGTACGAATGTGTTTCTCCACGAGACAAATTTGGGGTTCATATATGCGGAAATATCCAACTTAGAAGTGCGAGTTTGTTTACTGAAAACTACAGTGCCGCGTACGGTTTCGAAAATTAACAATTTAGAATTTGTTCTGTTCGTATTAATGAATATCCACATACTTCATGTCTCCCTACGCTGGTTAAAGCAAATATTATGTATATATTCTTGAGTAGTGAGAGAATAGACTGTTTGACGTTGTTCTTCGTCAATTATTTTGTCAGCATATCCTTCATATATTATACCGTAGTCGGAAAATTTGCAAGGACCGACAGGAACTGGGTCCCAGTATGTACCTCCTCCTTCTATATCTATACATTCTACAGAGCCAAATTCGCAGTACCTCAGATCATACCTGATCTGGAGTTGGAATTGGTTACTATTAATTCGCACATCCGCGGTGTAATCGTGTAATGTAATTTTTTATTGATCCTATTACAAGGACATCCGACCACGTTCCATAAGGGTCGGAATATGATCCCTCAGAACATTTACCATCATTATCTACGGTTTCCGGCCAGTGTTACTGGGCTGCGGTAGTTGTATTTGATTTTAAACCAGTTATGTATGTGTTTCCCAGTTGATAGCTGCCATAGTCATGCATACGTCTACAAGTTTGGCGGGTTATTGGTTCGATGTAAGAATATTTTCCATTATGCATCCATGGTAATGGGAGAACATTCCACATTTTCAATTAATCTATCGATCTCAACTTTGCATTGGAGGACTTCGGGTTGATTTAAAATCATTAATTTGCAGTAATTGTGAACTTGAACTAGAATTAACTCGTTTTTGAGGGATGTCGCATTCTTCTATATTTAGTAAAGATAAAGTCGTTAGATTCGCTGATGTTGACCCACAATCGTATCCTATTATTCCAAACGTTCCGAAGAAACTGCATTACTAAGAGTAATATTATTGCAATTAGTCTTCTGGCTCTGGGATCCATCTGAAATTGCATTTAATTATTGTTTAGTTATTGGATTTTTAGATGGCTTGATGTGTGATGGATTTTTAGGGCTTGATGTGTGAAATTCGTAATCGGTTAGGATGTACTATTCGACATTTTTCTTTATCTTAATTTTTATGTTATTTTTGTTAAGAAAAACCTCGTGAGGTCCGGTATTGATCTCCGAATTTACCAGGTTTAGGACCTTTCAATAAAAATACTTGGTCTCCCGGGCTTAAGACCTGTGGATTTATTTTCTTATCATAATGATTTTTGATTTAGTTTTTGCTTGAATTACATTATCGCGAGCATTTCCTTGAATAGCGTGAAGTGTTGTGTAACGAGATTTACTAAGTATTCGTCGTAGCTTGCTAGTTTGTCTTCTGAGGCGAGAGGTTCGTTGGATGGAATTCTTGCTATTTTGCCAAAAACTAATTCATAGGGATCTTAGTTGCTTCATGTACGCTAGTGTTGTAATTGAACATTGCAAGGCCAACCCATCGGTCCCACTGCTTTTGTTCGTTTGCATATTGTTTTAAATATTCTCCCAGCGCATGATGGAATCTCTCCAAAGATCCGTTTGATTGAGGATGGAAAGCTGTTGTTGGAACCTTGCGAATTTTAAATAATTTAGCAATCCTTTTTAGTAATTCGCTAATAAAGTTTCGTCCTTGATCCGTTAATATCGCCTTCGGTGCTCCAAGTACGCAAATGAATCGATCTACGAAAGCTTCTGCGATGGTCTCAGAAGTCTGATTCGGTAGCGGTATTCCCATACAATATTTTGTTAATTGATCTTGTAACGTCAGAATATATTCGTTACCTCTTTCGAATTTTCGGTAATGGTCTTACGATATCCATAGCGACTTTGTCGAAAGAAGATCCTGGTGTGTCTGATAATTATCATAGGCTGTTTAGTTTTGACTCGAACGGAGTTTTTGAGTTGACATTGTAAACATTGTTGGATATATCTTTGAACGTCGGCTTTCAAGTTCTCCCAATAATAATTATGTTTTATTCTATTGTAAGTCTTCGTAACGCCACGGTGTCCTCCTGTGGGTAAACAGTGCATCTCTCCAATAATAACAGTTCGTAGATCTTTAGGTGGATATTTGACTAATCCGTTACATATAATCAATTTAGTGGATATGTTAACGAATATTGACAGAAGTCGTGATTTAATATTTTATTCCATGGTACATTATTAATTGTTTCTGTTTTTGCAATACTAATTGTTTCTAATTGTAAATTTTGAATGACGTCACGTAGATTATTTTTATGGGATTGATATTTGGTTTAAAGTCATTGTAGGACCCTCCTGTTGTTTTTCCATAATAGGCAGAGCTATGTGGAAGTAGTTTTTATATTTTATGGCCTTTGGTTTACCTAAAATAAGGGACCCAAGATTTGGGAGACTATTTCGCTCAAAGAGTTTTTGTGAGCCTGAGCCCTAAAGGTTTTCCGTTGGGGTCAACAAAATACATTACGTTATCTCTTCGTAAAAAATTAATTCGCGACTTTCTATGACATTACTTTTATTTTCAATGGATTTTATTCTTGCCTTCTGTAAATTTAGATTGATAATTTCTTCTTCATCGTGTCCTTCTTCTTCTTCTTCTTTTTTATCTTTATCTTTATTTGGCGGATCTGTTCTTCTTCCTGTATCTTGAAAATTTTCGTTTCTTTTTTTGATTTATAGTTTGGCTTCTGGTTTGTATTCGATCTCGTTTAGGTGGTGGTGGTTCGTTTTCTTCGGTAGATGGTGTAGCATTAGTATGGTCATAAAACGATTCATCTATCTCGGTGTCTGAAAGGTACAAATGAAAATCGTCGTCTTCGCTTTCTCCCTCGTCGTCGGATTCTTCTAACATCCTATTTTTCTGCATCTTGCGAATTATTAGGATTCAACGGCTTATCTTTTATAATATTACATTCTGTCTCCATGAGATTTACGGGATTCCGCGATAATGCATCTGCATTTACGTTAGTTTTCCAGCTTTATATACAACGTCGTAATCGTATTCTGCTAGTTTCAATCTCCAGCGTAGTATTCGCATGTTTGCGTCTTGTGCGTTCTTGGAACCATGTTAAAGGTTTATGATCAGTAACTAAGGTAAATTTTCTTCCATATAAGTAGGGTCTAAAATGCTTTACGCAGTAAACTATGGCTAGTGCTTCCTTTTAAGTGTCATATTTTCTCTCATTATCTGTTAGAGTACGTGATGCGAATGCGATCGGTCGATCTCTGTTTATCTCCCCTTGTGATAGAATCCCGCCTATGGCTATTCCTGAAGCATCTGTAGTCAATATGAATGGTTTCGAGAAATCAGAATACAGGTTCTTTGCATAACTCTTGTTTCAAGATTTGAAATGATTCTTCTTGTTCAGATGTCCATTCGAAATTTGTGTTGTTTTTCAATAAAATGGTTAACGGTTTCGCAAATTTAGAGAAATTGGGTATAAAACGTCTGTAGTATCCTGCAAGTCCTAGAAACTGTTTGATGTTTTTTGGCGTTTTTGGTCTTGGAAACAATTTTACCGCTTCTAATTTTTTTGGATCTGCCTTACTCCATCTTTGCTAATTATGTGTCCTAGATATGTTACTTCCGATTTCAGAAATTCGCATTTGTCAGGCTGTAATTTTAAATTAGCTCCTCGAAGACGTTCTATTAAAGCGTTGTATTTTCTTTCATGTTCTTCTAATGTCTTAGCGTAAATAACTATGTCATCCATATATACAAATAATTCTTCGCCTTGTAGTCCTGTTAATACTAAATCCATTAAGCGTTGAAAAGTAGCCGGAGCGTTTTTCAAACCGAAAGGCATTCTATCAAATTCATAATGTCCGAAAGGGGTTGTAAAAGCGGTTTTGTGACTGTCGGCAGGATCCATTTTTATTTGATGAAATCCGGATGCGAGATCGCATATAGAAAAATATTGCGCTCCTCTAATTGATCTAATATATCAATGATATTAGGTAATGGGTAAGCGTCTCCAATTTTTTTTTCATTTAAGGTTCGAAAATCGAGAACCATTCTCCAGCGTTTATTTCCTTTAGAATCGTCTTTCTTAGGCACGATCCATATGGACGTATTATAAGGCGACTGTGAATGCTTTACTATGCCTCCTGTAGGAGGTCCTCTACCTGCTTGTTTATTTCTTCTTTATGTACTTGCGGAAATCTATATTGTCGAGTATTTATCGGGTGATCATCCGTAGTCGTTATTTGGTGTTGCAAAACATGAGTTGCATTTAATTTTTCTCCGGGAATGTGGAAACGATCTTGACTATTTGCTATTAATTTTATTATGTTTTCCTGTTCTTCTTTATTTAAATGCTCTAATCGTAATAAGTCGATAATCTTAGAGAGTCGATCTTCCTTAGTTTCTTCAGAGAGTACCAAACAATTATGCGATTCAGAGGTTGCAATGTCAATCTCGTGTTTAGACTTACGTTTTCGCATAAATTTATCTATTATTTCTTGAGATATATTATATAGAGACGTAGAAAGTTTCGAAGACGGCTTATTCTTGCGATTAATTTTCCAAGAATTTTCAATATTTCCATTGTTTAAATTATATCCTTGAGCCCCTCGAACGAGGTCTTTCATTGTAATATGAGAGGTTTCTAATTCATTATTGTCGTTTTTTTCCTGTAAATAGTCCATCCTTTGAAAATGTAAGGTCAAAGAGGACGAAGAATTTCTTTCTCTTTTTAAATAAGGTGTCAATTTCAGTGAGGTTTGGAAACTTCCCCCGAAATTCCAGAATTATTATTTCCTTTAAAAGAGGTTTGGTGATTTCCCCAAGGATGGTTGGGTTATTAAAATTTTCGGAAAAAAATTTGTAGCTTTTCTTTTCAGGGACTGTTGATTATTAGGATTTGTATTTGCATGGTTTTTATCTTTTCTTTTAATTTTAATTTCCTTATTTTGATTTATCTCTTTTTCTTTTATATTTTCAAGTGTTTCGTCTTCGTCTCCTTTTTGAATTTTATTACTGATTTCAGCATTTTCATTAAGAATAATATTATCATTGATTTCGAAGGTATCTTCGTTAATTTGAATTTCATCAATATTTCCGGAATCCAATGGTCTTGCTGATTTCTCCTTGTCGAATATTTCTATGTTCGAGTTATGATCATCGAATAATTTGTCTAGTGGTTTTAAATATAATGTTGGCACGCGAACTTCCACTTCTTCATCTAAAGTGCTTATGATATTCAAATAAGCCTTTCCAGAAACGTTTTCCACTATTGTATTCCCTAGATAAATTCCGTGCTCCACTTTTAATTTGGATATGTATCCTATTTTTATTTCAGGATTGACTATTCTTACGTAAAATAATGATTCGGTTCTTGGTTGTACTGTTATAGTTTCGGGGGAGAAGAAGGGCACATTAATTCCAGAAATGCCTAGATGTCCCTCTGCATAATCTATTTTTGAGGAAGTTTGCTTGAAGAAATCATTTCCAAGTATTCCGGATTGTGGAATCGGAAAGTCATCGGATACGATATGAAAAGATATGGATATTCCGAAAAGCGTCAACATAATTTCTCCGAGTGTGTAAAACAGGATAGCTGTTTATACCATTCAATTTTTAAAATGTTATCGAAATTTATATTTAATATTCTTAGGGGTGAATTTTTCTTTGATTATATTCGGTCCGGATCCCGTATCCAGCATGAGGTAATATGAGCGGATCCCTTGTGAGGGACCTGGAACAGTAGGCACGCGACTGTCTTTAGCGAGGGTCACTGTCACAGGTCTTATCTCTGGGTTTTCGTTGATTTATTTGGTGTCCTGCTGAGTGGATGGGTGTGAAGCCAGCTCGGGTCCTTGTCCCCGACGTCGAGGTCCCATTGTAGTTTCCCTGGTCTTTTTTTTTCCGACGATTATTACTCGCGATTCGTAATTGACAATTTTTAAGAAGATGCCCTTGTTCCTTACAATATCGACAAAAAGAATTGGTTATAGGTGTTGAATTTATTCTAGTGCGGCAATCTTTAGCGATGTGTCCGACTTTATTACAAATTTGACAAGTAGCGGTAGCTTTTATTTGATTGCGTTGTTCATTTTGTTTCTTCCAACAGTTATTAGCGGAATGACCAGCTTTGTCGCACCATTGACAAATTACCGAGGTTTTGTTGGCTTTATTGTTGCTATTTTGACGGCATAGTTTCGCGTCGTGTCCGTTTTTAGAACATAATTGACAAGTTATGATTCGTTGTTGGATTACATTTACTGGTTGGCGATATTGAGGATTCCCGCAGACGACATTTATCTGCACTGTGTCCGCGTTTTTTACAAATTTGGCCAAATTAAAATTTCGGTTCCTAAGGCTCCTTGAATTTGACCCAAAGAGGATGACTGCGTGAGCTTCCTGCAATTGCTAGCCACGTGTCCTTCTTTATAACAGATCTGGCAAGTCTCTCGATTTCGCGGCTTGTTTTGACCTGAGTTAGTGTCCTGTCCCTGTCGTAAATCTGTCATCGCTCGAAGCTCTCTTTCTATCCTTAAAGCATCAGCGACGGTTCCATGCACGTCTAAGTCTCTCGCGATTCTTTGTTCTATTTCAGGTTTGAGTCCTCGGATAAAACATTTACACATGTCTCCTTCCAATGATGCTTTTATATTTTGATCAGGTAAAGAACGACTAGTACTGCGGTATGCTTCTAAAATCTGTTTTCCTAGCAATTTTACTCGATTTGCATACGTGACTACATCTTCTTCATTTTTTGATAAACGCGTCCTAATTCTCCTTTTAGTATATATACGTTTTTGAAGGTCCGTAAATTTGTTTTAAATATGAAGTTAAATTGGATACAGTGTCAAAATCTTGATCTTGAATGGTTCGTCGGGCTTCGCCAACTATTCGGGGTTCCTTAAACTTTGGTAAACTGTGCTTCAGCTTCTTTAGGTAGCATAGATTTAGCTTCTTCACATCCTTCGATAAAATAACTGGGCGGATATTTTTACCATCGAAAAAGGGAACGGCTTCAACGCGTATTTTAAGGTAGCAAATGGGTTTTGATGAGTCATGGTTTCGGACCTATCAAGAATCTTTTTCTGTTTTATAAATAAGAGTGTTAGTAAGTGTGTAATATTCTTTGGCAGGTTAGATCGCAGGAATCGTCAGGATTTGGCTCGGGCGTGTCGGCTATTAGAATGGTATTGTTTATGCTTATGTCAGTCTCTAAAGAAAGATTAAAATGTCTTGGTGTAGACCCACAGTTCTCTTTGGGTGGATGTATGAGGTAAGCCAGAAGTAGATGATTTGATTTCAATTTTAGATTTAGATTTTTTTCTTCCAGAGCGAGGTTATAAAATTTTTCCTACTTCCTTTTTATCGGCTTTACCTCGAGTCCCGTCACTCATTCTCGTTTCCTTGAATCGCACATATCAATCCCGGAGGAGCCCCCAAAAAATTTTACATATGTTACGTCCAGGCCCGAGGAAAAGATGGGGCCCACGGAAGGGGGCGAAACACTAGTATCCCAAGAGCAGGTGCCTTAAGGGCAGATGTCTCGGGTCGAGCGTGCCTGCGGGGGAGCCAAAGATAGGTCAACGACCGCAAGGGTCGATCTTACACTATTTCTCTTGGTCCGAATGCCCGCTCGACGGTCCCCTTTTTTGGTAAAGGGAATTTAACCCCTTTTACCGGACGGGACCAAGTGCGATTCAGGGGCGTGGGTGAGGAGGGGGGGTTCGATTGAGTTGAACGCGAGAGAATAAGCTTAATCGAATTTATTATACATTATAATAAGAAAGAAAAAGGGGTGTATAAACAATTAATCACAATTCTATACGCTTTTTTAGAGATACAATATTAAATGAATGCGCGTTTGGGTGTGTGTGTGTGTGTGTGTGTGTGTGTGTGGGTTAAAGGGGATCTAGCCAAAATCGGGAGGATCTGGAGTTGATTCATGGGGTGGAGAAGGAAAGAGCGATAACGGTGGGGAATCAGAAGGATGGTCAGTTTCCGTGATGTACACGGGAGAGTAACTAGGAAGAAGAGTTCCAGGAGATAGGTATGGGGAGTAATTAGGGAGGAGAAGCTTGAGAGGATGGGCACGAGGAGTCTCGGAGATCCCTTTGAATATTGGTTAGGACTATTCGAGCGATAGGAAGGTTAGTGTTGATTTCGTTTATGTTTAATATGAAAGAAGGGTCGGCCACAGCCCGAGTCAGCAATCGGCGAGTACGGTGATTGCGACGGTACCGGAGTCGCTTTGCTTGGGTCCTAGTGGACTTCCTCGAAGCGGGCTCCACTAGCGAAGCGATTAAATGAATAGAAGAAATAAACGGGGGAGGAAGTTCGTAAACAAAACAAAACTTACTGGTTGTAGAGCACGGGATTAACGCAAGCTGATGTAGTGTTTGCTGGAGGCCCCCTCTTAATGTCGAGAATGAAGATTTTTTTACTGACACGTTGAGTGCCCGATACTGTTGACGGCCCTTCTTGGCGTTGAGGATGACAAGGTTTTTATTGAACTGGCACTGACTCGATAGTTACTGATATGACAATGAAGAATTATAGATGACTGAACGTGAATATGAATTAAATGTATATAAAATGTGAATATCGAAAGGAAGTAGAAGTGCCGATTCGTTCGAAGTTCGTGCTTATATACCGTTTTTGAGTTACCCTCCCTATCGTGAGGAATACGGGGAGTTGACGAATAGAAATTTTCATTAGATTTCTATGGTCTCTTCCTGCCCCCACTTATGAGTATTTTAGAACGAATGTAACAAATCAGAATTTTATTACATTCGTTCGCGAATAGGAGCGCATCTTCCAAAACGGGGAAACTTAGGATTCTCAGTATCGGTGGTGGTAGTAATTTATGCTTTGCAGGATGCGTCTGTTAAAGACAAGGGATGATTTTTACTACCCTTTGAAATTAAAAATGGGTACGCATCGCGACATCCGGTCACTCGCGTTTCGTGAATGGTTTCTTTTATTTTCTATGGTTTCTCTAGATTTTATGAGTTTTTAAATGATCGAAAGATGTCGAATTCGTCTGACTGACTGGCGCCTTAGTAGACCATATGCTATTTTTATAGATTGTTAATATCTGATTGTTGTTTTAGGAGCATTTGCTGAGGATCCTATTTCGAATTTAACTATCGTCGACGATTTTGGAAGTCGTACACGTGTGTGCCAAATGTGGGAAAGAAAAGAATCGTGACGTCCCTTGGACGTAACAATACTATAAATTATATTTGTTATGTCATATATCGAAAAGTATATTACGGAAAATGCTTCTTGTATCATTGTTATTAATAGATGCTTCATTTTGATATGATAAGATGTTCGAATATTTTTATACAATTATTTGTTGTAGTCCTGACAAAAGAAGCAAAAAAAAAATCGATAGAAAAAGCTGTTATCTATTAATTGTAAATAATACATTAATCAAAAACTTATCATAATATTAAATTCACGATAGATTTCTTACATCTTTTTCTTTTTCGTATCTTATTTATAGCATCTAAATTTAATTCAGCTTCGTTTTTTTATTGTGTTATACATATCTCTTATCATACATAAATTAATTATAATCGCAAACAATCCCAGAAATGAGACGCGAGATGCGAGTCTTGACGCGATGCAATGAAAATGGTGATAGCGGTAATCACGGGTAGCGGCGCGCTGTCCCTCCCCTCGCCGCGCGCCAGAAGGCAATGTCTGACACGGTGGGCCGTGCTAAAGCTCGAGCGCTTCTCTCATTCGTCCGATTCCAATAATTAATATTTCGATTGTTACTACAAAAATCGTTACATAGAATAGGATTTCTTTATTTAATTTACTGTGCTCTATCTTTTTACAAGTGAGTGAGCACATGCTCAGGGACACCCTGTATAATGTTAAATTAGTGGTGCACGTTATAACAATATAGTTAACTTTAAAATTGTAAATTAAATAATTTTTATAAAGATGTAAAAAATAATATTGAAATTGTTCTTTTTATACCAGACAATTTTTTTACTAAACATTATTTTGTGTGTAAAATTATAAATTTAAATAAAACATCTTTGTTTAGAGGAAAGTATTCCCTATATTATTTAAAAGTAATATGTGATTTTCTTTTTAATATAAATTTGAGATAAATTTGTGTATTATATTGAGTAGAACATAAATTCTCTAAATTTTTTGGAGTGATATTCCGTTCGAAATTAATGAGACTTTGAAGCAATAATAATAATATTACTATTACGAAGTGGTGACCTTTCATTTTTTTATAAAAATAAATATTTAATCACATTTATAGAGAAAATTTGCAATTCATATAAATAAATGTTTCAAATTACAATGAATTTTTCATTCCTTTTCGAATAAATTCGGTATTGTATAATATCTAGTGTGGAAAAATTCATTCACATAATAAGTAACATTTTAATAATTGTAAAATTTTCACTCTACAGGACTAAAAAGTCACTCTGTTTTGAGTAACACGGATACCAGATTTTATTTTTCAAATGAAATTTTATTTTCCAAGAAATTTAGAGAAAAAAACGAACAAATGGAACATTTAATATTGTGGCCATAATAATATATGAGTATACAAAGTTTAAAAAGTGTTACAGGTAAAGATCAGAATCCCGTGGTTCGTTACTCCCACAGTATTTAACGACTCCAAACTCTCTTCACGTGTGTGTCTGCATGTCACAGCAGAGATCAGGATCCCGTGGTTCGTCACTCCCACAATATTTAATGACTCCAAACCCTCTCTGTCTGTGTGTCTTAACTTTGAATACACATACATTATGTACACTAAATAATATATCATATTGATATATTAATAATAATGTTAGAGAGAAAGAAAGAGACAGAGAGAGAGAGAGAGAGAGAGAGAAAGAGAGAAGAAACAAGAGATGGAGAAGAAAATATTATTCATATAATATGATATATAATAATGCCTAAAAGATAATATATTATATCTAAAAGATAGTATATTATTTTTTAGACATATTATTGTGTATCATTAGACGAGGAAGGACCTGCATCATCTGCAACGTCTGCCATATATAATTTTAAACTGGTCTTATGTTTTTTTGGAGGAGGTACATATAAATTGTACGAAGACATTCGTTGCAGATGATTCTCATCTATTGTCATATTTAGAGTAGTTTTCCCCTTCGTCTTCAACGCTGATTTAAATACACAACTAGCATTAATATTGGTCGATGATAAGCTATTTCTTTTTTTGTTTTTAAATCAGAAAAGTCAGAAAATGTTCTTTCAGGATCTGCATTAGAATGTGGAAGTGACCTTACTGCATTTAAAAGTGATTTTAAATTGGGATATTTAGTATTACTAATGGATGGACGTTTTAAAATTTCCTTCCACATATTATCGAAATTATTTTTTGAAAGACTTTCTTTTTCTTCGATGGTTAAATCAGTATATAATTGAAACCATTCTTTCTTTAAACCGTCTTGATCGAAACTGTTGAGTTTCCGCGATAAAAGAAACATCGTTAAAAGATGTTTCCCTGTTATTGTCATATAAAGCTATATGTGATTGGAATACTTGTAATTTATATAAAAATACATTATTCACAGGTAATCTTTTTCTAATTTCCTCAACAGCAGTGATGTAAAACTGCAAATAATTTTGTCGAATAATTGTACTAACATTTGCATGTCCTTCTTTTATTAATTTACACAGATACTCTTCGCATTCTGGTCCCAAAGTAGCATTATCAAAAGATATGTGATTCTCTTTTTCGTTAAATGAAATATTTGTAAGTAAATGTTTTAACAATTCTGGTTTTAAAAATTTTTTGGAGATTTGCACAAGAAAATTAATGGATTTAGACTGTAACAAATGAATTCTAGTTTCATGAGTTTGGAAATACGCATTAAAAGAATTTAAAAAATTTAAAACATTTTAAGAATAAATAATACGCTTTCAAATCAACATTTTGCATTAAAGATAATAAATATTCTCCAGGTTTCGTTTTCTCGCTCATGACTATTTCGTTTAGAAAATATTTTTGAATCCAATGACTCAAGAAGTCTATCAATACACGAATAATGCGAAAGCCATCGAGTATCACGTAATTTTAAAATTTTACGATTTGTATCTTGGAAACATTCACAAAATTCATTAAAAATAGCTAAACGTTTTGGACTGCTATTAATATAACTTGCAATTTTTCTCAGAAATTCTTCACAACATTCAGGCATTTTAGCGCATGCAGCGTGTGCAGCTAACACAGCAGAATGACAAGGACATGCAAATGTTAATAAATTTTTGCATTTTGATTCGAGATTTTTTTTAAAAGATAAATGTTTTTCTGTCATGACAGAAGCATTATCGCATGACAGAGCAATAATATTTAGAAATGGAATCTGAAGTTTAATCATTTCTAATTCAAAAGCTTTAAATAATTTTTCTGCGCTACAATCTTTGGCATCGATATTAATTAATTTTACTAATTGCGTTCGAATATCTAAAGTTTCAGGATCAACATATCTAACTAGAAACGTCATCCATTTTTCATTAGTAATATCTGATGTCATCGATAAAAATAGAAAATCTCGTATTTTGAATATTATTAACAACACGTTCGTTTCTCAACTGAACATAAAACATTAGAAATTATGCTACTGCATTTTGTTCGACCCATATTCATGCTTTTCAAGACATTAGGATCTTTTCCTATGTCTTGAAAAAGACTGGGAATCTCTTTTGTTGTTTGATGAGGAATATTTTTTTCGGTAATCAATGCTGCATATCTTATTTCCGCTATTTTTTTCATTTATCAAATGTCAAAAGAGATTCATCAGTTTGCGTATTTAAATCTTCATTCGATTTGTTCATTTTAATATTACTTTTTTCCGACTTTGTTTTATGCATGTCGGATTCTGCGTGTCGATATATATGTGATAGTATGCTATCAATTGATCTATTACAAATAATACAATAGTATGAACTAGTGTTATTCGGATCTTCGCGTAACCATAATTTAAAATCGTCTAGCCATTGTTGTCGAAATTTTCTTTCACAATGTGCTTTTTTTTCTTGTACACTGTCAGTATAGAGATTTTCTTTATTTTTCTTGTGACACGCAGAATCCGCATGCCTGGAAACACGCGATGAGCAAGAAAAAGTTTTATCACATATACTACAAAAATAAAGAGTCCGTGGATACTTGGCGAATCCAAGATTTATAGCAATCATCGCTAAGCCAAGCTGACGAGAATTTTTGTTTCGACTTTTTCTTCACTTCATCGCATGTTTCCATATTGATTAAAAAAATAGAGAACAAAGAAATAGATAAGAGAGAAGTGACAAAGATAACAGAAAAACGAAGACGAAGAAAAGAAAGAAAGATGTAGATAAAGAGAAAAAAAAGGAAAGAAAAGCAAAAAAGTATAGAAAAGAACTAAAAGAATAAAAGTGGAAATTAGAAAAATGAGAAAAAGTACCGAAAGTTTGAAGAAAAGAGCTCTTTGATTGTCTCGATATCACGCACGTCCAAGCGGCTTGGTAGCGAAAGCAGTTTAACATGTTTACTAACAATTGCGCATCTCAGAAAACAAGTACGCGCAACGCGCGACACGTGAAAGAAAGAAAAAGTAAGTCACTATGATTCACGTACGCGTGTTTATGTATTTTGAAAAATCATATTCAGAAGAAAAATTGGTTTATCCTTTCATTTTAAAAAAGTATGAAAACTAATGCTTAATTATCATTAAATTTTGCACAAAAATGCATAAAATCAATTTACATAAACCAAATACAAATTAAATCTAAATATTCATATGCTGGCATGTATATGTATGTATACATGCAAGTTGTGTATGTATGTGTGTGTGTGTGTGTGTGTGTGTGTGTGTGTGTGTACACACACACATACACACATGATTTGCAAAATCCGGTCAATTTCCTTCTGATATATATTACATAACATTAGATCGGCGTACTCATTTCTCCTTAAAAAAAATAAAATAGAAAACAATAAAATAACAAAAGAGTTAACTTTAAAATTGTTCTATTAAGAATAAAAAATATAAATATACTTATTATAAATATGTATTTATACAATTAACTACAAAATTGTATTTTTTAAATTATTTTAAATAAGACATTCCCCTTTTAAATATAGTATAAGATATTTCTCAATAAAATCATAAAGTCCTATTGTTTTTAATGTCTATTGTGTATAAAACATGTGTTTAAAATACATATATTATTTTTATCAAGTGCTTACACATGTAATCCGTGATATATAAAACTAATTACATTTATTTCTTAAGAGAAAAACGTACACGTTGGCCAAGAGTGGATTTTTATAATTTATTCTCTTTTCATCTTTTATTATTCCATATTTATTTAATTAATTTATTTAAATTTTTACAGGATTAAGGATTTATTAAATTTTATGTGTAAATTTTACAAGTCTTTACGCGAGATCTCATGAATAGATCGAATCGCTAACATGGGATTCTCGAGGCGTTAGCTATAGCTACAGCGCGAGAGAGAAGACAGTAGATTATATGTCGGCGCTCCTCTACTACCCGAAGCCGCCAGAAGGTAGCCGAGCGCCACACGTACACGGCCCCCCTTCTTTGTGTGCGTGTCCGTGCCGAGCGTGCAGGGGCTCATTTCTGGCGGCAGGAATTTCCTGTCCCGATTCTCGGGACGCTCGAAGCCACTGGGCAATCGAAGCTTACTGAGCTCCTATCCTTACTCTCTGGTTCAACCGACCGAGTACGGGAGCGCCCGTACCCTGGACCGGATCGTCCACGAGTCGACGGAATGCTTTGGTTGTCGAGTGCACCCAACCGGGCACAGTAGAGACCGTGCTCTGGACCAGAGAGTAAGGATAGGAGCTCGATAAGCTTCGATTGCCCAGGGAGCGCCCTGTGGCTTCGAGCGTCTCGAGAGTCGGGACAGGAATCAGTGCCGCCCACGGTCTTACATACAGGTCTGGAAACTCAGGCCTTTTTTAGTGGTGGGGGAGGTCTCACTTAGTGTGTCCGTTTCTGGAGTTCACGCTTTGCCCGCTAGATTCGCTGCGATCTAGAAGAGGCAATGCGAGCGAGAGAGACAGAGAGTCTGCAGTAGTCGTCTCTGTTTATGTACATTGAACGAAATCGCGGTCGTATCAAAGATAACATTTTTTTTTTCATGATGCCGAATTTGTGTGTAGTTAAAAATTGTCGGAAAATGAGACAAAATGTCAAGGCAAAGTGTTCGCTCTTCAGAGTTCCTCAGTCTGAAGTTTTGCGCGAGATGTGGGAGGCCGCAATTCCCGGTATCGCGAGGTTACAATCGAACCAGCACGTATGTGAGAAGCATTTTGAAGAAGAATGCATCGTGCGAAGTCTTGTGAAACGAGATTCTGATGGAAAAATCCTTATTGATGTAAGTATTTGCATCCTCGTATAGTAAGCTTTGTTTTCGCGAAAGAAATTTTTAAACGATTTTTATTAAATGTGCTGGAATGTTTTAAAACATTGAAAAACAACATTTAGAAAAAATTTTCAGAATCTTAGAGTATCCTCCTATTCTAAATTTACCCATTAAAAACTCTTATATATACGCTAATATGTGAATATTCTAATTTTTTAATTTTACTATAGATTCCATATAAACGTCCTCGACTGACGGAGACTGCCATCCCATCAATTTTCAATGAGGATCCTGTGGAACCAATTATAGGTAGCGATAGTGAACAACAGATCACCGTAGTTTCATGTAACGAAGGAACTTTTACTCCAGAAATCGGTAAGTACAAATATTTGCAAACGTATTCAGACTATTATATTTAAAATCTTTATTTTCTTCCAAATGAAAAAAAAAATATTAATACTACAAATAAAATAAGAAACCTGTTCTATGGTCATAACTACGTATAGAAGGACTGAAGACGTACCATTTCAAATTTCAGTTTTGAACGAGGAAGAGATTCGACCTGACACTCTGCAGAAAAAATAATATGATGATCGTTTCAAAGCCGTGCGCTGAAGATGTACAATTTAACATATCCGTTGTGAACGAAGAAGAAATTCGATCTAACTCACTCCGCAGAAAGTTCATACGATGGCCATTTCAAAACCATGCGCTGAAGATGTACAATTTACCATAACTGTTGTGAACGATGTGCAGCTCAAAATTGAAACAGTACATGAGACGAGTATAGTAACTGTGCCAAAGCCGTGGATTATCATTCAGTCAAAACCAAAAAATGAAAAATGGTTTTTGTCTGAAATAGTAGCTAACGATTCCAATAACGATGCGTCTGTCATTAGAAAAAGTATTGCTGTCAATACCAAAGGATTTGTCCAATACTACGTGCATGGAAAACTTGTCAAAGATTACATGAAACAATTTCCATCGCTAGTCAACGATCCGCAAATGTTGGTGACTATTGCTACGCATTTCCAATGTTCGCGCATATGCAATGGGCTAGGAGACGTCGCCATTCATCTTGATGTGAACACCGTATGCAAGGATAACATGGATGTTTATCGTTCGACCAACTGCTCGTTAATTGAGAAAAAAAAAAGATGCAGTTCTTGTGTGCGAGTGAGAAAGACGTTGATCCAAAAAAAACGTCGAGATAAAAAACGAGAAAAATTGAAACGTTTTACTGCTCTATCTAATCCCGTTGATCAACGGAAGTTCTTGCGTAACAAAATAAACACTCAGAGATGTTTAAAAATCGTAAAAATCTAACTACTTTTGGAATGCTTACAAGATAAACAGTCTGAATTCGCGGCGATAAAGAAGAATCGTTTAATGAAAGGTGTGCGGATATTCCGGATATTCAAAAAATAGCATTGCGAGAGATATTCGAAACCTCGAAGAAGACAGATACTCGAGGTCGACGCTATTCAAAGGAACCATATATTGGGCCATATATTGTATGCTCATGAATATTCGTTCTCCAGCGATGTATGAGTTTCTACGAAAGAATCGCATCATTCCTCTACCGTGTACAAGAACAATTCGAAATTATTTATCAATAATTGATTCTAAATGCGGCTTCGACAAAAAATTTTTCGAGTTGTTTAAATTAAAATTTCAGTCGAAGGAGCCATTGCAGCGTCACGGTATACTCGTTCTTGATGAAATAAATTTACGAAGATCCGTCACCGTTTCATCGAAAGATCTGACATACACCGGTTTGACAGACTTCGGTGAAGATGATCCATCGACTAATGTAAAGGAAGCAACACACGGCCTCGTGCTACTGTTTCAACCTCTCGCAGATAAATTCACCCAGCCAATCGGAATTTTCGCGTCAAAGAGTTCCGTAAAAGGCGAAGAGCTGACGAAGTTGGTAGTAACGGCTATAACGCTTTTAGAGACAGCCGGTGCTAGAATCCACGGTGTTCTAGGAGATGGTGCGCGGACGAATACAAAAATGGGCGAAATGCTCGGTATAAACCCACGCCTCAAAGATACGAAGACATGGTTTACTCGGATAATGCAAGGCGCGTATTTTTTCTCCGATGTTCCTCATCTCTTTAAAAATATTCGAAATCGTCTCTACAATAAAAGAAGCTGCGGGTAAGATTTACACAATCAAAAAGCTCATTTGGGTGCCATTCTTTGACAATAATTCTGTTGTTAAACTGTGTAAACATATCTGCTTTCTTTTTTTAATAAAGGTGTCTACAAACGAGTATGTTGAGTGGAAATACTTCGAGAATCTGTTGTCCACAGATACTAAACATGCAGGGAATGCGAGGGTGTGTCCGAAATTGTCAAAAAGACATGTCGAACTCGATAACATCAGCAAGATGCGAGTCCGCCTTGCAACGCAGGTAAATATGTAGTTTTAATTTATTTCTTTTTTATGAATACTATAATAAAACTTTAACTTCGATATGTTTTCACAGATATTTAGTAATTCAGTTGCTGATGGTCTGCGATTTTATTTGGAGCAGAAGAGTGACGGTTTCGAAGGTTGCGAAGCCACTGTAAAATTTTGTAAACGTCTCAACGATCTTTTCGATGCTCTGAATCATAAAATGCCAAATGAAGGACTTACTCCAGACAACAAAGATTTCAAGGTATGCAATGTTTTATTCATATTTACTGGTGCAATTTCTAGTACACATTTCTGTATTTTCAAACCCGAGTATATATTTTAATTTTAACTGATTTCAAAAACGAGTAGATTCTCAATTCGATCCGATTATAAATATTTTTTTTACGTATGCAGATCAATTACTTCGGAATGGCTACACCAATTAAATTTTTTTTTATTATATTAATAATGATGCCACAATGGCCTCATATAAATTTTTTTTCGAAATTGGTGCGGTAGTTTTTTTAATGATATTAAAAAAACAATAAGGCATTCTTTGTCTGCAATATTCGAAATTTTTGATTATTCCGGAATCGCTGCATCGATTCGAATGATTTTTTATTTTTTCGTTGTATTCCGAATGATTCCACAGTAGCTTTATATACATGTTTTCGAAATCGATACATTGTTTTTTTTCACTCTTGAAAAGACGGTACGATGTGCTTACAGATATCCTCAAATATTTTCTCAATTTTTCGAATTGTATATTACAGATTATACAGTCCTCTCTTGAATAGTTAAATGATTGGCAACGCGCCATGATAAAAGGGGAAATCGCGAAGGAAGAATTTCTCACCGAGGAAACCGCCAATGGACTGCGATTATCCCTCCAATCTACGATGGACCTGTGCCGCTATCTCGTCCATGAATACAAATTTCAGTACTTACTGACTGGCAAGGTTAATCAGGACAATTTAGAGGTACTTTATTATTATTCCCTTAATCATTTCACCCTTAATCACTAGGCCCAGTTGTTCCATATCTCTGTAAATTTCCCTGATGAATAAAAGCATTTTATGCGTTTATCCATTAAATTTATCGAGAGGTGGAACAACCGACCGCCAGTCCTTTCGTTATTCCTTCTTATTTTTCTTGATCGTATCAATATTATATTGTTACAAAAATTCTTTGGTACAATCCGACAAACCGCGGGCTGCAACGACCACCCTACGTGTTCGACATTTCTACAATTGTATAAATTGCTCTCGGTATACAGCGTCATAAAACCTCCGTTATATGGTAATTGCACAGTTGCAGAAAGCAAACCCCCCGACGTTCTAGTTTCAATTAGTGACCTTACAAAAATTTATGGTGTGCGTAAATCGAGAACGTCAGAAATTGTGAAAACATTGCAGCAAAAATTGGACGATTTGATAGAATATGAAGATTGGGAGATGGATGAGTGTGAAGATCACGAATATTCCATACCTAATACCCTCGATTGCATTATTTATTACGTAACAGGTTTGCACAGGCTATGGTCCATATTCCTCTTTAATCCTCTTTAATATCCTCGATAAAAGTGCTTTTAAAAGTGGCTTGTAGCCAATCAAAAAACTTAAAAGCCTCTTTTAGAAGCACTTTTTTATCGATAAAAGAAGATTCATAATATGGGCCTATGCCACTATCAATTTCCTGATCAAAGAAATCATTCGTTAAACGAGTAGACTATCATAGTGAATGGTACGAAGGAAATGTCCAATTAACATGAAACTTTTATTGAATCGACATTTCTGAACAAAAAGTGTACAAAAAGTCTGTGCCATAACTCATAGCTAAGTAGTACTATACTCCTATACTCATTTCATACTAACCTTTTTCTTTTGGTTTAAAATTTATGCTTTAAATTTATATTTGCTATTTATATTTGCTATTTATATTTATATTAATTATATTTATTAAGCTAATTACATTTGCTATTATTAATTATATTTATTAAACTAATTATATTTGCGCTTTATATTTATGCTTTAAAACTCATTTAATCCATTGTGCGTTTAGATACTCTATGACAAGCTTCTACTGTTTGGAAAACTACTTGTTTTCTAAGCAATACAAGATAAAATTGAATCAGCCACTGCGAAATCCATGGCAAAAATGGATTAATTCAATTTCATCTCGATTGGTTTTACCGTTCGAAAACAAAGTTGCTTTCAAAATTTGCTATCTCTTTCGCTCTCACGCGAAATGCTACGGTGTAATAGATAACTTTAATAACTGTTTCCTTAGCCATTTTCTTACTAACTGTTACAGGCTACTTAAGTAAGCAAATTTTACGACGTTACGGCAAATGTGACAAGTACCGAAATGCTATAACTAATTCGAATAAGTTACCTTCAGCATCGAAATTAGTGGATAAGAAGACCCGAGGAAAATTAATTCATGCAAATAGTTATTTTTTTAAACTCATACAATTTGTTGAATCGAGTTTTGCCAAGCATGCGACGAAGAAATATGTTTTTACTTTAACTGTAGATGAGGTTCTCGATAATTATAAATTCACGTTTCCGTGTATCGAGCATGCATCCGAAATACTGTTATATTCTATTTTTATTATATCCGTCTTAGGATGCGTCATTTCACATATCAACAAAATCAACAAAAACAAAAAAATTTTGTAATAAAAAATAAATTGTCTAAATTGACAAAACAATAATAAAGAAACCGTACAGTACAGTGACTTTTATTATTTTCCTTATTCGAAAAAAGTAGCCTATAACTTTTTATTTCAGATATACAATCGAATTATTTGCATACGAATTATGGTTACTCATAATGCGCATAAGAAATGATAAGTGTTGCGATAAAATAAAATTAATAAATAAGGAAAGCCGTGAGATTTAAACCTGTAAAGTTGAGACAATATCATGAGTATCGCAATAAAAGATATTAAAAAAGAGAACGGTGGGCCTTTGAACCCGCGTTGCACACTAATAATAATATGTAAGACGGATTCGAACCTGATCACTTTTTTTTTTAAATTTCTTTTATTGCGTTTAGCTATTTGGTTTTGGTTTTATTTTTATTATTAAAACTTTTTTTCATATTACTTTATCTTCTATTCTTACGTAGAATGTGCTAATGTTCATGCTATTTGATAAAAAAAAAATTCTTTTTAAATGTTTATAAACTAACTAAACGCAATTTAAAAAAATATATTATCTTCTATATTATATATATTATCTATATTATTATATATTATCAATATATATTCTACATATATTATTAATATTAATATAAAAAAATTTTTAAAATCGTAAAATCTAACTACTTTTGGAATGCTTACAAGATAAACAGTCTGAATTCGCGGCGATAAAAGAAGAATCATTTAATGAAAGGTGTGCGGATATTCCGGATATTCAAAAATAGCATTGCGAGAGATATTCGAAACCTCGAAGACAGACAGATCGAGGTCGACGCTATTCAAAGGAACCATATATTGGGCCATAATTGTATGCTCATGAATATTCGTTCTCCAGCGATGTATGAGTTTCTACGAAAGAATCGCATCATTCCTCTACCGTGTAAAGAACAATTCGAAATTATTTATCAATAATTGATTCTAAATGCGGCTTCGACAAAAATTTTTCGAGTTGCTTAAATTAAAATTTCAGTCGAAGGAGCCGTTGCAGCGTCACGGTATACTCGTTCTTGATGAAATAAATTTACGAAGATCCGTCACCGTTTCATCGAAAGATCTGACATACACCGGTTTGACAGACTTCGGTGAAGATGATCCATCGACTAATGTAAAGGAAGCAACACACGGCCTCGTGCTACTGTTTCAACCTCTCGCAGATAAATTCACCCAGCCAATCGGAATTTTCGCGTCAAAGAGTTCCCGTAAAAGAGCTGACGAAGTTGGTAGTAACGGCTATAACGCCCTTTAGAGACAGCCGGTGCTAGAATCCACGGTGTTCTAGGATATGGTGCGCGGACGAATACAAAATGGGCGAAATGCTCGCGTATAAACCCACGCCTCAAAGATACGAAGACATGGTTTACTCGGATAATGCAAGGCGCGTATTTTTTTCTCCGATGTTCCTCATCTCTTTAAAAATATTCGAAATCGTCTCTACAATAAAAGAAGCTGCGGGTAAGTTTACACAATCAAAAAGCTCATTTGGGTGCCATTCTTTGACAATAATTCTGTTGTTAAACTGTGTAAACATATCTGCTTTCTTTTTAATAAAGGTGTCTACAAACGAGTATGTTGAGTGGAAATACTTCGAGAATCTGTTGTCCACAGATACTAAACATGCAGGAATGCGAGGGTGTGTCCGAAATTGTCAAAGATGTCGAACTCGATAACATCAGCAAGATGCGAGTCCGCCTTGCAACGCAGGTAAATATGTAGTTTTAATTTATTTCTTTTTATGAATACTATAATAAAACTTAACTTCGATATGTTTTCACAGATATTTAGTAATTCAGTTGCTGATGGTCTGCGATTTTATTTGGAGCAGAAGAGTGAGTTTCGAAGGTTGCGAAGCCACTGTAAAATTTTGTAAACGTCTCAACGATCTTTTCGATGCTCTGAATCATAAAATGCCAAAAGAAAGGACTTACTCCAGACAACAAAGATTTCAAGGTATGCAATGTTTTATTCATATTTACTGGTGCAATTTCTAGTACACATTTCTGTATTTTCAAACCCGAGTATATATTTTAATTTTAACTGATTTCAAAAACGAGTAGATTCTCAATTCGATCCGATTATAAATATTTTTTTACGTATGCAGATCAATTACTTCGGAATGGCTACACCATTAAATTTTTTTTATTATATTAATAATGATGCCACAATGGCCTCATATAAATTTTTTTCGAAATTGGTGCGGTAGTTTTTAAGATATTAAAAAACAATAAGGCATTCTTTGTCTGCAATATTCGAAATTTTGATTATTCCGGAATCGCTGCATCGATTCGAATGATTTTTTATTTTTTCGTTGTATTCCGAATGATTCCACAGTAGCTTTATATACATGTTTTCGAAATCGATACATTGTTTTTTTTCACTCTTGAAAAGACGGTACGATGTGCTTACAGATATCCTCAAATATTTTCTCAATTTTTCGAATTGTATATTACAGATTATACAGTCCTCTCTTGAATAGTTAAATGATTGGCAACGCGCCATGATAAAAGGGGAAATCGCGAAGGAAGAATTTCTCACCGAGGAAACCGCCAATGGACTGCGATTATCCCTCCAATCTACGATGGACCTGTGCCGCTATCTCGTCCATGAATACAAATTTCAGTACTTACTGACTGGCAAGGTTAATCAGGACAATTTAGAGGTACTTTATTATTATTCCCTTAATCATTTCACCCTTAATCACTAGGCCCAGTTGTTCCATATCTCTGTAAATTTCCCTGATGAATAAAAGCATTTTATGCGTTTATCCATTAAATTTATCGAGAGGTGGAACAACCGACCGCCAGTCCTTTCGTTATTCCTTCTTATTTTTCTTGATCGTATCAATATTATATTGTTACAAAAAATTTCTTTGGTACAATCCGACAAACCGCGGGCTGCAACGACCACCCTACGTGTTCGACATTTCTACAATTGTATAAATTGCTCTCGGTATACAGCGTCATAAAACCTCCGTTATATGGTAATTGCACAGTTGCAGAAAGCAAACCCCCCGACGTTCTAGTTTCAATTAGTGACCTTACAAAAATTTATGGTGTGCGTAAATCGAGAACGTCAGAAATTGTGAAAACATTGCAGCAAAAATTGGACGATTTGATAGAATATGAAGATTGGGAGATGGATGAGTGTGAAGATCACGAATATTCCATACCTAATACCCTCGATTGCATTATTTATTACGTAACAGGTTTGCACAGGCTATGGTCCATATTCCTCTTTAATCCTCTTTAATATCCTCGATAAAAGTGCTTTTAAAAGTGGCTTGTAGCCAATCAAAAACTTAAAAGCCTCTTTTAGAAGCACTTTTTATCGATAAAAGAAGATTCATAATATGGGCCTATGCCACTATCAATTTCCTGATCAAAGAAGTCATTCATTAAACGAGTAGACTATCATAGTGAATGGTACGAAGGAAATGTCCAATTAACATGAAACTTTTATTGAATCGACATTTCTGAACAAAAAGTGTACAAAAAGTCTGTGCCATAACTCATAGCTAAGTAGTACTATACTCCTATACTCATTTCATACTAACCTTTTTCTTTTGGTTAAAATTTATGCTTTAAATTTATATTTGCTATTTATATTTGCTATTTATATTTATATTAATTATATTTATTAAGCTAATTACATTTGCTATTATTAATTATATTTATTAAACTAATTATATTTGCGCTTTATATTTATGCTTTAAAACTCATTTAATCCATTGTGCGTTTAGATACTCTATGACAAGCTTCTACTGTTTGGAAAACTACTTGTTTTCTAAGCAATACAAGATAAAATTGAATCAGCCACTGCGAAATCCATGGCAAAAATGGATTAATTCAATTTCATCTCGATTGGTTTTACCGTTCGAAAACAAAGTTGCTTTCAAAATTTGCTATCTCTTTCGCTCTCACGCGAAATGCTACGGTGTAATAGATAACTTTAATAACTGTTTCCTTAGCCATTTTCTTACTAACTGTTACAGGCTACTTAAGTAAGCAAATTTTACGACGTTACGGCAAATGTGACAAGTACCGAAATGCTATAACTAATTCGAATAAGTTACCTTCAGCATCGAAATTAGTGGATAAGAAGACCCGAGGAAAATTAATTCATGCAAATAGTTATTTTTTTAAACTCATACAATTTGTTGAATCGAGTTTTGCCAAGCATGCGACGAAGAAATATGTTTTTACTTTAACTGTAGATGAGGTTCTCGATAATTATAAATTCACGTTTCCGTGTATCGAGCATGCATCCGAAATACTGTCATATTCTATTTTTTATTATATCCGTCTTAGGATGCGTCATTTCACATATCAACAAAATCAACAAAAAAAAAAAATTTTGTAATAAAAAATAAATTGTCTAAATTGACAAAACAATAATAAAGAAACCGTACAGTACAGTGACTTTTATTATTTTCCTTATTCGAAAAAGTAGCCTATAACTTTTTATTTCAGATATACAATCGAATTATTTGCATACGAATTATGGTTACTCATAATGCGCATAAGAAATGATAAGTGTTGCGATAAAATAAAATTAATAAATAAGGAAAGCCGTGAGATTTAAACCTGTAAAGTTGAGACAATATCGTGAGTATCGCAATAAAAGATATTAAAGAAAGAGAACGGTGGGTCTTTGAACCCGTGTTGCACACTAATAATAATATGTAAGACGGATTCGAACCTGATTACTTTTTTTTTTAAATTTCTTTTATTGCGTTTAGCTATTTGGTTTTGGTTTTATTTTTATTATTAAAACTTTTTTTCATATTACTTTATCTTCTATTCTTACGTAGAATGTGCTAATGTTCATGCTATTTGATAAAAAAAAAAATTCTTTTTTAAATGTTTATAAACTAACTAAACGCAATTTAAAAAAATATATTATCTTCTATATTATATATATTATCTATATTATTATATATTATCAATATATATTCTACATATATTATTAATATTAATATAAAAAAAATTTTTTAAATGATTATTGCCGTCTATCTCTATCTCTCTCGCTCGCATTGCCACTTCTAGATCGCAGCGAACCTAGCGGGCAAAGCGTGAACTCCAGAAACGGACACATTAAGTGAGACCTCCCCCACCACCGGAGTTTACAGACCTGTATGTAAGACCGTGCGAACAGCTGATTGTCAATCAGCTGATCGAAAAAGATCGTGCGCATGACAATTGCAAAAAACTCGACGTTAGACCTCATCAGCGGCCAATAATGCGCGGCGCCCTGAGGTCTCCGCTAAATTACAAAATTAATTGGTCCACGTCGCCGCTGGCCCAATATTCCGCACGATATATAATGGGCGTGGACCCACCGAAGTCCAGTACTTTTCGGAGTCTCGCACTTTTCGCTATCATTGTCAAACCGCTTTACTCAACCGCTTAGATAAAACCGCTTTGTATTCACGACTGCTTTCTCACTCGGACTTTCGCTATTTTTTGACCGCTCGGCTAACAAACGCTATTCTTTTCGGACTACGATTAATTGCACTAAATACTTGTCATCCTGATCTCTTGACTTTAATAAAGTTCTGTTTTGTGTGTAAACGACGCGCACTATTTCTTCACCGAACTTTTCCGTTTCTCATCATACTGTTGCATTAACTCGCGAACAGTAAATATTAAAAAATTTTTTTCATTGTTATATATTAATATTGATAAAATCATTTTGTGGAAAGTCTAGAAGAGAGCAGGATGAAACTCTTTTCTATCTTTAAGTGATACTGAAAATAAACTTTCTTGAAACAGATTGAGAGGATACTATAAATTTATATTTGATATCTATTTATATTTAATATCTAATTATCAATCTATAAGGGCTAACGCACAAACTTTTTCATAACATGTTTTATTATATTAAATACTGATCGCAACTTAGATTTATACATAATTTTAAATTTTAATCAACGCTAAAGAAAATTGTAATGTAATAAGAATTTAACATAATGTATAAACTTTAAGTATTGACTAAAATTTAAAGTTATGTACAAGTCAAAGTTTATGGTCAGTACTTAATATAATGTGTGGAGGAAAGACTTGTGCGATGGCCCATAGAGTCTGGTAATCAATTGATATAAATATCTTCAATGTATCGCTTCAATACTTTCCAGGAAGTTTAATTTTACTGTTTTAAAGATTTATAAATATCTAAATTTAGTTATCAAACTGTAAGGGTTAATCGCATAAACTTTTTCATAATATTAAGTACCGATAGATTTATATATTACATTTGCCTACGTAGACACAAATATAATTACGCAGAAATATTCCTTATATGTATAATGATAATTATATATATGTGTGTAGAAATTTACATATTTGACTTCGCAACCATAATTATAGTTACATAGACATTTATTACATTTGCCTGCGTATACACACACACACACACACACACACACACACACACACACACACACACACATACACATATATAGTGTGTGAAATTTATATATTTGACTTCGCAACCATAATAATAGTTACATATATAATTATTTATTATTATATATATATATATATATTCTACACATTTCTACACACACACATACACACACACACACACACACACACACACACACATAATTATCATTATACATGTAGGGAATATTTCTGTGTAACTATATTTGTGTTTGCGCAGAGAAATGTAATAAATGTTTATGTAACTGTAATTATGATTGCACAGTCAAATATGTAATTTCTATACACGCACACGTGTGTGTGTGTGTGTGTGTGTGTGTGTGTGTGTGTGTGTGTGTGTGTGTGTGTGTGTGTACATATATATATATATGTGTATACAATAATTATGCACTATAGAACTATAGAGTTATAAATATACATACATATATATATATAATTATGTATTATAAATATACATACAAAAATAATCTTTTTCTGCGTAATCATAACTTATATGAATAGATTACTTGTAAGAATAAGGTTTAGATATTGCATGGAAGTAAGAAAAGATAACACCATATTTGTAAAACTGGAAATATATTTTAAGTTGTGGGAGGATGGATTATATATGTTGATGCTGCCTTATAAAATAATATTTATTACGATAGGCAACAAACTTAACCTTTTATGATAATTATATTATTATTATTTATTTATTACATACTTCTTTTTTTCTCTTTAAACCTAGTACTGGCTAAATTTCAATTTAAATTTCATTTTGTTTAAGATAAAAATCTAATACAATGACAGAATTGCAGCATGTCTTATTTCAATTAAATCTGAATTTCTAAAATTTTCTTCGATTCTTCATATGTAAAACCAAATTTTATTTTATAATAAAGAATGCAATAATAATCTGTAATAGTAAATATGTAATAAAAATTTAATTAAATCAATAATTTTGACGTGTAATATACAGTAATATACCGGATGGCAATTAATAAATGATTTAATAATGTACAAAAGTGTATTTGGCCTCGAAGTGCTAAAAATGCATATTTTTTGTAGAAAAGATATATAAATAAATTTTACAAAAAGGTGTGAAATTCCTCTAAAAAAACCTTACAAAGGTAAAAAATATACGCCAAGTACATAAAAAATATTTCACCTTGTATGCAACAAAACGTTTAATAAAAGATACTCTTAATAAATAATTTATTAAATTTTCCTTCAAAAAATATATATAATTTTCCTAAAAAAAATCAAAACTAAATATGAAATCAATAATTAATTAACCAAGTACATTGAAGCAATTGATAGGGATTTGTAATTTAAAATATTTGTCACAAATTCAATCTTGCATATGTATTAGATTCTCGATAAAATGAAAATGATTTTCAAAATAAGTTCCAAATAAATTTGGAACCAAAAAAATTAAGAGTTTTAATTAAAATGCTTGGGTCACATTATAATACATATAATTTTACAAAGTTTGCGAATTATATACCTATAATTTATTTCAATTATAGAAATATGTGAATTATAATACGGTCCGAGCACGCCAAGTTTTTGTAAGTCGTTTTAATTAATCGCGTAGCTCTCAAACGTTTTTAGCTAGCAGTTTCTCCTCTTACTGTTTTACTACCAACGCCCTTGCATCTCTAAAATGTGTATTTATTAGTGTTTACGAATATTTTTATTTTTATGACGACTGACCTCACAAACGACCAAAAGGTGTACCTTATCAAATTCTTTTATGAAAATGGCTCTAGTTATGCTGCGGCTATTCGCGCTCTAAAACACCAATATAAACTTGAAAAACTCCCGTGCGACAACACTTTAACAAGGTCAGAATTCGAATTTTTCTGATTGTGCTTTTGTGACGATTTTTTAAAAATCGCTGTTAGGTTTAATTTTCTTTGCAATTTCGCACCATCCAAGCTTGATTATGTTGTTTTCAGCTTAATAAAAAAGTTTCAACAACATGCATCGTTTAAAAAAAAAAGAAAGAAAAAACAAGAAAACAACAGAACAAAAGCTCGAAACCGACATAAAAAACGAAATTAAAACTATTGATAGCGAGATGCTTGGCAGGGTATTTATAGTTTTCCAAAGACGAGTTCTGCTTAAGCTCAAATGGAAATCACATCGAACATATAATTTATTAAAAGTCAATGTCTTAGGATTATTTTGATGTCTTGTACGCTTACTTTTTCATATAATTAAATTTTTTATATATAAGTTTAAAAACTCATGTTATTTTTTAACATCCTGTATGTAGAATATGGATTATATAAAATGTGTTTTTGTAAGGAAGTTGCATTGCCTTGGCACTTATTTTACTTATTGAATGTATTGCAGCTTCAGACCATTCATTTCCAATATGAATTCCTAAATGTCGCGAATCATCACATGGATATAAAATAACATTGCAGGAATTTTTCAATATTTTTCCAATTATAACTGTTTCTCCATTTTTCTTGCAAATTTAATTAATCTTGAGAACATTCTTGTAATCCATAAAACATTAAGAATCAGCTTGTTTTGTGCAAGAGAATGTAAATTTAAATTTCGCTTTTTGATAAGAATGTGTCCAAAAGATAATTCTAGGTTGTTGGCCTTTTGAAGAATGGGATATTCTTCAGATCTATCAATATTGATTATATTTTTAGATTTTTCTATTAATCGTCTGTGCAATTGTTGTAATGGCTGTGCACTTTTTCTGAACATTTTCTTTATTTCTTTAAAATGATTTTCGAAAGGAAAAGCACTGAACATATCCAGATATTCATGATTCTTGACATCTTCATGTAAATTAATTAAGTTAGTTAGTAGCACGTTGTACGTAACATACGTTTCAAAATATAATACTTTAAATGCTTATACAAAATGTGCTAGTAATTTATGTGCATATTCGTTATTATATATATCGGCGGGAATTGCAAAGAATATAAATTGCACAGTGCAAGACAACATAAAAATGCTTCAAGTAATCATCTGACAAATATGACCACAAAGTAGCTAAACCCGTATATAAAAGAAACAGTCTAAACCAGTGATCCAATTCATTTAAACCTATTGGCTTTCCGAAAAACTCTATGGGTATATATGGTATTAACAGCTTCAAATCTATAGATAATTGGTTAATTTGAGAAGCAATTTAATGTTCTTTATTCCTTAGATCCATAATTTTATAAGTTTTTTCATGACACCGAGACAAACGAGATACATGTAATCTAAAGGAAACTGTGTTATCATTTTCAATCCTATGTTTCCTAAAGGTGAATCATTCAAATGATGATCTTCATTATGTGTGTAAACAAAATTTCTCATCTGTGCGTAATGGAGCATTTTCATTCAGAAATAGCATTCGGTTATCCCTCCATTCACCTTCCTGTTCACATTTATCGAATCCATAATACCCTGTATGGCCTTTAATGCATTTTATAAATGCTTTTGCAGGAGCATCATATATTATGGCATTTATCAAAACTTTGTATTTGTTTCTTTTATATTGAAATTCTTTAATTTGAATTTCATTATATTTTTCAATAATAATTTCATTAGGTTTGATCAGTTTACAGTATCCATGAAATACTCCAATGACAAACGGTTTTTCTCGATCAGTGTGAATAATTTGTCCCAAAAGTGGCCAAAATTGTGCTTTTGAATTTTTTGCTAAAGATAATCCATCAATGTTTAAATTGATTTTAATTGGATTTCAGGATGTTTAGAGAGAGGTCTAGTTTGTCGTAAATTATCTTTCAATGCTTTCTGCAATCATGATAATAAAAAGTGCCAAAACGACTACTAATCATTGATATTGTTGGAGTTTCCAATCATGTTTGTGCATCACAAGAACAATTTTTATGTCTATTAGCTCTGAGACCTTTAAGCAATTTTGTAAGAGCTACATGAATAATATTATTCTCAAGACTCCACGACCGTAGAAATTTTCTTAATGGAAGTTCTTTCTATTTTAAAATTCAAATCTTCACATTGATTATTGTATTCATCAATTAATTTCGATTCTTCGTCAAATTCTTTAGAATTTGAATAAGAGTCAGTTCTACATTCTTTATCAGATATATTTGTTATTCGAACAATTGCTATTTTCTTTAATAATAATATTATTAATGGGCCTTTCTTGAGAATTCTTAATTTTTGTGCATAACGTAGCATCAACTGTAGTATCTATTTCACAATCTATTTCTTTTCGCCTACGCCATTGTTGACACCGATTCAAATTCTTATATCTTTTCCTCTTCGGCATTTTCGATATTTTTTACCTTTGTTTTTAAAATTATTACATCTGTTATTATTTGTTTTCGAAGATTGCATTTTATAAATAATTCAACAAATAAGTTATTATTCATTATTAAATAGAAAGTATTTAATTTTTAATCATAAAAATAAAAAACAAAAAAAAATAAGAAATAATAAATAATAAATAATTGCTGCAAGTACTAAATTGTGACAATTAAGTTGCTGCAATAAATTGCACGAAAAGTTGCATTGTCAGATACGGATTTAAAAGACTTCGGATTTGCATCGCAAATGAAATTTCCGTATGAGAGAGAAGAAGTTGGGGTAATCATATGTGTACACAGTAAAAAATTGTGCATTCATATGTTAAAATTTTCCTGTGTTACCACGTTTTGATTAGTGCTTCGATGTCAAATTAACATATAATCTATATGTTATTATTTTTAGAATGTTACGTCATGTGTTACATTTATGTCAACTTCATAATTTAACACTTTGTATATGTCCCTTGAAAATGGAATATTATTTTAAATATTTTTAATATAATTATTTTAAACAATCAATTCAAGCTAATTCGACACTAATTGAATCGCAATAGTTTGGTAATTGACAACGAAACATTCATGATGGAAGAAAACCAGGTGTGCTCATACGCATATATTTCTAATAGCCAATGAGAAAGTGATGTCAGATACCGCCATATTGCTGCGGCAATTTGAATTCGATGTGATATTATTATTATTTTATTTATTTATTTTGATACTTTTACTTTGATACTTTTTTAATTACACAGGCACACAAAAAAAAAATATTTCATGAACCAGAGGGTAGACCCCACTATTCTTAGGTTTCTTTAGTTTTTGCTCTTCACCGACCAGTTTTATTTACGTTTAAAAGATACTGAATCTTAATTTTGTAAATAAAAATTTAAAATTCAACCCCGTTCAGGGGATGGTAAGAGGGTGCTAGCGGGAAAACGGGCAATTGAAATCATTTTTTATGGTCATATTCGGTTTCAGCGACCCCAAAAACCTAAGAATAGTGGGGTCTACCCTCTGATTCATGAAATATTTTTTTTTTGTGTGTCTGTGTTATTATTACTTCTTTATATACTTATTTATTATTTATTACTCATTATTTATTATTTATTATTTATTACTTATTATTTATTATTTAAATTAATAATTTTTATAAATAATTTATTAATATTTTGTATTTTAATAAAATATTAATAAAATATTTATAAAAATTATTATTATTTATACAAATTATGTCATTGTAGGCAATGATAAGAGGAAAATTAATTAATTTTAAAAGTAATATTTATTAATATTAATACAATTTATTTATTAATACAATTTCAAAATGAAGAAGAGCATATAATGCAAATTTATTCTTTTTGGTCTCTGTATTGGTAATTTTTCTCATTTCTTTAGCTTTTTTTCTTTTATATGCACCATTTTTTAATTTTTTATTTAATTCTCGAACACGCATATATGTTCTTGTATTAAACATAATAATACTTTCTTTGGTATTTCTAAACAATTTTGATCTTCTGTTTCGATGATTTTTGATGCTAATGTGTTAAAAGTTCATGGTTCCTTACAAATAGAGAGACCATGATAATCCTGAAATAACTTCCATAATTTTCGCCGTTTCAAATAATTCCGTACAAGGGCTGATTATTTTTCCTTTAGAAATATAATTAATCCAGTCGTTATTTGGATTAACCAGAAATCTATAAGCTGCATAATCTGCAATATATTTAAGGCCTCCTTCTTTTTACATTGTATTCAATTCTTCGATTTGATCTAGAAGCTTTAATTCATCTTCAGTTGGAAAATATTGTATCTATACTTGTATCTATATAGGGTGATTCAAAATAACTTCTGTGTCCCTGAAATGACACATCTTGAGTCAATTCTTGAGTTCAATTCTAAGACGATTTTTCCTTTCGCAAAATTTCGTCCGAAGCTTAGTTTTCGAATTATTAAAGAAAGTAGTTAACGCATGATCGGATACAAGAGGCAGGCAAGAGTGAAGTGATTCACCGTCAGACGGTCCTTACGCGGGGCCCTCTCTGCGATTAGCTGGTCGCTATGCACTGTGACGTTGCCGTCTTGTCGCGTGTCCATCCGCCCCAACAATTCTGACGGGGCGCGGGCCGAGCGGCCGCGCCAGAAACCAAATCGCGAGAGAAATGTCGAACTCCCCGGAGAGACGAGCGATTTTGTCGTATTTCGTGCCTTTATTAATTTATTTGGTGTTATTTTTATTTTTGTATTGATGGAAATTCGAGCAATCCGCCGGAGAACATCCGGAAGGCGAAAATTACGTCGAAGGACACATTGCAGTGGCCTACGACACGGCACTTCCCGCCGTGTTGTAGGCCGGAGTGTCGACAAGCGGAGGAAAGACATGACGCCCGAATTATCGAGCCCCGAGACACACCGGGAGGACATCACCCCTCGCTAAAAAGAGGAGGATGAGGGCCCGATCAGCACAACTCTCCGAAAGTGGAGGACGAAAGATGGGCTTTCGAAGCTTCGGACGAAATTTTGCAAAAGGAAAAATCGTCTTAGAATTGAACTCAAGAATTGACTCAAGATGTGTCATTTCAGGGACACAGAAGTTATTTTGAATCACCCTATATAGATACAAGTATAGATACAATATTTTCCAACTGAAGATGAATTAAAGCTTCTAGATCAAATCGAAGAATTGAATACAGTGTAAAAAGAAGGAGGCCTTAAATATATTGCAGATTATGCAGCTTATAGATTTCTGGTTAATCCAAATAACGACTGGATTAATTATATTTCTAAAGGAAAAATAATCAGTCGGGTCACGACAACAGGGCCTTCGGCTGAAAATTTTTATATTCGGCGCCGTTTCGCGCCGGGCGCAGGAGTATCACGCGCGTAATAAGGCGCAAGGATATCGCGCATGTCACGATGTGATTGGCCGCGGTGCCGCGCACCCCTGCGCGCCGTTATCGACGCAGCTATCGATCCTGGATCGGGAGATCCAGGGAGACATTCTGGCCCGGGCGCTCGGCGAGATAAGTCGCAATTGTTAACTGTCGTTGTCGAGTCGTCGAGTGATAGTTTTCGTTGTCGAGATCGAGAGGAGAGGCGACCGAGGATTCTTCCCTGCGGTGAGGACCAATATCGGTAAGGTTGCCCGTTAATTGTGTGTGAGCCACGTACACTCGTTCCGCTGGCCGGTCGTTCTGTCGCCGTCGCCATCTTTAGTATTTCGCCGCCGTTCCGGTCTTACGCTGGACGGTTGATTTTTCGTGAATATCGGGCGACCGGGGACAAGCGGCCGAGGTAGCGTGTCGTAACGGGGGCGTGTCGTAATTAATTAGGCACGGGCTCTCTTTCCGGGGTATTAAGCACGCGTAGTTTTCGACCGCCGAGTATCGACCGCGTGCGCGAAGGATCGCGGAGGGCGCGAACTCCGCCGTGCTGTCATATTGTTGTCGTTGCCGCGTGAGATACCCCTGCGACAATCTGCGGGCGAATGGTTGGTAATTAGCGGCGTGTGTTTGCGATTAATTGGGTTTTGAGTAGGAATGTGAGCGTTCCGTGACAATTACGTGTTCGAGAGTGTGTGTGTAGCGTTGCGTCATAATATTTGTTCGGCGAACGTGTCGCGGTACGAGATAATCGCCGCGATTAATGAAATCTAAGCTAGAAGCGCCGTGAAGAGAGGCGAACGTTAGGAGAGGAAAATCCCCGATAATAGTCAGATATCGAATATCGGTCGTATCACTCGCCTGTCGCAGATGAGATCTGCCGTCTTTTCCGCTTCCTTAATAAATCTCGCTCAAATATTGGTAGCGCTGTCGAATTTATATTGCTGTCGATTGAAATAGCGAGTTTGGAAATTAAGAGGACAAAGATCGAGCCGATAAAGCGTCGAGTCCGGCATAGAAATTCTGAGAAATATTGTTCGGTCTGACGAATCCTAGTCATAAAAACGGCTTGGGTAAAAAACAGAATGACTCTCTCTTCCTCTCGGGTTGTCGCTTCCGAACGAATATTCAACTCGATCGAATTATGATTGTTATTCTTTGAAATTGTTATCGATTTCGTTGTCTTCGATATTAGAGGTTATTGTAAATATCCGTTCTCACAGTCATTGTTTATTTTATTTTTATATCATTTTTCAAATTAATAAAATTTGTTATATTTTTTTCTTAAGTCGAAATAATTTATTTGAGGGTCAGTCTGCCGTGGTTGTCGAATCTTATTCCGTCTGTCGAATCTCGAATTATCTAAGTCTCGCATAATCAATTGACTTTCTTCAAGACTCCGCCCCTCGTTAGGCGAGCTGGTCGGCCCGTGGCGAAAAAGGCCATCATTTGTTTTTCTCGCATTCTCTTGGCGTTTAGTGAAAATTGATACGTGTAAGACCGTATCTGGCGCCCAACTTCGATATATCGAAACGGCCTTTGCTTCGCCGCGGCTCGCGCACGAAATCCCTCCATCCTGTTCCTCCGAGCGCGAGTACATTATATTTGCGGTGTTTTTGACGGCGTTTTCGCTCCCCTCCTCGCGTTCTCCTCTCTACCATCCCGAGGAGTGTGAAGATAATAAAATTTAAATTGATATAAAACGTCGCAGCACATACAGACACACATGCGAATACATTCTCTATCTGTCTGTCTGTTTGTCTCTTTCTCTCTCTTTCATTCGCTCACTCACCTGTAATTTTTATTTTTTTTTTTACGAAGAAGAAGAAAATGCATTTTATGCATACTCACCGGTCGATCCAGTGAGTTATGTGGGACTCGAATACCAAGTCGAATTATCAACTCTGTACTCCCTACCCACTAAAAACCTCTGTCTTTTTACGAATTTTCTTTGACACACTGTTCCTCTGACTTCCCTTCTGTTTTCACATTACGTCAAAAAATAGTTATTATTACCTTGTTCGATAACTTTTGATGTATTGCTGTAATTGCTTGAAGGAGAAATGAATTTTCTGATGGATCGTACGTTCTCAAATTTCACGTAGATATCACGTTGCACAAAACAGAAATCCACACTAAATTATTAACTGAAAGTATTTTTCTCCTATGAACTGCATTCTTTTATAAACTTTAATGTAATCACATTTATTTACTCACTCGATGAGACGAGAAATTTACTAATGACTCTATCACTAATCACTATTAATCACTGTCGAATAATAACTGTTTGCGATTAAAAATCACTTGATAAAAGAAACACGCGCGGACACGTTACTACACGACGCGACGATAATGCGACGATAATTACTCGGCGACTGCAAGCAGTTTTTTGTCAATAGGTTGTAATAAACATTAATATGTTAAATGTTTATTATGTTTACCGCATTCTTCAATCGGACATATGATCGTGTTCGATAGCGTCAGTAGTACCTTAACCTACCGCAACCTACTATGACAAAATGTGCGTTTTCGTTTCGCTACCACGAACGCGACCAGAAGCAAACACGATCGTTTTCGTTTCTGGTTGTGACGTCATCGAAGCAATCACATTAGCTGTGATAGCTGCTACCGCGCTGCCATGGTCTCGACGATGATAGTGCGGTTGTGGTAGGTTGTTTCGCGGGAAGTTCGAAAAGAGAATACTTGTAAAGAAATTGTCGAAAAGCAAAAGTGGACAACGTAACCGTACTCACCTTGAACGAGCACCTCCTCCTAATGCGTGCTGATGGTAGCGTGCATTCTGTTGATGGCCAAATGTTCTTCCATCATGTTTCAAGTAAGTATACCTGCATTCTGTAAGGGTTATGTTAATCAATTAAATTTATCTTTCGAAACATACCTACGTTTTTATGTCATTTTAGTTAATGTTTCGAAATGGAATCTTAACTGAGAGCTAATTCTATTAATATAATAGATCCAATTTTGTTTTAATTAGACGTTTTAATCTTTTTCGGAATGAAATACTGATACTACTTGAATCTCTTAAATTTAATGCATCTTTGTGACCTGTTTCTATTTTTTTTTATCAGGTGGATTATTTATCTCTTTTCCTGTAGATGATCATGTAATTCAAAAATTTAAGTCTGCTAATTCCTGTGAGTTTTTTACGATGACAGAGGACTCCAATGCCACAGAGAATTTCTCTAGCGAAAGCTCTGAAACACGTGTCATCTCACCTCTGTCGAATGAAACCAGAAACAACGAAGAGATTTGAGTCAAAAATAATAAACCATCACCACTGGATATTACAGCCACACATGACCTGAAATTGTTGGACGTAAGGACATTCAAATAGTATTGAATGATAAGAAAACTGTGAAGAAGAAGGTTTGGGAGAAAATTGGTGCAGAACTCAAAGAAAAATACAATTTTGGAATAAGGGATGAAGGATCTGTTTGCTCACAAAAGTGGCGCAACCTTGAAAGTGCTGTAAACTTTTTACAAAATGCTGGTGCTGGCAGTTCTGTTAACGGAAAAATAAGAAAACCAGCATTTTATAATGAGATATTTGATCATTAAAGGGAAACACAAAGCAAAACCAAAACGTTTGCTTGATTCATGGCCCCTTTCTGAACAGACATCATTACCTCCAAAGAGCAATCAGCCACGACTTCGAATGCTACAAATTTTGTGAGACAATCAGCTACCAATGCAAGGATTTGTGAATCTGAAAATACATCAGATGAAGACGATCTCAATGAAAGTCAATTATGTGAAATCATCCACCAAACCAAAGAAACCTAAAATTGACAACAGCTGCATCTTGGATTTTCTGAAAAATGAAGCTGAGGAACATCGCAAGCAAAATGAAAGTTTGATGAAACTGATGCAAGATTCCATTGACACTAAAAAGGCTTTCCTGAGTAATTATCCAGATGTTGAGCCCAAGTAAAACTGTGATTTAAAAGACCTAATTAAAATTGTGATTTAAAAGTAGGCAGCTAACACAGGTACTCAGAAAATACAGAATATTGCAGCAATATTGCGACAATATTACAACATTGCAGCAATGTTGCAGCAATGTAGCTGCAATATTTTGGTTTGCTGGGTACTCTTTCCTTATAATTTACATATGTCATTGATTAACACAAGCATCAAATATATGATTTTTTCTATATGTAATCAATAATTGTTACACTTTTGTTTTATGTTATCTTTTCATTTCACATTTGTTTTATGTTATCTTTTCATTTTACTTTTGTTTTATATTATCTTTTCATGAGAATATCCCAAGTAACAAAAAAATATTTGGAACATGTTTGAAATTCATTTTCAAAGATTTTAAAAACGTTTAAATAATTAGTTAAGCCTTTTTTTCATTCATTAAAAAAACGTTTATTTTAATGTTAATGTAATATTTATTTAACATTTATTAAATATTTATTTTATTAATATATTTATGGCGGCTGGTGTGATTTGCGTGGCCGCCTTAAATGCGCGTTCTTAACTTAGTGTGGAGTCTGTGCCGCAGGAGTTAATGTAGGTGCGCCTTGAGTGAAAGAGACGGTGTGGTCTAATAAGTCTATATTTACAATGTATTTACAGGGCCGTTTGGTTTTACACGCGTTCCCGATATGATATCCGCGGGAGCGCCTTGGTATATCGGAGTTTGCTCCAGGGGCAGTTGTTGTTCTCGTCCACTGCTTCCTTGAGTATCGCAGGCTCCGTCTGCGTGGCGGCTGTGTTGGTGTTGGTTTCTCAGTCGGAGTCGGTTCCTTGCTCTGCCGTCGTCGTGGGTGCCTGTGTCGCCTGTACTCCTCGGTGTACCCGGATGACAGGAACGGTCTGCGTCTCCTATGAGGTCTGGCTGACCGGAGACGGAGGCAGAGGAGACAGCGCCTCCGGGATCGTCCAGGTTACAGTCGATGAGGTGTAACGTCTGACCCGGATGTCCCACGTTGTCAGCAGTTCTCTAGGTGGCTTGGTGAAGCGAGGTGGTTCCAGGTCGATAGGCTGCAGTGTCCATGGCAGCAATGCGAAGAAGACTCTCCTCTCTGGCTCGACAGCTGCACTGAACGGCGGTCGTACTGGCCCTGGTGATCGGGGCGTCAACGCTGGTCGTGGAATGCGGCTCCGGCGGTGAATGATGCGGGAGAGAACTCCTGATGATCAAAAGAAGTGCTCAGGCTTGTCGTCGTATCGGATGTATCCGTGATACTGGGCGAGCTGAGACTCGATTTCAGCCCGCGGCGCTCGGTCTTATATACCGCTCTCACCGGGCCTCACTTACGCGAAACTAGCTTCCGCGCCTGGCCATCTGTCGGTCGGCCCGTGATTTCACGCCGGGGAAACCCCTTATTATTCGCGCTACTGTGCGCGTGTTGTGCGAGTAGGTTGCCGTATTGCCGGGCGCTCGGCGTTGTACGCCGGTACGCCTTTGTGGCGTATGGCAGGACGCCACAGGACCCTCCTGGTTGTTTTAAGGCCCTTGGTTGATTTATGTTGGTGCGAATCGGACAGGCTGGTGTACCCTTCGTCCTGACCTGGTTGTTCTTAGTGCTTGATTTGAGTTGGTCGTTGGTGGAATCAGGATGGTCCTCATTCAGGATGTAAGCTGGTTTTAATCTGTCTACCGCAATGTTGATGGCTTTTCCTCTGATTTTGAGCTTGTAAGACTTGTTGCTTCTGTTCAAAACCTCATAGGGACCGTCGTAAGGCTGTTGGAGGGCCCCGGCTATGGCATCGTGTCGCACGAACATGTGTGAAGCCGTTTCCATGTCCTTGAAAACGAATGTTGTTTTCTGTCCGTATCGTTTGATCTGCGGTTGAAGTCGTGCCATTGTTCGCCGAAGTCTGGATACTAGCGTGTCCTCGTTTTCATAGTTCTTGCTATGTTCGCAGAAGAACTGTCCTGGTAATCGGATAGATTCTCCGTAAACCTCCTCAACTGATGTGGATTTCAGATCTTCTCTCCAGACTGTTCTGATGCCGAGGAGGATGACTGGTAATGTTTGAGTCCATGCCTCCATTTCGTGACATTTGATGGCTGCTTTTATTTGACGATGGAATCTTTCTACCATTCCGTTTGCTTCGGGATGGTAGGCTGTAGTTCGGATATGCTTTGTGCCTGTCATCCTTGTTAGGCTTCGGAATAGCTCGGCCTCGAATTGTCGGCTCTGGTCCGTGGTTATTCGAGCTGGTGTGCCGAATCGTGCTATCCAATCTGAAAAAATGTGCTTAGCGACAGTTTCTGCCGTGATATTTGGTATTGAGATTGCTTCTGCCTACCGCGTGAATCTATCCACGATAGTGAGGCAGTATCTGAATCCTTCTGATATTGGCAGTGGTCCGATTATATCTGTATGTATATGTTGAAATCTCCGTGTTGATGGTGGAAAGGTCCCTGATTGGGTATGATTGTGCCTTGTAGTTTTTGACTTTTGGCATTGGATGCATGATTTTGCCCATTTCATGCAGTCCTGCTGAATTCCTGGCCACATGAATCTTTCTTTAACTAGTTTTGCTGATGCCTTCGTTCCTGGGTGAGCCAGTCCATGTAGGTACAGGAAAATTTTTTTTCTAAGATTTTGGGGGACGAATAGTCGTGTAACTGGTGTGCTATTGTCGCACCACAATGTTTCCTTTGCTCCCGGTATCGCTATGCGTGTTAGTTTAATTTTTTCTTTGTTTCCTAATAAATCTTTTAATTCTGTGTCGCTTTGTTGCTCGTGAGCTATTGTCTCTAGTTCTACTGCTGTGTGTATAGCTTCCACTCGAGATAGTGCATCGGCCACCGTGTTGTTTTTCCCTTCGATGTGTTGGATGTCCGTGGTAAATTGTCCTATGTACTCCAAGTGTCTTGCTTGTCTCGGTGAACTTTGTAGTGGGTCTTTTTTGAAAGCGTGAATTAGTGGTTTATGGTCAGTATATACTGTGAATAGTCTGCCTTCCAACAAGTGTCGGTAATGTTTGATGGTGGCATAAATAGTTAATAGTTCTCTGTCGTAAGGGCTGTACTTTGTTTGGGCTGCGCTGAGTTTTTTACTCAGAAATGCTAGTGGCTGCCATCCCTCTGTGGTACTTTGCTGAATTACGGCTCCAATGGCCGTGGCTGAAGCGTCCGTTGTTACTGCTAATTTAGCTGCTGGGTCTAGATGCGCCAATAGTGTGATTCTTGATAGACTTTCCTTGCATTTTTCGCTTGCTCATGTTCCTGTCTCCAATCTATCGGTGTCTTTCCTTTGATTTTTGGGCCTTTTAACATGTCCTTAAGCACGGCTTGTTCTTCGGCTGCTCCTGGGATGAATCTTCGATAGAAGTTAATCATCCCTAGGAATTGTCGTAATTGCTTTATTGTGGCTGGCCGGGGAAAGTTTTTAATTGCCTCGATCTTTTCTGGCAGTGGTTGAGTTCCTTTTTCGGTGACCAGGTAGCCGAGGAATTTCACTTCGTTTGCTCCAAAAATGCATTTGGCTGGGTTGATTCTGACCCCGTATTCGTTGAGTCGGGTGAACAATTGCTTCAGGTGAATCTCGTGTTGCTCTTTCGTAGATGATGCCACCAGTATATCGATATACGCGTAGCAAAAATCTAATCCATGTAATACCTCGTTGATGAACCGCTGGAACGTCTGTGCTGCGTTGCGTAGGCCAAACGGCATGTATTTGAATTCAAACAGACCGAACGGTGTAGTTATCGCTGTTTTAGGAATATCTTCCTCTCGCACCGGGATTTGATTATATGCTCTGACCAGATCGATTGTTGTGAAGATCTTTCTCTGGTAGAGTGTTTGCGCGAAATCCTCGATGTGTGGTATTGGATATTGATCAGGTATTGTTCTTGCGTTCAACCTCCTATAGTCTCCACACGGACGCCACGTTTTGTCCTTTTTTGGTACCATGTGAAGAGGTGATGACCAGGCACTTTTTGAGGGTTTAATGATGCCTTCCTGTAGGAGTAAGTCGAACTCTGTCTTGGCTGCGTGCAATTTGTCTGGTGCTAGCCTACGTGGCCTGCTGGCTTCTGGTTGTCCTGGGGTTGTCTGGATGTGGTGCTGCGTTCCATGTGTCGTCACCTCCCTTGTCTTTGTTGGTTTCGTGACGTTCGGAAATTTTGCTAATAGTGCGTGGAATTTGTTGTTCTCCACCAGCGTTTTTATCGAGGAGATCGGATTGTAACATCTGGTTGCTAGTCCTGTCTTGCCGTCTATGAGTTTTCCTCTTTTCATGTCTGGTAACAGGTCGTAATGTGCCAGGAAGTCTGCTCCGATGATAGGCTGTCCCACATCTGCTATCACGAATCTCCAAGGGAATGCTCTTCTTAGGTTGAAATCTGGCTTGATGGTGATGGAGCCATACGTGATTATAGGAGTGCCGTTCGCCGCAAAGAGTTCGTACGTATCTGGGTGTCTTCTGCTTTTTACTGAAATCTGTGGAAAAACGCTGACGTCTGAGCCAGTGTCTACCAGGTATTTTGTTCTGGAGTTTCGGTCTGTAACGTATAAGCGGCAATGTGCCGGGCTGCTGTCATTGGCCAACAATGAGTGCCCTACTCGTTTTTCTGAAACGTGCATGGCTGGGCGCATCGGCGAGCCTCTGCTCCGAATCGTCGATGGTAGTAGCACAGACCCTCTTTAACTGGAGTTTTACTGCGAGGTCTGCCTCGGGATCGACTTCGTGCACGGCTGCGTCCTTTTCGCAGTTCTTTAGCCATGTTCGTCATTTGTGCGGTGAGGGTTGCCACCTGCAGAGTGAGGGCTTCCATCTGTGCCGTAAATGTACTTTGCTGGCTATTGGTTGTTGCGGGCGGTTGGTGCTCCGTGGCAAGAACGAGAGCTCTATTGTCGACCTCATGGATGCGGTCTGCTTGTTCTGCTACGTCTTGCAATTTGTCGCTCTTCCTTATCGCCAAGATTGCTTGAGTTTGTGGTGGAAGGCGTCCTAACCAGAGTGTGCGCAGTAAGTCATCGGAGACTGTTGTTCCCGCCAGTGTTGACAGGTGTCGAAGAAATTGCGAAGGTTTCCTGTCTCCGAGCTCTTCTCTCTCTAGAAGCTGCCGAATCCGCTGCTCTTGCGAATCTGTCAGCCGTTGTATTAGCGCGTGCTTTATAGCCGAGTATCTATTGCTGGAGGGGGGATTGGTGATTACATCTTTGATTTCTCTTGCTTGTCGAAGCTCTAGCTTTGAGAGGACGTAACCATATTTGACGTCATCGTCAGTGATGGTGCCTAGTGCGAACTGACCTTCCAGCTGCGCGAACCAAAGTTCTGGATCGTCTGGCCAAAAAGGTGGGACGCGCATTGCGACTCGATTGACGTTGGTCTCTTCATCTTCCACGATGATAGTGCTCTCCTTCTTCATATTTGTATCTCCACCCGCGTCGGGGTCACCAGTTTATGGCGGCTGGTGTGATTTGCGTGGCCGCCTTAAATGCGCGTTCTTAACTTAGTGTGGAGTCCGTGCCGCAGGAGTTAATGTAGGTGCGCCTTGAGTGAAAGAGACGATGTGGTCTAATAAGTCTATATTTACAATGTATTTACAGGGCCCTGAAAAGAGCCGTTTGGTTTTACACGCGTTCCCGATATGATATCCGCGGGAGCGCCTTGGTATATCGGAGTTTGCTCCGGGGACGGTTGTTGTTCTCGTCCACTGTTTCCTTGAGTATCGCAGGCTCCGTCTGCGTGGCGGCTGTGCTGGTGTTGGTTTTCCAGTCGGAGTCGGACTGGGTTCCTTGCTCTGCCGTCGTCGTGGGTGCCTGTACTCCTCGGTGTACCCGGATGACAGGAACGGTCTGCGTCTCCTGTGAGGTCCGGTTGACCGGAGACGGAAGCAGAGGAGACAGCGCCTCCGGGATCGTCCAGGTTACAGTCGGTGAAGTGTAACGTCTGACCCGGATGTCTCACGTTGTCAGCAGCTCTCTAGGTGGCCTGGTGAAGCGAGGTGGTTCCAGGTCGATAGGCTGCAGTGTCCACGGCAGCAATGCGAAGGAGACTCTCCTCTCCGGCTCGACAGCTGCACTGAACGGCGGTCGTACTGGCCCTGGTGATCGGGGCGTCGACGCTGGTCGTGGAATGCGGCTCCGGCGGTGAATGATGCGGAAGAGAACTCCCGATGATCAAAAGAAGTGCTCAGGCTTGTCGTATCGGATTTATCCGTGATACTGGGCAAGCTGAGACTCGATTTCAGCCCGCGGCGCTCGGTCTTATATACCGCTCTCACCGGGCCTCACTTACGCGAAACTAGCTTCCGCGCCTGGCCATCTGTCGGTCGGCCCGTGATTTCACGCCGGGGAAACCCCTTATTACTCGCGCTACTGTGCGCGTGTTGTGCGAGTAGGTTGCCGTATTGCCGGGCGCTCGGCGTTGTACGCCGGTACGCCTTTGTGGCGTATGGCAGGACGCCACATTTTATTAATGAAATATTAATAAAATAAATATTTAATACACATTAAATAAATATTTATATTACACATTATATAAATATTTATATAAACATTAAAATAAACGTTTTATTAATGAATAAAAAAGTAATTTAACGTAACTAATTATTTTAATGTTTTTAAGATATCTTTGAAAACTTTGAGTTTAGAACAATTTTTATAAATTTTTTTACACTACTTGGGATGTCTCTTTTTATAATTTATGTTAATACAGAGGATTACTTACTATTAGAGTTATCATTCTATTTAAACGTGACTACCTCACCTTTCATGTATTTATGCTAAAATGCCAAAGTATTACATTATTTTAAGTTAAATTATTATATATTACTATTTCTATATTACTATTTTATTTATACTATTATTTACTTTAAGTTAAAGGATATTACAGAAAGATTCCAGTATGATATTATGTACCTGTCATTGCCAAAGTGCCTTAGTCATTTCACAGTGAGAAACTGCAGAAAGTCCAGATTTGTGTAATATATCGTTTAGTTTTATTTACGTTAATATTCGTTAATTATTTCGGCAAAATTCCGAATTAGCTATATCTAATAATATTTTATTTTGAATTTCTATCTTTGTTATAAAATATGTATAAGACAATGTTATTCTTTTTTTTACATATTTTCTGTATATATTGTTTAGTGTAGTTCTGTCGAAGTAGCATTTGATTTTGCAAATATGTAGATTTGAGATATAAATGAAAAATAAATGTTAAAGACAATATTTGTTGAATTGTTTTATTTCAGATACCTAGTTCTCATTTATTTATCAATAAAAGACAAATTTTTCTAAAAGAGAATCAGAACAGGCATACAAGTCTATTGTGTTTTTCTGCGCCTTGTATTTTGCTGGCTTTGTCTGCATAATTCTTGGGAACATGTTGGTTAGCCACGTGTCTTTTATCTCTAATCATTTTCTGAATCACCTCATCGTTGTGCAGATAACAAAAATTGTGCAAAGCACAGATGGCCAGTACAATCTCACTAACTCTGGCAATCTCTGTGTTAACTTTCATTAATCGCTTCCATCTGCCCTTCATAAGACCAAATGTATGCTCTATTACAATACGGGTTGAACTGCGATGATAGTTGTACGTTCTCTGTCTTGGAGTAAGGTTTCCAAAATCCCTGTTCAAGGAAAAGCAGCATTAAGATGCTGTTCACATGACGGAACATAACAGCACGTATTTAAATGCAAAAAAATTACAACTTACTTGAAAGATGCCATGCACCATATTTTGTTAGGGTAGGCCTTATTACCTATCAAATGATAATTCTCATTAAAGAACATGGATTCTACTCTCGCATTATCGTCCGGTAAACGCTGGTGTATTTTAAAACCCGAGCATCATTACAAGAACCAGGTATTCCAATAGATACATTTGTAAATATTTTCGTTGCAGTACAAATTCCTACAAAATAAAAAGCTAATTTTATCATGAAAAAGTATGGATATTAACGGCAAAAATATATTGTTTTGCTTAATTATACAATCCCACCTTAAAGTGTAATAGAGTAGTTGCACGTGCGATGTATGTAGCTAGATTGTTGGTTTGCTGGAGGTACGACTTCAATGTGGCAACCATCGATGGCTTCTATGACTATGAAGCTCCTACATGAGAGGCATTGTCTTAAAAAAAAAGTTTAAAAGTGACATAGCCAAGCCATACAGAGTGCTCATCAAGAAATCCCGCACGTGCCTCAAATTACTTGCTCAGTACTACACACTCGCTCTCTTTAGGCCAAACAATAAATGTATTGCTAAGATCACACAATATATGAATAATAGTTCTAGCCTCCTTGAAAATTGTGCTTTGAGCCACAGCGAATCGATCGACCTTTATCAGATAAAGGTACATGCTTCCCCAGATAACACAATGTTAAGACAGCTTCCTCAACTGTTACCAGAGGTGCATTACCTCTTTGACACTTAACAGGGTAGTAAGATCGGACTGTGTCGACAAGGGCTCAATATGTGCTTTTCATTATCCTACAAGCAAGAGACAAATTTGGACAGGGAATCCACTTAACAATCTACTTAATAAGTCAATGAATGTCAAAAAAATAACATTGACAGCATGATAAATAAGAAATGTAGCAGTAACGAAGCTGCTTTATGCTTCCTTACCTAAATTGTTTATGAAAATCTTGATCAATGTAACGGATCACTCTTCATTAGCAATTATTCCTATTTTAAAATGAGTTATACTATCCTTCAAAATGGAAAGGACAACCCTGCTTGTAGGTTGTAATTGAAAAATATTCACAATGTGTGATAAATCGTCATTAATCACTTTCATTATACAAAATAACAAAGATAACCTCACATTTGGATCATGATCATGACACACAAAGCAACAAACCGCTAACACGTTTGCGCATTGCCTGCTCGAAACGTTTTTATTCTCGGTTACTATTTGTGACGTCATGTCTTCAAACACGAATCAACCGCTTGTAGCGATATAGCAGCAACGAAAACACACCTAAAAAACTGCTTGCAGTCGCCGAGTAATTATCGTCGCATTGTCGCGTCGTCACGTCGTGTAGTAACGTGTCCGTGCGTGTTTTTTTTATCGAGTGATTTTTATCGCCAACAGTTATTATTCGACAGTGATTAATAGTGATAGAATCATTAGTAAATTTCTCGTCTCGTCGAGTGAGTAAATAAATGTGATTACGTTAAAGTTTATAAAAGAATGCAGTTCATGGGAGAAGAAAAACTTTCAGTTAATAATTTAGTGTGGATTTCTGTTTTGTGAAATGTGATATCTACGCTAAATTTGAGAACGTACGATTTATCGGAAAATTCATTCCTTCAAGCAATTACAGCAATACATCAAAAGTTATCGAACAAGGTAATAATAACTATTTTGACGTTATGTGAAAACTGTGAAGATCTCGGGAAGTCAGAGGAACAGTGTGTCAAAGAAAATTCATAAAAAGAGAGAGGTTTTTAGTGGATAGGGAGTACCGAGTTGATAATTCGACTTGGTACTCATGTCCCATATAACTTACTGGATCGATCGGTGAGTATGCATAAAATGCATTTTCCCCTCGTAAAAAAAAATTACAGGTGAGTGAACGAATGAAAGAGAGAGAGAGAGAGAGACAAACAGACAGACAGACAGACAGAGAATATGTGTGTTCGCATGTGTGTCTATATGTGCATAGTTACCAGCTGATCGCAACAGGCGCCCCGCGTAAGCACCCGCGTCTGACGGTGAATCGCGTCACTCTTGCCTGCCTCTTGTATCCCACCCATCATGCGTTAACTATTTTCTTTAATAATTCGAAAACTAAGTTTCGGACGAAATTTTGCAAAAGGAAAAATCGTCTTAGAATTGACTCAAGAATGTGTCATTTCAGGGATACAGGGGTTATTTTGAATCACATTGTATATCAAAAACCGTATAAAACAATATTGTTACGCCCGCGGCGAAGACTTCAATATATATATCGAAGACTTTAACAAATCAGTCGCGTTCGCGAGACGTGTCAAATAAATAAGCACTTTTAAAGGAAACTAAAGAACTTTAATGCAACACAGAAACACTAGCAGTAACACAGAACGGTAATAACACAGAATAAGAAGACCATAGATCGACTCGTAAGAAATACATGTCCGCACAGCTTGACAGCTGGCTGCAGACTCAGCTGACTGTTGTTGATAAACATTCCTTTTGTCAACGGAATTCAGACAACAGCAAGGCCGTAACGACTCGGGCGCGCACGTAACAATATAATAAATGTACATTAATAATACATTATTTTCTATACCTGTAGAAATAAATATTTTTATTACAATTTCCTATAACCTAGAAGATATAGTTATTTTAATGAAAAACGATCAAATTTTATTCACAACGAAATCGATTAACTATACGACTATTTCTTTTTCCGTATACATGCATATTCAAGAAAAACACGAAGTCGAAGTAATGTTACTTTAACTTCGTGTTCGTGTAACGTCATATTAACTATTAAATTTATATCATGTTTTGGTCATGATTTAATCAAGATGACGTCAAATTGATATTAGTTTGCTTTTTATGTTCTTCTTGAATTAGTTTATCATTCTCATCATTTTTATCTTCAAATTCCACAAATTCGTATAAATCTTTATCTTTATAGAATGTCTTTATCCGAATGTGTATTATATTGCATGTTCTCTAGAACTAATTCGGTCTTATCATAATCATTTTTCTCTTTATTCTTTCCTTTCTCTTCTCCTTTCTCATCTTCAACGAAGTCGATATCGCTAGTTAAGCATTTTTCTTCTAACGAATCTTGCATAGAGGTATTACTGTCAATAGTGAAAACATCTGATGAATGTTTTCCTAACACGTACCAGTGTAGTCTATATCAAAACTGCAATGGTGTTGGATTATCGTAATTTGCTCCCATAGCTCGGATGTACACAAATAAATCGATCACATCTTGATTAAGGCAGTTGGTCATGATATACTTTATGTTTGCATTTTTACTTGTGATGTCTTCGTATAGATGCATTAGATAGTAACGAAGCATTAGATAATAAAATTCCTTTCTGAAAGGGAAGTAGATTCTTTTGTTTACCTACTCTCATATTTTTCATCATATTTGTCACTTTATTTAAAATATCATTTTGTTTCTTCAGATCTATACCATAGGCATGAAGTCCTTCGTGGTACCGAACTTGCTCATACTATTAAAAACGTCAAACTATTTATTAAATAGACTGAAAAAATATATAGTTTCGCGCCATATCAAGCAATCGTTCATAAAGTCATAAAGACTGCACCATTTAATTGCAGCTGCATTAATGTTTGAAAATATCTGTGTAGCTAATTTAACATTTTGCCTTTAAGGTCCTGTGATGTCCATCATAAGACGTCTAGATGCAGTCGTGATAATTTATGAGTTATTTTTAAATCGTTGCTATTAAGTTCTAACAATCTTTCTAAGCAAGATTTATTAATAAATTGGCCACTTATATGCAAACCAGAAAAAATCTAATAGATGATTTCTTAATAATTTTATCAAATGTGGTACATCGGCAAAAACGTGTATGTTTTTTGTTACATCACATGGATGTTAGAAATAAAATATCACATGGATGTTGTTCTTCGAGATTACGAGATAAGGCTTATAGAGAGTACGGCGGACGCTCGGTACGTGCTAATGAGAAGACGTCTTGGAGGAAACGCAGCGGATTCAACGGTGAGGTCACCCGGTTATTTTCGCGTGTAAATAGCAAAAATCTGTAAGCCGTCTACCGATGTGGTTCGCACGCCGACCCCTCTGGCCGGTCGCGATTAGTGTTTCGTGAATAAGAAAATTTTGCGATAGTGTGGAATATTCGAGTGCGACCGCCGCCAAGGAACGACAGAGAATCGTCGATTGGCTTTACCCGGTCTCCTCGTTCGCCTCTCCGTTCTCCGTATGACGCGCATTGATGTCAGCGTGTCGTATTGTAAATCGAAGTTGTCGCCGGGCGGAAGCGCGCGATTCCGACCGCCCGAAAGTGCTGTCGACCCTCCACCGATTGTGAAAGTCGTGTGGAGCCCGCGACCGATGTGGGTGTCAAGGAAGTGAACGTGAAAATAAGCGTCCAACGAAGCCTTCCGAAGACCGAGTTTGGCTCACGAAACGCGTGTTTTAGAGCGGTGGCTCGTGACGAGAAGAACTCCCTCGACAGAACAGGGTGAGTACCTTAGAAAGTATCGCGACGGACCGGAGGTTATACGATCCCAATGGGCCTCGATTCTCGACCATTTATCTCTCCGCGCGTTCTGCGCGTTCTTGTAGCTTGCAGTCCGCCACCCACGAGCGTGCGAGCGATCGGCTGTCGGAGGTACTGGCTGTCGACGTGCCGTGCGGACACAGGGTGAATGCCTCGCGGATCATTTGGGAGTTTTCCAGTCTCTTGTAAGGTTGAACCGCTGAAGTTTGTGCTATATTCGTAGGTTGCAGAATGTACTTTGTGAGTCCGACCCACGGCTTCTAATCAGAAGAATTTTCCTATTCTTTCCGTGCGTTACGCTATCTCGTCTTTATTTCTGTTATTATTACGTTCTGCCTCTGACTTATTGTTTACTTTAATTTTTTTGTTTATATTATTTTATCATCAATAAACTTGTTATATTTTTGTTGTATTTTTGTCGCGTACTTTATTTGAGCGTCTGTCTATCGGGATTGTCCATTTCCACCTTGTTTGTCGAATTTCGGATTAGCCAAGCCTCGCACAATCTATGGATTTTTTCTAAGACTCGGCCCTTCTATCGTTAGGCGAGCTAACCGGCCCGTGGTGAGACAGGCCACCGTTTTTCGCGTTCTCTGCAAAAGACTTCGGCGTTTAGCAAAAATTGATGCATGAAAGATCGTATCTGGCGCCCAATTTCGAGATATCGAAACGGCCTTCGCTTCGCCACGGCTTGTGCGCGAACACCTTCCATCCCTGTTCCCCCGAGCGCGAATATCTTATCTTCGTTGTGTTTTTGACGGCGTTTTTCCCCTCGTATTCTCCTCTCTGACGCCTCGAAGAATAGTGTAAAATTTTAAGGACTGAATGAGATAGAACGTCGCAAAAATTTGACAAAAAATAAATTTTTTCTATGACAGACTCAATTTCAAGTTCTTTTAGAACAGCTTGATTCATAGTTCCCAAATCGTATGTTAGAGCAATGACCATATAACCATTATGATATAATTCTGTGATTACATTCAGAATAATACTCTTCGTCATATCCTAATCAAATTGATAATATATCTTCTTAAAGCTCTACTAACAATGACTTGGCATTTCTTATTTGGTCCAATCGCTCTTTCTTCTCTTTTATCAATTATTATTGCAATTTGTTCCATAATGTGTATTTCGTCAAAGCATGAAAGTCATTTTTTTTTGTTTCTATCATAGATTGACCTTTATATTTCATTATATCCATGACATTATTTAAAATATCCTTAGTTAAAAATTATAAGATATCTTAATATCGCTAGTCGAATAATCAAAGGATTGAAATAATGTAATCGACCAAACTAGCCAGAAAATTTTTTGTTTATTAATACGACGTTTTGACGATATGGTTGTGGTCCGTATCAAGTATATACGATCGGGAGGAACATAGACGATAATCTTGTAAACTGCACAAGTCACATTTGCAAAAAACGTTATAACTAGATTTGAAATTTAGAGACAAATTGATGTGTCCGTGTGAGACTTCGTCAAGAAACTGAGTTTCCTTTGATCCTTAGTTAAGTCAAATGCTGCCGAAGTGTCGACATTCCAGGAAGAGGGATGTTCCGTGCCTTCATAAATATACGTAGGCTTTCGGACTTACACTGCACAAGGACATTGCAGCTGCTATGTCTTCCGAAGGCCAATGCGTTTTTTTCTGCGAAGGATTAAGGAGCATTTTAATTTGCCCCGGGGTAAATACTGAGCTAAATATTTTCTGTACATTTTTTTCTACAGTATTTTTTTCTTTTTGTTTTTGTTTAGCAAGTTTGCGCTATAAAGCTCTGATCAATAATTCCGATTTTGCATATTTCCCTCTTAAGGCCCATTTAAGGCCCATTTATACATATCCGTTCCGTATCCGTTTCGTATCCGTACCATGTACGTCAGTGCACGGATGCTAGATTCGATTTCATGTAATCAAATGTAAGTATTTACACTATTCCGTACCGTATCGTCAGTGTCCGTACTGACATCGCCGATATCGGTGGCGACCAAATTTTCACGGAACGGACGGCACTGACCGTACGAGTACGGACATGCACGGACAAGTATAAATACGCGTCCGTACAGCGTCCGTGTAGCGTTCAGTATTTCCTGAGTCTCATTTGGCGTCAGTCTGTGGTACCATAAGCATTCTATTATGGACAACGAAAAATTAATAGAATTAGTAAGACAACACAATGTATTGTATGATCTTTCTCATGCAAAATATCTCGATGGACAATATAAAGAGAAAATATGGAAAAGTATTTCTGAAGAACTTGATCAACCAGATAATTCGAATATCATATCATGAAAATTATTTTACAAATAATATTTAAGTTTATTAAATATATAATTTTATTTCGAGAAAAAAGTACAATTTTCCATAAAAAGTTTATATACGTGTAATAACATTAATAATTATTGTACATATATGTATATTATAAATTAAATTCTTTTATTTTGCCATATAACAGATCCAGCTGAAGAGTTGAAAAATTTTGTAAAAGTTTCTCTTACTGTAAATGCTACTCGCGTACTATTTCCACCACGAACATTTATATTTTGTAATGCTATCTGATGTTGATTCCTGTTAGTATTATCTTCCAAATTAATAGTATAATTATTATCAGTTTCTTTGATAAAATGTAACACACATGTTGCAAGTATAATAAAATCAGCATATTGAGGTTTGGCTTGAATTCGGCGATTATAAATTCGAAAACGTTGTGTTAAAATCCCAAATGCATTTTCAACTACTCTTCTAGCGCGTGATAAGCGATAATTATAAATTCTTTTATCATCAGTATCTAAACTTTTTCCGGGATATGGTCTAAGAAGATAGGGCTTTAAAGGAAAAGCTTCATCTCCGACTATAATATAAGGTACTTCAGTAATAGTACCAGGCAAAAACGTATCATTCGGGACATTTAATTTTTTCTCTTCAAATTTTTTTCTCATCGCAGAATGTGCGAAAATGCCTCCATCACTATTTTTTCCATATGCACCAACATCAACCATGATAAATTTATAATTGGCGTCGACAAGAGCCATCAAAACAATAGAAAATGATTTTTTGTAATTAAAATATTCTGATCCACTGTTAGCTGGTGCTTGAATAAGAACATGCTTGCCATCCAAAGCGCCTAAACAGTTTGGAAAATTCCATATCTCCCAAAATTCTTTTGCAATTTCATTCCATTTTTCTTGTGTTGGTGGCATGACTTTAGGCATTAATTCATCGACAATAGTTCTACATGTTTCAATGATTATTTTCCAAACTGTTGTGACTCCAAGACGATAACTAAATGAAATTGTTTTTAGAGAATCTCCAGTTGCTAAAAATCTGAAATATTGATATAAGAATTTATAGTTACACAGAAAAATTATATTAATATATACATATATATGAAAACATATTTTAATATTTTTTATATCTTTTCTATTTTTATATTATTTTATATACATATATTATTTTTAAAATATTTTTTCAGTTAACATCTGTAAGACTCGTTGGAATAATATAAGAGATAATTATCGAAAATCTTTGAAAAAAAGAGTAACAACAAGTGACCAATCTGCTGCAAAAATAAATAAATACAAATACGAAGATCAATTAAGCTTTTTGACTAATTTTTTAAAGGAACGTGATACTATTTCTAATGTAACAAACGAAGATGTGGAAACACAAGACAGTTGTTTAAATAATGCAGATGATAATAATGCAGATGATAATAGTGAAACGATAGTTGAAACGTTAAATGAAGATAAAAATAATGAAACACAGGAAACACATCGTATAAAACGTAAACCCATATTGTCCAGACAACAAAGCAAAGAAGAAAAATCAAAAGAATCGCAAAGTGCTGCATCAACTTTAATGAAATATATAATAGAAAAAAATGAAAAAAAAGAGATTTCACAAACTGTTCATCCTGTTGACGCTTTAATGGACTTGCTCCCACTCTTAAAAATCTCAGTCCATATTCTCTTAATATAGCAAAGAGCAAAATTTTTTCAATTGTCCAGGAAATTGAATTGAATGAAATAATGGAGCAACAAAGACAATCACAAACATATTCGTATAATAATAGAAATTTTTCGAGCACTGGCAACTATAATTCGGCAACATCTCCTACATTCGCAACATCGCCATCGTCAATGCATGCACTATCACATTCGCCACTAAATTTTACTTTTCCTCCACCTTTGCAACCATGTCAACCAAATACACAACATAGCTCTTCAGAAACAGCAGAATATTAATATAATTATCTTTTACATAACTTTTTACTTTATTTTAATAAATGCTTTATTTTTTTTTATAATTATCTTAAATATTTTGTTTAATAATAAATTTTCTAAGATGTTTATAAAAGTTACTACATGTCATAAATAATATATATATATATATATATATATATATATATTATATATAAATTATATATAAAGTTTATTATATAGCTAATAATAAAATAATATTTTATAAAAAAAGTTAATGAATAAAATTATATCTATTAATATATACATATGTATTTTCTGTATTCTTACCTTAGGCAAATCGCTAAACGTTCTCTTGGCTTAATTGCTTTTCTCCAACTTGTATTTCGTTTTTTTATTTTATCAGCAATTGTATTTAGTAATATATTAAAAGCATGTTCCGACATTCGAAAATGTTGATGAAATTTGGTTGGATCATCAACAAGTTCTTTATATGTATAAGGTGAAAAATTCACCCTCCGTTTCATGTTCTGTCCATGCTTTGTGAACCCATAAGTTTCGTTTTCTTTTTTTTCTTGGAGACTCTTCTTCATCCAAAATTAATGCTATTACGGCCAATTCGTCTTCTGACAAACTTGCCATGATCACGGACGTCTCAAGACTGACGTATTGTTTCAAAAAATTCATGGATATGATCCGGACATGTATAAATAGTCAATCCGATTTTGCCGGTACGGTACGGATTCGGTACGGATACGGAACGGATATGTATAAATGGGCCTTTAACTCTTTTAATTAAAAATTGTAAGATAACTTAATATCGCTAGTCAAATAACCAAAGGATCATTAAAATAATGTAATCGACCAAACTAGCCAGAAAATTTTTTGTTTATTAATATGACGTTTCGACCATATGGTTGTGGTCCTTATCAAGTATAAAGATTTATAATTATAAAGATTTATAATTAATTAATTAACGGTTTGAATAAATAGTACGCTCACGAATTAAAGAGTGAACAATTCTCATACCGATCGGGAGGAACATAGACGATTATCTTGTAAACTGCACAAGTCACATTTGCAAAAAAAAAAAACGTTATAACTAGATTTGAAATTTAGAACAAATTGATGTGTCCGTGTGAGACTTCGTCAAAAAACTGAATACATCGAGAGGAACAACGAAACTACGTGACCTTTATTATTTTGTCGTAAATGTTGTTTAAACTCTCCGTGTCTTTCTGTAGATTGATTAAATTATTGAATTTCTTGATATAGAACATCTCAGCAATTTCTCTCTTTTGAACATATTTTTCATTATGTAAAATATGGTTTCAACCAGTCAAAATCATGTCCGGACTCCAATCTATGTTTGCTTATGACCGAGTGATTGGTTTCATGTAACTTTATATTATTACAATGTTCTTTAACTCGCGTATGTAAATGTCTTTTTGTTTGCCCAATGTATGATAAATTACAATTCTTACAATTTAATTTGTATACAACACTTGTCTTGTCATTATTGTGTAAGCTATCTTTACCGCGTCTTATTAAATTATTTAGTTTTTTTGTTGTTTTGTAGACGACATTAATGCCATTATTTCGCAATAGACGATACAGATCGTGACTCGTATTCTTTGCGTATGTTATTGTAATAAACTGAGTCTTGTCTAAACGAGTAGGATTCACATCAACAGTATCATTATGGTCGCGATTATTTAAAAAATTAATTCTTTTTTGAATATGTCTATGTATGATGTGTTCTGGAAAACAATTATTGATTAAGGTGTCATATACTAGCTTGATATTTTCTTGCTTGAAGCAGTCACTAGATAATAAAATTGCATGATCAACTAAATTGTAGATAGTGTTGATTTTATATTTTAACGTGTTTCGAATAATAATTAATGTACCTCTCAGACCATGTAGGTTTCCTAAACCAATTGGTAATAAGTCTGTTATCTGATCGAATGATCTTAACATTTAAAAAACTAATGAACTAAGAATCAACTTCCATCTCGCAAGTAAATCTCAAGATAATATAATCATGATCATTATTAAAAGTCGTTAAAATTTCGTCCAATCTTGTACGTGGCACTATTGCAAAAACATCGTCCACAAATCTGTAGTACATAGGAACGATAAAATTCAGTGAATTTAAGCATTGTGTCTCCAGATCGTCCATCACCATATCTGCTAAGACAGGTGATAGCGGAGAACCCATGGGAGTGCCGAAGATTTGTTCATAAAAACGTCCGTTAAACGAAAAACAAGTTGAATCTAAAATCGTTTCGACAGCATATAAAAATTGAGATAAATTAAATTTCGTGTTTTTCGCAATATCGTCCCAGCGCTTTTTTATAGCATTTACAACCAGCTCTTTGGGAACATTAGTAAATAACGAGGTTACATCCAACGAAATCATAATGTTGTCTTCATTAATGTCTGTGTTCTTAATATTCTCAACAAAGGACCAACCATCCTTAATATACGAATCTGGTTTCTTTATCGATTTATACAAAATATTATGGATGTAACTTGAGATATTGTATACCGGGCTTCCAAGAGCGGATACTATAATTCTCAACGGAAAACCATCTTTATGGATCTTCGGCAGACCGTAACACCGCGGTAAATTACCATTCGTGCAATTTAAATGTTTATATGTCATTTCATTTATCAAATTATTCTTATGCCATGATTTGACTAAGTCATTAATCTTGTTAGTTACTCTTTTCAAAGGATCCTTCTTCAATACTTTATATGTGGTTTGGTCATTCAACAACAAATCCATTCTGTCAAAATAATCTTTCTTATCCATAACAACAGTAGTCTGACCCTTGTCGGCTCTCGTGACCATAATGTCATTTTTATTATCGCGTAGATATCTTCTAGAGATAGCGAACGAGTTGAGGATGTATCTGTCAAAATAATTAATATTTTTTGGTACAAAGGAATCTTTGAAGGATATTGGCCAGAGAAATCCTAATTATTTCAGTGGCATCAGTGGGCAGAATATTGCTATTCACTTCAAAGCTCTTGACCACGTCCAAAACAAAATTTGTGCGATCATTTTTTTGATTTTGTTCTATGGGTAAAGCAAAATTGTCACCCAAGCTCAACAGGTCAGAGACTGTGTCAGGTATGTCTTTACTGCTGATGTTCACAAACCACTTAGACTTGTCAATATTTGAAAAAGGATGTAAACAAGTGTTGTATTTTTATTTCAAATTGTTAAACTTCTTAATTGAGTTGTTTTTTATACTATAATCAAATGATGAAAGTCTATGTCTATTTAATTAAAAAAAAGTAGTCACTAAATCTTGTGGTAAGCATTCAAAAAGTTGTTTCTCGATGTTTTTAATTTTGTTATATAGATAATTTAAATTAATGTTTTGATCAACAACTTGTATTGATTCGCTTTCTTAAATTTATCGAACTTGCGTTTAATGCTGTTACTATGAAACGCGACGCTAATTTTTAATTTATTAATATGTGTAGGAATCAAGTCATGTCTTCTGCAACGAATCAAAAAGGATTTTGACAGGATGAATTTGTTGTTGAATGACCAAACCACATATAAAGTATTGAAGAAGGATCCTTTGAAAAGAGTAACTAACAAGATTAATGACTTAGTCAAATCATGGCGTAAGAATAATTTGATAAATGAAATGACATATAAACATTTAAATTGCACGAATGGTAATTTACCGTGGTGTTACGGTCTGCCGAAGATCCATAAAGATGGTTTTCCGTTGAGAATTATAGTATCCGCTCTTGGAAGCCCGGTATACAATATCTCAAGTTACATCCATAATATTTTGTATAAATCGATAAAGAAACCAGATTCGTATATTAAGGATGGTTGGTCCTTTGTTGAGAATATTAAGAACACAGACATTAATGAAGACAACATTATGATTTCGTTGGATGTAACCTTGTTATTTACTAATGTTCCCAAAGAGCTGGTTGTAAATGCTATAAAAAAGCGCTGGGACGATATTGCGAAAAACACGAAATTTAATTTATCTCAATTTTTATATGCTGTCGAAACGATTTTAGATTCAACTTGTTTTTCGTTTAACGGACGTTTTTATGAACAAATCTTCGGCACTCCCATGGGTTCTCCGCTATCATCTGTCTTAGCAGATATGGTGATGAACGATCTGGAGACACAATGCTTAAATTCACTGAATTTTATCGTTCCTATGTACTACAGATTTGTGGACGATGTTTTTGCAATAGTGCCACGTACAAGATTGGACGAAATTTTAACGACTTTTAATAATTATCATGAACGCTTGAGATTTACTTGCGAGATGGAAGTTGATTCTTCCATTAGTTTTTTAAATGTTAAGATCATTCGATCAGATAACAGACTTATTACCAATTGGTTTAGGAAACCTACATGGTCTGAGAGGTAGATTAATTATTATTCGAAACACCCGTTAAAATATAAAATCAACACTATCTACAATTTAGTTGATCATGCAATTTTATTATCTAGTGACTGCTTCAAGCAAGAAAATATCAAGCTAGTATATGACACCTTAATCAATAATTGTTTTCCAGAACACATCATACATAGACATATTCAAAAAAGAATTAATTTTTTAAATAATCGCGACCATAATGATACTGTTGATGTGAATCCTACTCGTTTAGACAAGACTCAGTTTATTACAATAACATACGCAAAGAATACGAGTCACGATCTGTATCGTCTATTGCGAAATAATGGCTTTAATGTCGTCTACAAAACAACAAAAAACTAAATAATTTAATAAGACGCAGTAAAGATAGCTTATACAATAATGACAGGACAAGTGTTGTATACAAATTAAATTGTAAGAATTGTAATTTATCATACATTGGGCAAACAAAAAGACATTTACATACGCGAGTTAAAGAACATTGTAATAATATAAAGTTACATGAAACCAATCACTCGGTCATAAGCAAACATAGATTGGAGTCCGACATGATTTTGACTGGTTGAAACCATATTTTACATAATGAAAAATATGTTCAAAAGAGAGAAATTGCTGAGATGTTCTATATCAAGAAATTCAATAATTTAATCAATCTACAGAAAGACACGGAGAGTTTAAACAACATTTACGACAAAATAATAAAGGTCACGTAGTTTCGTTGTTCCTCTCGATGTATTCAGTTTTTTGACGAAGTCTCACACGGACACATCAATTTGTCTCTAAATTTCAAATCTAGTTATAACGTTTTTTTTTTTTGCAAATGTGACTTGTGCAGTTTACAAGATAATCGTCTATGTTCCTCCCGATCGGTATGAGAATTGTTCACTCTTTAATTCGTGAGCGTACTATTTATTCAAACCGTTAATTAATTAATTATAAATCTTTATAATTATAAATCTTTATACTTGATAAGGACCACAACCATATGGTCGAAACGTCGTATTAATAAACAAAAAATTTTCTGGCTAGTTTGGTCGATTACATTATTTTAATGATCCTTTCTTTTATTTAAACCGAAAACCCGATTATAGTGCAACGTCGCGTTCGCTCATAATAACGTTTTCAATGCCGATCAGCTGTTCGATCGTCCCGGTCGATGACCGCGTGACGTTGCGGCGCATGTCTGGCGTTTTTCGTGCGCTTTTTCTGCCGGGCGGATTCTTGCAAACTCGCATGCTTTTCTCCGAATGTTTCAGAAGAAAGGAATACTCAGAAAAACCATACTAGCAGGAACTGTCCGCTGGGGGTAGCTCTCCACTCTACTTTTGTATTCACCGGTTGAACGGGTGACGGGATGGAGTCGTGCGTATTCCGGGAACTCTCGGAGAGATCGGAGAACGCCCCAATTTATTATCGCACTCGGAAGGATGCGTCTACTTTTGACAGACCCTGGGAACTCCCAGATGTGGCAGGTACTCCCTATCGCTAAGTTTCATCGTTTTCGGCGCTCTAGGTTTCTTCTTCACTATCTGTTGCGACTGTGCGCTCAAGAAGCTTGGAAAGGAATAAACTCTCATTTGGCCGATGTGCTCTTTTTATACTGGATTAATTAGCCCGCGCCGGCGTAAAACGTGATTGTCCTCACCGAGCGGGCAATAATCATAGCGGTGCGGATTCCGCTTGTAAAAGCGCGGTGGAGCCGGGCGCGGGAGGACTCAACCCGATCACTCGGCACTCGTCGGCTGTTTTTGGCGCGCTTCGCCTCATGGCATTTCGCGCGGCTTTTGCCGCTAACATTGCTATGTTTAAAAAATATGGCGTTCAGCGCCCTGTCCTTGCCCGGCGGATGTTCTACCGGGCGGCAGCTTCCAGCGGTCAGCTGCTGAACATACATAGAGGGGTGCGTGGGTGCATCGTTAGAAATTAGAGGAAATGATCATCAAACTAATGGAAAAAATAGATATTATGCTTAACCTGCTTACTACATTAATTACAAAAATAAAATAAAATAATAGCTAGTACACTTAAAATCGCTGTATGGAACGCTAATGGTCCAAAGAACTAAAGAGCTAAAATACTTCCTATATGAACAAAATATAGATGTTATGTTAATTTGAGAAACTCATTTTACCAAAAAAAGTGATCTAAATATCTCGCACTATAACGCATACGATACACAATACCCAGATGGATCAGCTCATGGCGGTTCAGCCTTAATTGTTAAATCAATTATCAAATACCATGTAAATGAAAACTTTTTGAAAGAGTACTTTCAGACAACGAATATTACAATAGAAGACTGGACAGATCAATTACCTTGGCTGCAATAGTTCACCCAGGCACACAATTAAACAGAAACAATACACTAGTTTCTTTAAAACCCTTGGAAGATTTGTCGCGGGTGCAGATTATAACGCGAAACAATCGTGGCTCTAGACTCACTCCTAAAGGTTGACAAATTTACCAGTCAATGCTAGAAAATAACGTTCATCCAATCTCCACAGGAGAACGTATTGGCCAACGGATCATAGGAAAATCTCCAACATCAGAAATTTTTGTGTGAGACAAGAGGCATATCCTCGCTCTATTTTAAAGCAGAATCATGCTTCGATCTGTCATCAGATCATTCTCTTATTCTAGTTATGCGAAGTACTACAGTTATAAAGAAAAAAAACCTCCAGTTCTATATAATAAAGATACTAACTGAAATTTATTCAGAGAAATCCTTAACGAGTACCTATCTTCAACATCCATTTTAAAACTATCCATTTTAGGAGGATCTGGAAGCAGCAACATCGATTTTAACATTTCAGTTTAAAAAGCTGCGTGAGAATCAACACCTGGGAAACAAGATTCTGAAAAAGTATTATACTGTTCATCAAACATAAAATCCAAAATCTGGAAAAAAGAAATTTCAGAAAAATCTGGCAAAAAACTAGAGCCTCACAAAACAAGAAAATTTAATCAAGCAGTCAAACAATTGAAGGAATTAATAAGTAGTGAACAAAAGCAGTAGAAGAGTACCCCTTTAATCTAACACCCACTGAAGCCACTGACTACTCGCTCTGGAAGGCCACAAAGAAGATTAAGAATCCGCAACGATAAGTCCCACTCATATGTCAAGATAATGGGAAATGGGCAAAAAATAGTAAAGATAAAGTCAAACTTATTGCTGATCACCTAACAAAAGTTTTTGAGTTATACCCTCAAAAATTATCCACAGAGCACGAAGCTGAAATCTATGAATTTCTTGAAACTCCGCTGCAAATGAATACACTTATCTAAAAAAAACAGTAAAAAAGTTAAAAATGTAATACAAAAGGACTTAAATCTTAAAAAGGCTTCGAGTTTTAACCTAATTGATGGAATTCTCCTAAAAGAGCTGCCACTCAAAGCTATTTAAAAAAAGATTTTTAACAATTATACAATTCTATAATAAGACTAAACTACCTCCCGGCATTATGGAAAGTAGCTCAAATAATTCTAATACATAAATAGGGAAAAGATCCAAAGGAACGCACATCGTACAAGCCATTAGCCTGTTACCTATCCTATCTAATTGTAAAATCTTTGAAAAACTGTTATTAATATATATAAGAATTATAAATATATAAGAATTAAATCAATCCTGGAAAGTGAAAAGATCATTCCCGAACACCAATTTGGTTTTTGGGAGCAACATGCAACAATTGAGCAAGTGCATAGAGTAGTTAGAGAAATAAATAAAATCCTGGAAGAAAAGAAGTACTGCTCTGCGACATTTTTAAACATAATCATGGCCATAACCCAACCTAACCTAACCCAAGCATTCGATAAAGTTTGGCATCCGGGGTTACTATACAAAATTAAAAAACTCCTGCCGCATAACCTGTATCTATTATTAAAGTCATATCTAACAGATACTTTATATTAACATCAAGAAGAGTTCTCGAATCTGCGGCCCATCAAATCTGGAATTCCATAGTGTTCTGGGCCCTTTGCTGTACTTCCTATTTACATCCGATTTACCAACAACTCAACAGACAATCACATGCACTTTTGCCAACGATACAACAGTTTTATCCTCACATAAGGACTCGAAAATTGCATCAAGTAATCTTTAAAAGAGTATCGAAAAACTACAAGTATGACTTAAAACCTGGCATAATGATGAACGAACAAAAATCTGTTCATGTAATATTTTTATCTTGAACAAAGATACACACACATGCCCGCCGATTAAATTAAACAACAAGAAAATTCCGCAAGCTGAATCAGCTAAATATTTACGCATGTATCTAGACCGTAAACTAATGTGGAAGATCCACATATGGAAAAAGAGAATGCAACACTTAATTATAAAATCAGAAAGATGTATTGGCTACTCGGACGCAAATCTAAACTCTCATTGAATAATAAAATACTGTTCTACAAATCAATCTTAACTTCAGTGTGAACATATGGCATCCAACTATGAAGATTGGCCTTGAATTCAAACATAAAAATCCTAGAAAGATTTCAATCCAAAGTTCTTCGAATACTAATAAACACGCTTTGGTTTGTACCCAACGAATTCATACGTAGAGACCTAAAAATTGCAACAATTGTTAAAGATACAATAAAATACTATACTGAGAAATATATACTTAGACTAAATTCGCATCCAAATACGTTTGCGTCTAAATTTCTCTTAGAAAAGTTCGACAAATGGAGATTAAAGAGATTCAAACTACCTCTATCATTAGATTTAAATAAAATAACTTGTTAAATAAAGAGATCGTTCGGTAGTCATAGCCACTCCTTGGTGATTGTAATTATTAAAGGCATTTTCCAGTGGGATAATGTCAGCATATTTTAGTAGCATTATATAATTTATTTAATGTCAATATAGGACAGATTGTAAATATATTGGAAGTTAAATAAAAAAAAGGTTATGTGACATCGAGTCAAACTTTTATAAACGATATTTAGATATGTGTAAAAAAAAGCAAAAAAAAAATATAATCGCAAAATATAATACATTTTCATGAATTGCACAAAATATGTATATAAAAATAAAATAAAAGACTTATTGTTACGTATGAAATTGGCATGAGACACTACCCTGTCTCTTGATAAATATTTATATATATTAATCTCTTCCCGCTCTCTTTCATTTCTAATCTAAAGATTATATTTGGTTCCATTCCCTGTAAAAAAGATTAGATTCTCTTATTAAAAAGGGATCATTGAACATCCGAGATGAACAACGTAATAACGATTTTACGACCCTAGCTGCCGTTCATCTGCTTTCTGATCGTACAGAATTCGTTCGGTCCAAATCACCTATCACTTATCGTGTGATTTCGAGACAATACAATTGTTCGTACGTCGTTCCCTTGATCCTTTTCCCAGTCTGAACGTAACAGCTTTTATTTATTAATTTTTAATATATATATATATAATGTAATTTTTCATATATATAAATTTAAAAAGATTTGTTCTAAAAATATATAAATAAATAAATTTAAATTTCATTTAAAATTATTACTACTTTTTAACGCTTTCATTCCTAATTCGATGATCACACTTGGTCTTACGTAAAAGAGATTGAATTCTCTTATTGAAAAGGAACCACCGAGTGAATTCGAATAGCGTAAAAACGACAAACTACGTTTATATATCTTTCGAGCCTCACAGTTTATTCGACTCGAGTCATTCACTTGAAGTCCAAGATGATATGCGTCTGAGATAATGTAATTATTATGTCTTTTCTTTTTCATCTTTCCCAAGGTGTGAACATAACAATACTATATAAAATTATTTTTAATTTTATGTTTAAATTTTTACACACATCAAACAAATCAAAAACAACTTTGAATATTAATGTACAAAAATATCTATCTAAATATAAAGCAACTCTATTAAAAATAAATCAATTTTAATAGAAAAATAATGCCTAAATCTATTTAGCGTTTCAAAATGCTATTTGTTCATTATAAAATGAAATTCATGAAAATTATTTGAAATATTTTAATAATAAAACATCTAAAATATGACTTCATAAATTTCAATACTTCAAAGATTAAATGAATTTTTTAAATACATGATTTATTGCATATTAAATAATTGAAAGTAATTGCACTGCATATGTTTGCAACTTTTTTCTTATTGAAATTCAAATTTTATTCGAGCACTAGCAGTCGTTAATTAGGATATTATACGGCGTAATTCAAAATTATCAAAAAGCAAATATATCACTGGTTTTGATAAATTTGACCTAATTAAAAATCATTATTATTTATACTTCACACTTTAATACTCAATACTTTAATAATTAAGACTCTAAATTTAAATTCCATTAAAATATACTGCAAATTAAATGATAAATAATGTTACATAATTTTTAATTTACGTTATTTGTATTTTTGAATAATTTGTGAAAAATGCTTTATAACTAATAAACTCTTATGATATTTTCATTAGCAAAAATTGATTCAAAATTTTAATACTTTAAAATGTTACAACCCGTAAAAAGTGGATATAATATAAATGTAAATACACATAATTAGATGCAAAAATCCGAAATTTTGTGCATATGATTTTATTTTCTTATATTATATAATATTCTTATATTATATATATCATATTCAACCAGATCTCATATATAATCACATCTAGCCGAATATGATTATATAGAAATAATATATTGCGCCAAATTTCGAATATTATTATTTATAAACATATAATATTCATACATGATTTTATAATAATTACATATATGGTCATATAATAATGATACATGATTTTATATAATTACATAAATCAATTTTTTTTTCGAGAAAAACATGTACAGGATCGATTTAAAACATGTATCTTAAATATTTCCTTTTGTTTTCAATAGTACGAAAAAGTGTTTTAAAAGTGTTTAAAAAAGTTGCATCATTGAAAGGATAGTTATGATGATAGAAAAATTTTTTTTCAAGGATAATTTTTTTTCAGAGATTTGAAGGATAGTCAAAAATTGAATGAAGAGATTTTTTTAAATAATTTATGTAAAATTTTATCAAATTAAAATATTTCGCAGGCCATTCCATTTTTGACATTCTGTAATTTTTAGTTATCTTATAATTTTTTACATTCAATTTTACGAAAAATTGATTTATATAAAAAATTAGAATAAAAGAATGAGATTTTTGTTTTACAAATGGGGCTCACATTTGTAATTTTAATTTAATTATAAAATATCATATATAGGATTAGAATGTGTTTCTTTTGTTTTCTATAATATTGTAATAAATGTGATACATTCACTGTTCTATATGTTACATCTCGTAAGATTTTATAATTATAATTACTAATATAAAATCTTGCGAGAAAATTTCAGAAAGAGAAAATTAATTTAACATGAATAAAATTTGGAAATAATTTAATAAAATAAATAATGTGTATGTTACATAAGAGATAATTTTTGGATGTATTATAAAATATTATCAAAATATAAAAATGACTTTTTTTATAGTCGAAAAAAATAAAATAAAAAATAGTCTAATTTTCTTAACTTAAATTTCGTTATTCTTAAAATACTCATTTAGTCCTATTTTTATATTAAATTTAAAGAATGATGAAAGTAACATTAATATAAATTAACCATCTGTAACATTAATCTTTATACTTTAATGTATTAAACAAAGTTTAATAAAAATTTTTTATTTGTTTATTATATAATTTGTTTCCATGTGATGCGTTATATCTGATAAGATATAGAATCTGATAAGTCATAAATGATTAACTCATTAGATGCGGATGATTTATCGCAATCAGCATAACTATATAAAGTGGATCAAGATGAAAATTATTTATTTTATATTTTCTGTTAAAATTTTATTTCACTTACATTAAAAATATAAAAAAATTTAAAATGTTTATGAAATTATTTGCGATAACATTAGTGACTGTTATTAATTTGCAAGAAATTTATGGACATGGAATGATGCTAGATCCTATAAACAGAAGTAGTGCTTGGAGAAAAGGTTTCCCCGTAGAACCTAATTACACCGATAATGAGCATTTCTGTGGTGGACGTACTGTATGTATATATGTATATAGATTTTATATACTGTATATATTATATAAGACTATAAAATTAGTTGTTTTTCTCTATACAAATCGTATATTCTTCAATTTAAAATACATATTTTCTTAATTGTTGATAATTTTATAAATATAAATGATTGAGAATAAAAAACTTTTGTGAATAAATTTTAATAATAAAAATAATTATAATCTTATTTTATTTGATATAAGAATATAGAAAAACAAATCTATATGTGTGTGTGTGTGTGTGTGTGTGTGTGTGTGTGTGTGTGTGTGTGTGTGTGTATATATATATGTATATGTATATGTACACAGAGTGTTCAAAAAGTTCCGGACCGGTCGAACATTTCATAAACTGCATTTTAGAAAGAAATGTTTCAGACAAAAGTTGTATTGTTTGAAGGGGGTCATAACATGGTGTCATTGTGTTTGGCCTTGAAAAGTCGTTTGAAGGTCACGTGAACGTCACCTTCAATTTTTAAAATGAGACATCCTATATACTTTTGCATATTCTTGTAGCTTGCCTCAAGAGCTTTCTGAAACGCTATAAAGTATTTTTTATTGAGTATTTTCCGAGTTATGAGGCTTGAAATAATTTTTCAATTTTACATAAACCTTAGTACCATAATATCTAATAAAACCATAAATATCTAATAAAATATTCATTTCTTGATTATCTTACCTTAATACTTTTATGTACAAAATAATGAGACGAATCGATTGGTGTAAAAAACACATAATTGTTTGGGAAAAAATGTGTAATTGTTAATTGTAAATTATATTTTTTTTCGAAACAATTATGTGTTTTCTTTATACCAATTGATTCCTTTCATTATTTTGTACATAAAAAATATTAAGGTAAGATAATCGAAAATGATTATTTTACAAGATATTTTATGGTTTATGTAAAATTAAGAAATGATTTAAAGCATCATAACTCGAAAATTATTTTATGGAAAAGTAATTTATTATAATGTTTTGGAAAGCTCTCGATGTAAGCTACAAGACCATGTAATGAAAAATAGGAGGTTCCATTTAAAAAAAAATACACTTTCGGTCTGAATCGCCTATTTCCTATTTCAGCCGGAACCAGAAGTTGAAAATATCACTGTTCGATAGAACGCACCCGATTTATAAAAAAAATATTTTTACTTTTTTGAAATAACCACTTCTCTAGTTTTTAAATAGATGTATGAGTAGTCTGAAACATCCTGTATATATACAGAGTGTCCCATTTTAAATAAGTCAAATATCTCGAAAACCAAGCCCGGGAGGGAAAACTGTTTCAGACAAAAGTTGTTTGGTTTCGAGGGGGCCATAAGATGGTATCATTGGTTTGACACTGAAGAGTCATTTGAAGGTCACGTGAAGGCCACCTCAATTTTTTTAAAATTGCACTCCTTACTTTTTATTACATATTCTTATAGCTGACCTCGAGAGCTTTCCAAAACACTATAATTAAATGTTTTTCCGTTAAGTACTTTTCGAGTTATAAGGCTTGAATAATATCTTAATTTTACATAAATGATAAAATATCTAGTAAAATATTCATTTTTCGATTATCTTATCTTAATACTTTTATGTACAAATAATGGGAGGAATCGATTGGTGTAAAGGAAAGACATAGTTGTTTCGAAGAAGAAATATGTAATTTGCAATTAACAATTCCATATTTTTTCTTAGAAACAACTGTATGTTTTTTTCACCAATTGATTCCTCTCATTATTTTGTACATAAAAGTATTAAGGGAAGATAATCGAGAAATGAATATTTTACAAGATATTTTATGGTTTATGTAAAATTAAGAAATGATTTCAAGCCTCATAACTCGAAAAACACTTAATGGAAAAACATTTAATTATAGTGTTTTGAAAGCTCTCGAGGTAAGCTACAAGAATGTGCAATAAAAAATAGGGTGTCCAATTTAAAAAATTTAAGGTGACCTTTGCGCCATCTACAAATGATTATTCAAAGTCAAACCAATAGCACCATCTTATGTCCCCCTCAAAACCAAACAACTTTTGTCTGAAACATTTTTCCTTCTCGGGCTTGGTTTTCGAGATATTTGACTGGATTATTTAAAATGGGACACCCTGTATATATGTATATGATATATATATATATATATATATATATGGGGGGGTTGTGAGTGTGTGTGTGTACACACATATATGTATATGTGTATATATGTGTATATATATATGTATATATATATACATAATTGAATCATCTATATATTTATTCATATTTCATCTCCATAAATTTATTGAAAAAATAGCTACTCAAAAGAAAAATGGGGAACGCTTTTTATACCCTAAAAATTGGTCTATTTCCAACCGCTGAAACTTGTCGAAAATCATTGTAAACAAAAAATTATAAAATCATTGTAGACAAAAAATAAAAGCATTTTGAAATTTCAATTTTAATGCGCAGTTGGTTTTTTAAAAATTTTTTTATTCTTTCTTATTTTGCACTTTAAAAAAGGAACACTGTTTGGTTCCTTAAAATTATGTATTTTTAACATGCCGCAACTTGAATAAAAAATTATTCTCGAGAAATTCAACTAAAATTTCATAAACTACAACATTTTGCTTACAAACGGTTTTTTTAAATTTTCCTATAATATTTTTAGACCTAGTAATAGGATTTTGAAAATAAACCAGTACTTTTGAGATATGATGTCGATACTCGTTATCGTAGATAAAAAATAAAAAAGCATTTTGAAGCTTGAAATTTAAACTTTAACGTGCTATCATTAGTTTTTTATTTTCTTTGTTCTGTGCTTCAAAAAAGAACATTGTTTTATTCTTTAAAATTACGTATTTTTGACATTCTGCAGTTCGATAAATAAATTTTTCGAAAAAAATTTTTTTATCGATCTGCAGAATGTCATATCTAAAAAATACTCGTTTATTTTCAAAATTGTATTACTCGGTCAAAAAAAGTCGTAGGAAAATTTTTAAAAAAGCATTTTGCAAGAAAAATGTAATTTATAAAATGTAAAGTCGTAGGAAAATTTTTAAAAAAGCGTTTTGCAGGAAAAATGTAATTTATAAAATGTAATTTATAAAACTTGAATTGAATTTGTCAAGAAAATTTTTTTTATTAAGTTGCGACGTATTAAAAATACATAATTTTAAGGAACTAATCAATGTATAATGTTTTTAAAGCGTAGAATAAGGAAAATAAAAAAAATTTTAAAAACCAGCTGCGCATTAGAGTTGAAACTTCAAGCTTTAAAATGTTTTCTTAATTTTTTATCTCTTCTCTATGAGGATTTTTCGACGAGTTTCAGCGGTTTGAGAATAGTCCAATTTTTAAGGCACAAAAACATTCTTTATTTTTTAGTAGTATATTTTGAACTTTTAAATAAATAAATTAATAATAATATGACAATATTTCTACACATATAGATTTTGCTATTTTTCAATGAATCAAATTATGTTAAAATTGTATGCGAGTTAGCTTATATATAAGAGCATGATATTATAAATGTTATAACGAAAATTGATCAAGAAAATAGAAAGCATAGCATAACTATAGTATATTTAATTGTTGGAAGCAGAGTGCTTATTAAACCTCCGCGGGATGCAATTTAGCGTCACTTACGCGTCAAGAATAAGTTCGTTTAATGTAACACGTTACTATCTGTAATATATATTGTTAACATCGCGTTAAAGAAGAATCAAAAGATGATCCAAAACGTTCGCTTTTTGTTATTATAATGTATTTTTTAATAAACTAATATTGAAAAAAGAAAGAAGTGTTGTTGCTTCTCTGCTTCAACTACCGCGCATTGGCTCTTATCCTATTTTTTTGATTTTTTAAAATAGAAAGCATTAAATTCATAAAATAAAAGAAAGAAATAAATTAGATTCTAACATTATTGAAGAAGAAATATATAAATACTATTTTTAGGTTTAATGTTTGTGTAAGAAGTAATATACAGGGCGTCCCATTTCAAATTACGCACCTAAATATCTCTCTCATTTTTGATTTTAGAGAAAAATGGTTCAGACATGTTTTGTATGGTTTCGAGGGGGCCATAAGATGATATTTGGCCATTGGTTTGACCTTGAAGAGTCATTTGAAGGTCACGTGAAGGCCACCTTAAATTTTTAAATAGAACCCCCTATTTTTTATTACATATTCTTATAGCTGACATCGAAAGCTTTCCGAAACATTATAACTAAATGTTTTTCCATTAAGTATCGATATTAAATGAAAATTAGGATTTCTTTAATTCGTATATTTTTAATATAATTAAAGAAAATGTTTTACGCAAGTTTTAAATCGCAGTCTTTATATCAAAATAAATTGTAAAAATTTGGCGTGCCCGGATCATTTACACTGCTGTTTAAGAAGAAATGTTTAAGAAAAAATATGTAATTGTTAATTGTAAATTACATATTTCTTCGAAACAACTATGTTTTTTCTTTACACCAATTGATTTCTCCCATTATTTTGTACATAAAAGTATTAAGGTAATCGAAAAATAAATATTTTACTAGATATTTTATCGTTTATGTAAAATATTATTAAAATATTATTTCAAGCCTTATAACTCGAAAAGTGCTTAATTGAAAAACATTTAATTATAGAGTTTCGGAAAACTCTCGACGTCAGCTACAAAAATATGTAATAAAAAATAGGGGGTGCCATTTAAAAAAATTAAGGTGGACTTCACGTGACATTCAAATGACTCTTCAAGATCAAACTAATGGTACTATCTTGTGGTTCTCTCGAAATCATACAAAACATGTCGGAACCATTTTTCTCTAAAATCAAAAATGAAAATATATTTAGGTGCGTAATTTAAAATGGGACACCTTGTATAATAAAATAATTATTTATTTACTTAATGAGCTATTAGAAATTAAAAATTATTTAGAAATGTTATTAAAACAAATACATACTTCTTTATGAACAAATTTCCTGCAATATTTAAAATGTTCCTAAAAATAATTTACACAAATTTTCCTTTAAAAAATAATTTTCCTAAAAAAATATTAAAAAATAAAATATCTAAATATGAAATCAATAATCATAATTTATTAAGTACTTAGAAACAATTCGTGAAATTTTGTAAATTGATTTGTAATTTGAAATAATATTAGCCAGAAAATCAATCTTACATTGTAAAAATATTGTATTATACATAGATTTTCTCTAAGAAATTTTGAAAAACCGCATTTTATTTTTATTCAGAGAAACTTGATCTTTAAAATATTTAGAATCGATATTAAAATACTTTTAATTTGTAAACTATTTTCTATATAATTAAAAAAATGTTTTATACAAGTTTTAAATTACACAGTCTTCAAATTGAAGTAAGTTATGAAAACTTGGCATGCCCAAGTTGTAATCTAAGACAAGTCGTAATCTAACACAAATTAAACATATAATTACATAATGTCTAAAAATTAACATTTTATTGGAGATATATTTATTTGCAGTGTAAACGATCCGGCCAAATTTTTACAGTTTATTTCGATATGAAGACTGCGATTTAAATCTTGCGTAAAACATTTTCTTTAATTATATAAAAAATGTACGAATTAAAGAAATCCTAATTCTCATATCGATGCTAAATATTTTAAAAATCAAGTTCTTCTAAATAACATTTAAATTATAAAAGAGTTTAATAAATAAAAAAAGTAAAGATAAAAAAAAAGATTAATGATAAATAATAATTTAAAAAGTAGATATAAAATAGTAAAAAAGAAGATAATAAATAATAAAATAAAAAGTAAATAGAAAAAAGTTTACTAAAACACAACAAATAAAAGTCTAAAATAAAAAATAATTAAATAAATAAAAAAATAAAAAAAAAACAAAAAGTAAATACAATAAAATAAAAATATTAAGTAATAAAAAAAATATTTTACAAATATTTAATATTTACTAATAATAAAAACATAAGCTTAGAAAAGTTTGAAATAGTATCTAGTTAAATATTAATACAATTAACTTCAAATTATTATTAAATACTACATTTAATAAATTATATATATATATATGATTATTAAATATTTCAATTTATTCTTATTTGAATTTACTCTTATCACATATTTAATATAGTATAATTTACAAAAGCTTAAGATTTTAGAATTAAATAATATTAACAAATTACTTTGTTACATTGTAATTATTATTAATTCTATTTTATAAGAGCAGTCAGGAGACGCCACGTTAAATTTAAAAACATACGCGCACACATGCATACATTCATGTATACATGCCGAACACACCTAATGCGTCTTCTGACTGCTCTTATACAATATAGAATTAATAATAATTACAATGTAACAAAGTAATTTATTAGTATTATTATTTGTTAGTATTATTTAATTCTAAAATCTTAAGCCTTTATAAATCATATGACGTTAAATATGTGAAAAGACTCAATTCAAATAAGAATAAATTGAAATAATAATAATCATATATACATATGTATAATTTGTTAAATGTAGTATTTAATATTATAGTTTGAAGTTAATTGTATTAATATTTACAGATAGATATTATTTTAAAGCTTTCTAAGCTTATGTTTTTATTATTAAATATTAAATATTTAAATGTGAAATATTTTTTTATTACTTAATATTTTTGTTTTATTTTATTTACTTTTTGTTTTTTTTTATTTTTTTATTTATTTAGTTATTTTTTATTTTAGATTTTTATTTGTTGTGTTTTAGTAAACTTTTTTCTTTTTACTTTTTATTTTATTACTTATTATCTTCTTTTTTACTATTTTATATCTATTTTTTAAATTATTATTTATTAATAACAAATTTAAACAATGATAACGTTCAATGTAATAATGCTCGTAAGTTGCAACGCAATAATAAAATTATTTTCACAAGGCCAAATTTAACGAGCTAATTAATAAGGTGTAAAGAAGTTAAATTGAAAAATTAAATGTTGATAATGTTATTTAATTAGACGTTTCGACTTTACTAAGTCTTCTTCAGTATAAAATAAAATTAACTCAAACTTAATATATATTCGCATTCTTTTGTCTGAATTTTCCATGATATGTCAAGATACAAATAAAAGTCATCAAAATTCATCACTGAGTATTAACAAGTTCGGCAGTAAGAAGCCCGTCAATAATTTATGCAGCTTTCATATTAAATAGTATATCTAAAGAGCAACCCGGAATCGCATCCAATGCCTTCATCAAATCAGCTTCTTCGTTTGAAAACGAGAAGCTGTTAGTCCGAAACCGGCTATGACACAATGCGTCCGAGCTCATCATCTTCATGCCATAGTTTATTTGAAAAAATTCAAATTCAAAATTGATAAAAAATAGACAATAAATAATACATTAATAACAGTCAATAGTATCGTAATATCAATGTGTAATTAAAATGAATAGTCAAAATTAAAAAACTGCTTACAGAGATGTCAAAAACGTGCAATAAAGCTCCAAATGTTCTTAAAAGACTTCTCACTGTTTCTAAATAGAAAAACTAACTGTCGATAAGTGTCAAGAAGAGACGTGAAATGTAAATAATATATAGGTGAACAGTCCTACCGAAAATAACAATCATTTATTGGATAATTCTTTTAAGATATCGTCGTATGCGTTATTGAGTAATTCGGTGTCAGTATTCAAATTGATTGCATGTTTCTGTTCTTTAATATGTAACATTATTATTTATTATTAATCTTTTTTTTTTATTTTTACTTTTTTTATTTATTAAAGTTTTTATAATGATATAAATGTTGTATTTTTGTTGGTAGCAATCGGAAATAATTTTTTTTTCAAAAAAGTTTTTTTAAATTATTTTATTTTTTTTTAAATTCTGTGTATATGTGGGTGTGCGTGCAGTTAAATATATTGCCGCTCAAAACTCAATAATAAATCCTATTCAAATAAATTTGTATAGACGCATAAGTATAATGAATAATTAATTAAGGATAATTATCTTCTGTTTCCTTAAAATTTTTCTTTTCTCCTTTATTCTAGTTTGTCATTATAATTTGGATATAATGTCTATCGATAGGCTTTATATTTGAGTCCTCTTCACAGTAGGTATAGTAAGGCACAATTTTGCTGCCAGTATGCACATTATGAATACGGCGCAATCATGCAGCCAGTATATGTAGTGCAACCATGCTGTTCATTATTATAAATAATTATCTTCTTCCTTCTTAAAATTCTTCTCTCTTTTATTTTTGATTGTGATTATAATTTGGATATATAGTCTATTGATGACTTTTCTTTACTTGATTCTTCTTCGCAGAAATAAGGCGCAATATTGCTACCAGTATACACATTATGAGTGTAGCGCAATCAGCCAATATATATAACATCATACGTTGCTATTTTTCTTTTGTCTTCATATTTCTTGATCTTATACATATATACAGTTTCAATTATTATTATCATCTAACATGTAACACAGAATATAATAATAATACAATAATATAACATAATGAGAGAAAGAATCTTCTGCTCTTGCATTATGTTATATTATTTATATAAAAAAATTATTTATTTGCAGTGTAGTCATAATAATAAATAATACAACAATAATAACATAATGTGAAAAAGAATATTCTGCATAGCCACATAATTATGATTAAATAGTCTTTCTGTAATCATAGAAGTTTATATATTTGCTGGGTAGCCAAGAATGATTGTAGAAATATCATATAATCATAATTATATGGCTATGAAGAAGATTTTCTCTCATATTGTGTTATATTATTTATTATTATGACTATACTGCAGATAAAAATAATTATTATATAATTAATGATAGAAAGAGAGAAAAGCTTACCTATTTAGGAATATTTTTTTCCGATCTATCTATATTATCCATGTTTAATTTTTCTGTCAAATCATCATATCACAATTATAACTTCACAATTATTATTATTATTATTATTATTGACAACAATTTATTGATAATTATCATCAATAATAATAATTTGATATATAGGGTGTAACGATGCATCCGGCATCGTTATGATTCCCAACCGACCATCCGCCGAAAGCTGCCGCCCAACGACCACTTGTCAGACAAGGGCAGGAGTGCGGTGCGCCCACATTTTTTAAGGCTGGACCGTATAACAGCCCAGCTTTGAAAACCCGATCGCTGCCGAAGACCGTCCACAAGATCCGAACATCCGGCGCGCGTCAGCCCGCGTTCAGCGTCTCCGAACACCTCCGAGCGGACCCGAACCGATCGACAATTTGATATACAGAGTGTTCAAAAAGTCCCAGACCTGTCAAATATTTCACAAATTATGCACTTTAGAAAGAAATGTTTCAGACAAAAGTTGTATGGCTCGAAGGGGATCATTACATGGTGTCATTGGTTTGACCTTGAAAAGTCGTTTGAACGTCACTTCAATTTTTTTCATTGTTTCGAAAAAAAATGTAATTTACAATTAATAATTACACATTTTTTCCCAAACAATTATGCGTTTTTTATACCAATCGATTTGTCTCATTATTTTGTACATAAAAATATTAAGGTAAGATAATCAAGAAATGAATATTTTACTAGATATTTTAAGATTTATGTAAAATTAAAAATTATTTCCAAGCCTAATAACTCGGAAAATATTCAATAAAAAATACTTTATTATAGCGTTTTGGAAAGCTCTTGAGGCAGGCTACAAGAATATGCAAAAGCATAGAGTGTCTCATTTAAAAAATTGAAAGTGACGTTCACATGACCTTCAAACGACTTTTCAAGGTCAAACCAATGATACAATGTTATGACCCCCTTCAAGCCATACAACTTTTGTTTGAAACATTTCTTTCTAAAGTGCATAGTTTATGAAATATTCGACCGGTCCGAAAACTTTGAACACTCTGTATAAGTGTAACGATGCACTCCCGGCATCGTTATGATTCCCGGCCGACTATCCGCCGAAAGCTGCCGCCCAACGACCATCTGTCCGACAAGGGCAGGGCGCGATGCGCCCACATTTTTTAAAGCTGGACCATATAACGGCTCAGCTTTGAAAACCCGATCGCCGCCGAAGGCCGTCCACAAAGCTCGAACATCCGGCGCGCGTCAGCCCGCGTTTGGCGTTTCCGAACACCTTCGAACAGACCCGAACCGACTGACTCCTAAACTCCCGCTCAGTAAAGATAATTCCGTATTACGCTGACGCGGGATAATTACGGTATAAAAAGGATGAGTGGATATAATTTGACCACGTTCGAAATGGCCACGGGTAAATTTGATCACGTTCGAAATGGCCACGTTCGAAACGGTCACGTTCGTAATGGCCACGCGTTCGTAATGGCCACGTTCGGAATGGTCACGTTCGAAACGGCCACGTTCGAAACGACCAACACAACACACACACACACACACACACACACACACACACACACACACACACACAGGGGAGTGCAAGAGTTATGTCATTATAATTGACATAACTCTTGTCACGATCTATTTCCGCGAACTCGAGCTGAATAATCAGTCAACGCAGGATTCGGGAAGAGCGGTGCGTGTGAAGAAAAAGTGCACTTGTTTGTGTGTTGAATGTGGTTTATTTAAATAATAAATACAAAGTGTAAATGTGCAGTATGCGAAAGGATGTGGTACACTTGTGTGTGTGTGCGCACGCGCACGCGCGTATGTGTGTATTTTGTGATTCGATGTATGCCTATTATAAGCGTCGATTATGTCTTAGGTTTTAAATTATCCGCAGGGGTTTACGATCAATAATCGTGCGTATGCGATGTACGATGGCCGGCGTGTGTTTACGGGCCTTCGGCCCCTCTCCCGCGCCCCCCCCGTCCACCTCGCTTCGTGTGAAAAGGTACAAACCTATGTGTGTGTGCGTGTGGCCGTTTCGAACGTGGCCGTTTCAAACGTGGCCATTACGAACGTGGCCGTTTCGAATGTAGTCAAATTTACCCGTGGCCATTTTGAACGTGATCATTTCGGACGCTCCCAAAAGGATCTGTCCGATCACCGCTCTGAGTTGGTATAGCGAAGAGAATCCGATCCTAACAGCACTAAAAAACAAACAGAAGGTGGAGTGAATTCCGTCTCGATCGAGAGATCTTTGCCGACAAAAGTACAACATAAAACTGCCAATCGTGCATGGGCCGATCCCGAAGGTGGAGAGTAAGCCGCCCCGAGAGATCTCAATCCCGTACACACATTCTTCGCGAAATCCATCCTCGCGCCGTGAATTTTGAATACCGAACTTGCCGGTCCACCGCTTCCGCAACAACTATTTGCCATCAGGGCACAAATAAATTGTGCTCTCGTAATAAAAAACGACTACCGGGCCGGTGACAACACTATTTAAAGCAGATAAGTTCGAAGAAATTTAAATCCCACTTGAGGCTACCGTCTAAAAACTGTAAACACGCGCCAGCCATCGTACATCGCATACGCACGATTATTGATCGTAAACCTCTGCGGATAATTTAAAACCTAAGACATAATCGACGCTTATAATAGGCATACATCGAAACACAAAATACACACATACGCGCGCGTCGCGTGCAACCACACACAAAGGATGCCACATCCTTTCGCATACTGCACTTTTACACTTTGTATTTATTAGTATTAAATAAACCACATTCAACACACAAACAAAGTGCACTTTTTCTTCACATGCACCGCTCTTCCCGAACCCTGCGTTGACTGATTATTCAGCTCGAGTTCGCGGAAATAGATCGTGACAAGAGTTATGTCAATTATAATTCCCGCTACTTCGACGCGATATCTACAACTCAAGTTACTATATTTTCCCTACGGATGCTTAGAACGAATCTTATTGGTGAATAACTTTTGCTTCTTAGATTCGCTCGCAGCTAATGAGAGAAGACCATACAAATGAAATAATATTTTTCGCTTTTTATTAATAGAATAAATAATGATAATATATGTCCTAAACCAGTACTCGGAATTAGTTGTACGATTCGAGCAAAACGATTTTTCATATGTCGAGAAATTCTTAGATTTTGTGCCATTACACAATAGAACAACGGGTAATGATATTTTCGAAGCTGTTAATCATACTCTTCAAAAAATTTAATATCAATTTCGCTAAATGTTCAGTTATCGTAACTGATGGCGCAAGGGCAATGATAAGTTCAAAAAATGGATTCTTCGGTCAATTAAAGCAGCAAGGTTCGAAAATCCCTGTCATTCATTATTCATCAAGAAGCGTTATGTGGGAAAGTAGTGAAACTATGCATCGCAATGCAAACCGCCACAAAAATTATTAATAATTAAAGGCGATCAAAAATTTTTTCGCATTGAAAGTTTCAATTCTTTCTCGAGGAACATAACGCAACTTATACAGATGTACCCCTGGGCGGGATCCGTTAGGCGCGCGGTGCGATAGACGTCCCGATAGCACACGAAAAATTGAACACAATTCTCGATAGCCCACGTTCCGATAGCCACGTCTCGATAGCGCACCAACCCAATAGCGCACCAACCCGATAGCGCACAACCCGATAGCGCACCAAGTACAACTTTGCATGCAAAGATACACACAACACACACACACGGGGGGTGCAAGGGAGGCCTTCGGCCCCCTTCCGCACCCATCCTGTCCCTCTCGCTTCGTGTGCAAAGTTGTCCTTGGTGCAAAGTTGATGCGCTATCGATTGGTGTGCCATCGGGTTGATGTGCTATCCGGGACGTGCGGGACGTGGGCTATCGGAAATTTGTTCAATTTCTTCCCGGGATATAACCGTCCCTCCCGTACTCCTGTATTGAAGTTCAGTGGCTTAGTGCAGGAAAATGTTTAGAAAAGTTCTTTGCAATAAGAAAAGAGATCTTTCTTTTCTTGCAAGAAAATTTTCCTACAGAATGTGACGAATTTAAATTTTTTTTCAAAGATTTAGATTCGCTTTGCGAGCTTGTTCTAATAACCGACATGACAAATCATTTAAATATTTTAAATTTAAAGCTACAAGAGACCAATCAATCTATTTCGCAATTAGTTAGTCATGTCGATCTTTTTGCAGAAAGTTCTTATTATTTAAAAATCACTTAAAAAATAATATTCTTCATTATTTTCCCTCATGCCAGGTTCTCTTTGAAGAACATGGCATAAATTGAATTAATTTTGAAAAACAAATTAATATAATAATTGATCCGTTTTTTTTATTACTTAATATTTTTATTTTATTGTATTTACTTTTTGTTTTTTTTTATTTTTTTTTTTTAATTTAGTTATTTTTTATTTTAGATTTTTATTTGTTGTGTTTTAGTAAACTTTTTTCTTTTTACTTTTTATTTTATTACTTATTATCTTCTTTTTTACTATTTTATATCTATTTTTTAAATTATTATTTATTAATAACAAATTTAAACAATGATAACGTTCAATGTAATAATGCTCGTAAGTTGCAACGCAATAATAAAATTATTTTCACAAGGCCAAATTTAACGAGCTAATTAATAAGGTGTAAAGAAGTTAAATTGAAAAATTAAATGTTGATAATGTTATTTAATTAGACGTTTCGACTTTACTAAGTCTTCTTCAGTATAAAATAAAATTAACTCAAACTTAATATATATTCGCATTCTTTTGTCTGAATTTTCCATGATATGTCAAGATATAAATAAAAGTCATCAAAATTCATCACTCGAGTATTAACAAGTTCGGCAGTAAGAAGCCCGTCAATAATTTATGCAGCTTTCATATTAAATAGTATATCTAAAGAGCAACCCGGAATCGCATCCAATGCCTTCATCAAATCAGCTTCTTCGTTTGAAAACGAGAAGCTGTTAGTCCGAAACCGGCTATGACACAATGCGTCCGAGCTCATCATCTTCATGCCATAGTTATTTGTAAAAAATTCAAATTCAAAATTGATAAAAAATAGACAATAAATAATACATTAATAACAGTCAATAGTATCGTAATATCAATGTGTAATTAAAATGAATAGTCAAAATTAAAAAACTGCTTACAGAGATGTCAAAAACGTGCAATAAAGCTCCAAATGTTCTTAAAAGACTTCTCACTGTTTCTAAATAGAAAAACTAACTGTCGATAAGTGTCAAGAAGAGACGTGAAATGTAAATAATATATAGGTGAACAGTCCTACCGAAAATAACAATCATTTATTGGATAATTCTTTTAAGATATCGTCGGATGCGTTATTGAGTAATTCGGTGTCAGTATTCAAATTGATTGCATGTTTCTGTTCTTTAATATGTAACATTATTATTTATTATTAATCTTTTTTTTTTATTTTTACTTTTTTTATTTATTAAAGTTTTTATAATGATATAAATGTTGTATTTTGTTGGTAGCAATCGGAAATAATTTTTTTTTTAAAAAATTTTTTTAATTATTTTATTTTTTTTAAATTCTGTGTATATGTGGGTGTGCGTGCAGTTAAATATATTGCCGCTCAAAACTCAATAATAAATCCTATTCAAATAAATTTGTATAGACGCATAAGTATAATGAATAATTAATTAAGGATAATTATCTTCTGTTTCCTTAAAATTTTTCTTTTCTCCTTTATTCTAGTTTGTCATTATAATTTGGATATAATGTCTATCGATAGGCTTTATATTTGAGTCCTCTTCACAGTAGGTATAGTAAGGCACAATTTTCTGCCAGTATGCACATTATGAATACGGCGCAATCATGCAGCCAGTATATGCAGTGCAACCATGCTGTTCATTATTATAAATAATTATCTTCTTCCTTCTTAAAATTCTTCTCTCTTTATTTTTGATTGTGATTATAATTTGGATATATAGTCTATTGATGACTTTTCTTTACTTGATTCTTCTTCGCAAAATAAGGCGCAATATTGCTACCAGTATACACATTATGAGTGTAGCGCAATCAGCCAATATATATAACATCATACGTTGCTATTTTTCTTTTGTCTTCATATTTCTTGATCTTATACATATATACAGTTTCAATTATTATTATCATCTAACATGTAACACAGAATATATAATAATACAATAATATAACATAATGAGAGAAAGAACTTCTGCTCTTGCATTATGTTATATTATTTATAAAAAAATTATTTATTTGCAGTGTAGTCATAATAATAAATAATACAACAATAATAACATAATGTGAAAAAGAATATTCTGCATAGCCACATAATTATGATTAAATAGTCTTTCTGTAATCATAGAAGTTTATATATTTGCTGGGTAGCCAAGAATGATTGTAGAAATATCATATAATCATAATTATATGGCTATGAAGAAAGATTTTTCTTTTGTGTTATTTTTTATTTTTTTTTTATTATTATTATTATTAATTTTTGATTATTCAAAAAAAATAATTTTTTGGGTTGGGGGGGGGGGGGGGCCCCGGCCGGATTCCCACAATTATTAATTTCACAGTTATTTTTATTATTGTTTTTGTTGTCGCTAATTTTTTTTTATTTTTAATTAATAAAAAGAGTTTGGGAACCGACCATCCGCCGAAAGCTGCCGCCCAACGACCACTTGTCAGACAAGGGCAGGAGTGCGGTGCGCCCACATTTTTTAAGGCTGGACCGTATAACAGCCCAGCTTTGAAAACCCGATCGCTGCCGAAGACCGTCCACAAGATCCGAACATCCGGCGCGCGTCAGCCCGCGTTCAGCGTCTCCGAACACCTCCGAGCGGACCCGAACCGATCGACAATTTGATATACAGAGTGTTCAAAAAGTCCCAGACCTGTCAAATATTTCACAAATTATGCACTTTAGAAAGAAATGTTTCAGACAAAAGTTGTATGGCTCGAAGGGGATCATTACATGGTGTCATTGGTTTGACTTTGAAAAGTCGTTTGAACGTCACTTCAATTTTTTCATTGTTTCGAAAAAAAAATGTAATTTACAATTAATAATTACACATTTTTTCCCAAACAATTATGCGTTTTTTTATACCAATCGATTTGTCTCATTATTTTGTACATAAAAATATTAAGGTAAGATAATCAAGAAATGAATATTTTACTAGATATTTTAAGATTTATGTAAAATTAAGAAATTATTTCAAGCCTAATAACTCGGAAAATATTCAATAAAAAAATACTTTATTATAGCGTTTTGGAAAGCTCTTGAGGCAGGCTACAAGAATATGCAAAAGCATAGAGTGTCTCATTTAAAAAATTGAAAGTGACGTTCACATGACCTTCAAACGACTTTTCAAGGTCAAACCAATGATACAATGTTATGACCCCCTTCAAGCCATACAACTTTTGTTTGAAACATTTCTTTCTAAAGTGCATAGTTTATGAAATATTCGACCGGTCCGAAACTTTTTGAACACTCTGTATAGAGTGTAACGATGCACTCCCGGCATCGTTATGATTCCCGGCCGACTATCCGCCGAAAGCTGCCGCCCAACGACCATCTGTCCGACAAGGGCAGGAGCGCGATGCGCCCACATTTTTTAAAGCTGGACCATATAACGGCTCAGCTTTGAAAACCCGATCGCCGCCGAAGGCCGTCCACAAAGCTCGAACATCCGGCGCGCGTCAGCCCGCGTTTGGCGTTTCCGAACACCTTCGAACAGACCCGAACCGACTGACTCCTAAACTCCCGCTCAGTAAAGATAATTCCGTATTACGCTGACGCGGGATAATTAATGCGGTATAAAAAGGATGAGTGGATATAATTTGACCACGTTCGAAATGGCCACGGGTAAATTTGATCACGTTCGAAATGGCCACGTTCGAAACGGTCACGTTCGTAATGGCCACGCGTTCGTAATGGCCACGTTCGGAATGGTCACGTTCGAAACGGCCACGTTCGAAACGACCACACACACACACACACACACACACACACACACACACACACACACACACACACAGGGGAGTGCAAGAGTTATGTCATTATAATTGACATAACTCTTGTCACGATCTATTTCCGCGAACTCGAGCTGAATAATCAGTCAACGCAGGATTCGGGAAGAGCGGTGCGTGTGAAGAAAAAGTGCACTTGTTTGTGTGTTGAATGTGGTTTATTTAATACTAATAAATACAAAGTGTAAATGTGCAGTATGCGAAAGGATGTGGTACACTTGTGTGTGTGTGCGCACGCGCACGCGCGCGTATGTGCGTATTTTGTGATTCGATGTATGCCTATTATAAGCGTCGATTATGTCTTAGGTTTTAAATTATCCGCAGGGGTTTACGATCAATAATCGTGCGTATGCGATGTACGATGGCCGGCGCGTGTTTACGGGCCTTCGGCCCCCTCTCCCGCGCCCACCCCGTCCACCTCGCTTCGTGTGAAAAGGTACAAACCTATGTGTGTGTGCGTGTGGCCGTTTCGAACGTGGCCGTTTCAAACGTGGCCATTACGAACGTGGCCGTTTCGAATGTAGTCAAATTTACCCGTGGCCATTTTGAACGTGATCATTTCGGACGCTCCCAAAAAGGATCTGTCCGATCACCGCTCTGAGTTGGTATAGCGAAGAGAATCCGATCCTAACAGCACTAAAAAACAAACAGAAGGTGGAGTGAATTCCGTCTCGATCGAGAGATCTTTGCCGACAAAAGTACAACATTAAAACTGCCAATCGTGCATGGGCCGATCCCGAAGGTGGAGAGTAAGCCGCCCCGAGAGATCTCAACCCCGTACACACATTCTTCGCGAAATCCATCCTCGCGCCGTGAATTTTGAATACCGAACTTGCCGGTCACACCGCTTCCGCAACAACTATTTGCCATCAGGGCACAAATAAATTGTGCTCTCGTAATAAAAAACAACTACCGGGCCGAGTGACAACACTATTTAAAGCAGATAAGTTCGAAGAAATTTAAATCCCACTTGAGGCTACCGTCTAAAAACTGTAAACACGCGCCAGCCATCGTACATCGCATACGCACGATTATTGATCGTAAACCTCTGCGGATAATTTAAAACCTAAGACATAATCGACGCTTATAATAGGCATACATCGAAACACAAAATACACACATACGCGCGTGTGCGCGCGCGCACACACACACAAGTGTACCACATCCTTTCGCATACTGCACATTTACACTTTGTATTTATTAGTATTAAATAAACCACATTCAACACACAAACAAGTGCACTTTTTCTTCACACGCACCGCTCTTCCCGAACCCTGCGTTGACTGATTATTCAGCTCGAGTTCGCGGAAATAGATCGTGACAAGAGTTATGTCAATTATAATTCCCGCTACTTCGACGCGATATCTACAACTCAAGTTACTATATTTTTCCCTACGGATGCTTAGAACGAATCTTATTGGTGAATAACTTTTGCTTCTTAGATTCGCTCGCAGCTAATGAGAGAAGACCATACAAATGAAATAATATTTTTTCGCTTTTTATTAATAGAATAAATAATGATAATATATGTCCTAAACCAGTACTCGGAATTAGTTGTACGATTCGAGCAAAACGATTTTTCATATGTCGAGAAATTCTTAGATTTTGTGCCATTACACAATAGAACAACGGGTAATGATATTTTCGAAGCTGTTAATCATACTCTTCAAAAATTTAATATCAATTTCGCTAAATGTTCAGTTATCGTAACTGATGGCGCAAGGGCAATGATAAGTTCAAAAAATGGATTCTTCGGTCAATTAAAGCAGCAAGGTTCGAAAATCCCTGTCATTCATTATTCATCAAGAAGCGTTATGTGGGAAAGTAGTGAAACTATGCATCGCAATGCAAACCGCCACAAAAATTATTAATAATTAAAGGCGATCAAAAATTTTTTTCGCATTGAAAGTTTCAATTCTTTCTCGAGGAACATAACGCAACTTATACAGATGTACCCCTGGAGCGGGATCCGTTAGCGCACGGTGCGATAGCCCACGTCCCGATAGCACACGAAAAATTGAACACAATTCTCGATAGCCCACGTTCCGATAGCCCACGTCTCGATAGCGCACCAACCCAATAGCGCACCAACCCGATAGCGCACCAACCCGATAGCGCACCAAGTACAACTTTGCATGCAAAGATACACACACACACACACACACACGAGGGGGTGCAAGGGAGGCCTTCGGCCCCCCCTTCCGCACCCATCCCGTCCCTCTCGCTTCGTGTGCAAAGTTGTCCTTGGTGCAAAGTTGATGCGCTATCGAGTTGGTGTGCCATCGGGTTGATGTGCTATCGGGACGTGAGCTATTGGGACGTGGGCTATCGGGAATTGTGTTCAATTTTTCGTATGCTATCGGGATGTAGGCTATCGCACCGTGCGCTAACGGGACCCTCCCGTACTCCTGTATTGAAGTTCAGTGGCTTAGTGCAGGAAAATGTTTAGAAAAGTTCTTTGCAATAAGAAAAGAGATCTTTCTTTTCTTGCAAGAAAATTTTCCTACAGAATGTGACGAATTTAAATTTTTTTTCAAAGATTTAGATTCGCTTTGCGAGCTTGTTCTAATAACCGACATGACAAATCATTTAAATATTTTAAATTTAAAGCTACAAGAGACCAATCAATCTATTTCGCAATTAGTTAGTCATGTCGATCTTTTTGCAGAAAGTTCTTATTATTTAAAAATCACTTAAAAAATAATATTCTTCATTATTTTCCCTCATGCCAGGTTCTCTTTGAAGAACATGGCATAAATTGAATTAATTTTGAAAAACAAATTAATATAATAATTGATCCGTTGATAAGCCAATTCGATATGTTTCAAAGATTTTAAAATATTACGAAAAGATTTAATACTTTTTGAGCATTCTGTCACTGCGCAAATCGAGGAACAAAGCCTAGAATTTCAGACAGAACTTTGCAATTTGCAATATGATATTTCTTTAAAAGCATGGCTAGAAAAAGGAGTCGATTTTTTTTAAATTTTAGATGCATCATGTTATCCGAGTTTTAAAAATTTTGACCTTCGAATTTTCTCCATGTTTAAATTCATATATTTATGTAAATGCTCTTTTTCAAAAATGAAAATTATTAAAACGGAAAAGCGATCTTCTTTGAGCGACGCATCATTATTCTCGCTGATGCGAACTATTACTTTTAAACTTCCCGTAGATATGTCATCTTTAGTAGAATCGTGCAAATGACCTAGAAAATCGCATTAAATTTTTTTGTTTCTTTTTCCATTTTTATATATTTTATATATTATATCTTACGATATAAAATATCCCTACCAAACTATATATCTTATCTTCATTATTTTTTTTTATTTTGATTTTTAGTGAAATAGGCTTACTTAAAAAACCACTTAAAAAAAAAACGCATCTATAATAGTATCTCATGAGTGATGTGGAAAATATTAACTATTATTCCTTAAAATTAATATATAAATATATAAATATATAATTATTATATAATTATTATATAATTATTATATAGCGTTTAAAATATATTATTATAATATACATGTATGTATAATATGTATCTATAACTGATTATACATATATAATATATTATAATAATAAATATTTTAGTATTTAATTAATTATAAAAAGAAAAATTATTTAATAACGAAGATTTTAATTTTCGATTTGGCGAAACGGGACGCTTGGCGGACGCTCCTGAGGCATAGCGTTATGCGCGCGATTGGCGACTCGGTCGTCGAGCCTCGGGTGGTAGTGGGAGAATCGTAGGCGTCGCCTCAGATTTCGGCCCGAAAAGAGCAACTAATTCCGAGCACTGTCTTAAACCATCTTTGATTAATAAAAAAACTGAAACTGTGTGAAAAAGATGACACTGAACTATGTTAATGTTATCAAGAATAACGGTAAGAACCGATTCGAACTCGGTGAAACGCATACTCTTCCCGTCTTTTGCCAATTGTAGGTTGGCAGCAGTTGGGAACAAAAATAAAATACGTTTCTTTAAATTTCTTAGGGAGAATCTATGTATAATATTTTTACAATGTAAGATTGATGGTAAATATTATTTTAAATTTACAAATTAATCACGAATTGTTACTAATAAGTACTTGACTAGTTGTAATATTATTGATTTCATATTTAGTTTAATTATTTTATTAGTATTTTCTTAGGAAAATTATTTTTTGAGGGAAAATTTTTGTAAGTTATTTTTAGGGATATCTTTTATTAAACATTTCGTTGCATATAAGGAATATTTTTTATGTACTGGACGTACTTTTTTACTTTTGTAAGGTTTTTTTAGAGATTTTTCGCGGATTTGAAAACGGCTTTCGAGTTTATAATAAATAAAGAAAAATTATGAACTATAATGAAGAGTAAAGGAATAAATAGACATTTGATAAGGAAGATAGAAGAGATCTATGAAGAAACAATCAATACTGTTTTAATAGAAAGAGTTATAAAAATTTTTGAACAAACGTAGGAGTAAGGTCTTTGAACTCAACATTGTTTGTAATATATATTGCTGATGTAAGGATGTTCTGCAAAAAGGGCAAGCGGAAGACTTAGTAATAGATAGGGAAAAAAATTGGAGTTTAGCATATAATGATGATATAGATCAGCTGTCCACGTTTTGCACATTTCAGCCAATTTCCGTGAGCTTCCGTCAACGCCTATCGCCTCCATTTACGTCTCGAGATCTTAAGCCAGCTAACAACCGTAACCAAGATACTTCAGGTACTGCGCATCTATAACGCGACTACTACTATTCCCTATAACCCGTCTGCCAAATGTCAATATTTTATTATTGTTAATGTAATTAATAATCGGGAATTGAAACTTTGTTATACATTTTGAATTAATTATCTAAAAAGATTTTAAGAAACTCGCGTATTATTTTTAAAGTATTAACATTTAGTAGACGGGACGTAGGAAACAACATCGCGTTATAAATGAGTCGTACCTGAGATAAAGTCGCGCGTCTTGATTATAGTTGTTAGCTGACTTGTTGTTAAGATTTCGAGACGGGGAAGAAGGGGACAGCGATAGGCGTGGACACGGAAATCGGTCGAAATGTGCAAAACGTAGAAAGCTCTGGTATAGATGATATAGTGTTGGTAATAAAAAAGACAAATGAGTTGAAAAAAATGTTGAAAAATTATTTTAAAAATTTAAAAATTTTTCAAAGAAAAATAATTTTTTAAAGAAAAATAATTAATTCTTAGAAAAATCGCAGATAATGACCTTTAAAAAAGGAAAGTAGGTGAAAAAAAGAACCAGCTATGAGATGGAAAAGAGATAGAGGAAGTCGATTTTAAACATTTAGGTTATATGTTACAAAGATTAATGAAATAGAAAGACATATTAAAGAAACAGTTAAGAAAATTATATGTGCCATGAAGCAGATGGAGAATAAGGTACAGAAAATTCGCAAGAGATTTTAGGAGAAGGATCTGGATGTTTGATTTAATGAGGAGTATTTTAAAAATATTTTTAAGAGTATTTTAAAAGTATTTTAATGTATGAAGGAGAGATCTAGGAATGGAAGGAATGAGACTTTGGAAAAGTGCATAAATTTATAAAATTGGACACTAGGATTAGATTGGAAAAAATAAAATAGGAAAGATCTAAAGATAATAAAGATAGAGATGTATGTATGTATAGAGAGGAAGTCTGATGTCTCAATACGCTCATTCGGTCAACGAGCGATAGAATCCATCCATGACAACGGTATCACATATCCTGTAAAGAAAGCATTCATATATTTCTCAGCCCAACGAATAATTGCTAGAAAACAATATTCATGGATTAGAAAAATATGTGAGGCAGACAAGTGGCTGGATCGGGAATCGAATTCTTTCGCTTTTCGGAAAGCTACTCTAGACCACTGAGCTATCTAGAGCTCACACAATACCATTTTTTTAACACAGTGAGATGCGACTCCAGAGTGATGTTGAAATTTCACTCGATGAATGCAATGCCAATTGTCACGGAGGATTCCTAAAAGGTCGCTCGCTGGCCAAATAAGTGCCGGTGGATATATTCACGTGCATTGCATGCTGGCTTCCGACTGGCTTTCCATAAGAAACGGCACCGACAAGCGCAACGCGCTGAATGATCATCCCTCAAGATCCTTTCAGTAAATAATAAATATCTTCATTGTGTCAATACAATGGCAGGTGGACCCTATATATAGAGCCGTGGCAAGACTCCAGAAAAAATAGGGGAAAAATGTATATGGGAGGAGGTCAAACGTGTTTATGCGCCCATTTGATTGTGACAGAATTCATCCAAAACAATATTCGTGGACTAAAAAAATATGTGAGGTGCAATTAGCTGGATCAGAAATCGAAGGTTTCGAAGTAGTATAGAAGTTAAGCGAAAAAGATGTAGAAAATCAAAAATAGATTTAACAGAGTAAAATTCAAAATTCTAGATATGATATGTTATAGAGAATTATACACAATAGAAATATCAGAATATTTAAAACAAGGTTAGAAAGACTTTCAGAAGATCATAGCGATATTTAGATATGGAAATGAAGAACTCCAGAACATAAATTTTGGCGTGAATAGAAGAGAAGAAATTGTGTCGGATATGTCATATAAAAGTACACATTAAGAAGTAAACATTAGAGCATTTAGCAACATTGTACAGAAGATACGAGGAATAATGAAAGAATGAATCAGGAAAAAAGGGAGAAGGAATTAAGTTGGATGAAGAAAATTTTAAGGTTAAGAAAAGAGAATAAAACTAAAGAAATTATCAAAGATAATCTAGAAGTAATTGAAATTATTTAGAATAAAAAGTACACTCAACGAGTTATTTCCTGATCGCTAGATTGGACGTGGTGGAAGAATTTATTGGCCGACACGATCAAATCTTACGCCTCTTTTTTTTCTGTGGAGGCACCTAAAAAATGAAGTTTATCGCGATATCCTCATCACATCAGAAGACGTGCAAGAAAGAATTCGAGGTGTATGCACCTTGGAATTATTCAAAAATATAAAAGAAGCATTTCTTTATTAAATTCGAAAATATCTGGAGATTAACAGAAGTCATTTTGAACATCTTCTGTAAAAAAATATTTTTGTAGTAAAATACACAATAAATACAGTTTCCTTTTTTAAACATGAATTTTGTGTTTCAAAGTCATTTGAAAGTCAACATATCCTACAACATATGGTTGAATTTATTTTTTTATAAGTTACATCACTGCGTTAGTAAAAATATGTCATCCTATTTAAAAAATGTCGATGAAATCTCGTAAAGGGTAACATTAAAAAAAATTTTTGTTTATCAGAATATTAGTCCCTTTGAATCGAATAATTGTCCTTTGACCGAGAGTATTATCTAGGGTAATTAAAGGACATGCATATTTTAGAAAGAACAATGAAATACAAGTTCTTTTGTATTGTATAAATATTGTGTTTAATTGTGTGTGTTAATTATAATGATATGAAACAAACTAAATATATGAAAATAATTATATGAAACAAAAAGTATGTTACATTTCTACCGTTCTATCGTCTCAAGCTATGAGTTTAGAGCATCCGTTTTAATTGAATACATATTTAGACACAATTCTATCATTGCTTTCATAGCTATGTCTTTATACAATATATAATAAAAGTAATGCCTATAACGACGAGAGCCGTCTCGTCCAAAACATAATAGCAATGCGCTTCAGCATTACGTTTGGTAAACGCCCCGCCCACCGCTTAGTATCAGATTACAGTGGGACAGTTTTTCTCTTCGCGCGCTTCTACTCGTGCAGATTGGCCGATTTTCTTAAATTATTAATTATTGCGAAAATCGCAAAATGGTAAAGGAATTTCTTATTCATTATCAGTTTAACCAGTTCTACCTCCTTCCAAGCGTTTGTATATAGTGCTCAATAAAAGGATATTTGCATATAACTTTCTACGAATTACAATTTCGATTTGCTAAATCAATATAATCAAAAACTAATAATATAAAATATATTATGCAAATTATTTTATGTAATATTGTATATTTATAAAATATACAAATAATATTAATAAATATTTACAATATACTTTTTACCTTGAAATAATAAATTTATTTCAAAAATAGAATGGGCTCTTCCATCGCCCATTTCCATGAGACGCAACCATAATATATGTATTTTTTTTGTTTCTCTGATATATCCACAAACGAGATATTTGTATATATAGGTGTCTTTCTTCAACGATTCATTGAAATATTGTGATCAGATATGATAAATATTTATCAATTTGAAAAAGACAATCTATTTTCTGCTCCAATTTAAAAACATATTGCCTCATATATACAGGGTATCTGAAATGATAAACTAAACTTTAGGAGCGTATTCTAAAGGTCAAAATAAGACTTTTTTTCTTATGAACATGGGTCCGCAAATGAACTCCCCTTCGAGCTAGAGACTCCTAAAGTTTGAAGAAAAAAATTGAAAATTGGCTGTATTTAAGAAAAAAAAAAGATTTTGACGTCACTTATTACTCTCTCTTGAGAAATAAATAAATTTGCATTGCAGGTGGTTAGTCAATTTCATACATTTTCGAATTTTACCTCGGAGAGAGGTTCATATGCGGACTCATGTTCATAAGAAAAAATAATCTTATTTTGACCTCTAGAACACGATCCTAAAGTTTAGTGCATCATTTCAGATATACGCTATATACAGGGTGTTCTATTTTAAAGTTCCACCCTCATAACTTTCTTAATTTTGATTGTAGAAAAAATATTTCAGACAAAAGTTGTATGGCTTGAAGGAGACATAAAATGGTATCATTAGTTTGACATTGAAGAGTCATGTGAAGGTCACGTCTAACTTTTTAAACAGGACACCCTATATACTTTTGCATATTCTTATAGTTCATCTCGAAAATTTTCCAAAACAGTATAATTAAGTTAGTTTTTATTAAGTACTTTCCGAGTTATGAGGCTTGAAATCATTTCTTAATTTTACATAAATCATAAAATATCTAGTATTCTAATAAATATTCATTTTTCGATTATCCTGTCTTAATTTTTATTACAAAATAATGAGAGGAATCAATTGGTATAAAGAAAACACATAATTGTTTCGAAGAAAAAGTATGTAATTTGCAATTAACAATTCCATTGTCCTTGATAGTTTCATTATATTCAGTTTCATTTATTACTTTTAAATGTTTTAATTCGTTTATTAGACTATTAATTTTTGCTTGCTTCCAATTACTTTCTTTATTAAGTGATTGAATTTCCTTTTTTTTACAAAATAAAATAAAAAGGCTAAGAGATCGTGGTGCAAGATGTTAGAGCGTAAAAGTAATAATAAAAAACTCTAAGTAAGAGACATAATATATTAAAAATCAGTTAGATATAAAATACATACGTACATTTCTATCTATTCAAGATCCTTTTCAATGCTCAAGAAAAACATAAGGATATAAATTAAAAATTTAATTAATAAACAGAACGCGATTACAAAAAGACGGACGTGATAGAAGGTAACATAAAACAATAAATAAAGAAATAACGGTCGGCCAATCAAACGTTTCAAACGCTAACAAAAGATGTGACGAAAGTGTTAAGCGGATATTAATAATTTGTTTGGTTTGTAAACCAAACAAATTATTAATATCCGCTTAACACTTTCGTCATTAATAATTTGTTTGGTTTACAAACCAAACAAATTATTAATATCCGCTAGTAAGATGCATTTTCCGAAAGAAGACGCTCACATCTCCTTCCAAAAAAAAAACGCACAAACATACATACGTGGAGAATACTATATCACGACTTTGCACTGTGCGACAGTCCCCCGATGAAAAAAGTCCCAACATTTTTTTATCTCCAAAAAAGCAATAAAATCAGAAGGATAAATTAAACTTTGTCAAAAACTCTATAAAATCTTCAATGGTTAGTGAGGAAAAGAGAGATGCTTTCACCAAGACTATTTTCAATCATTTATCATTGCTCCATTCACCTCTCCACCTCTAGTGATAGGTAATTATAAAGCAAAGTTAAGGTCACACAGTGCTCTTTCCCCATCTTCTCCTCCGCTTCTCTCCTAATTCTTCTTTTCTTCTTTTCCACACTCATCCTCTCATTCTTCCTTTGATATTCAATTGAATTTTAATCCTTCCCCTGCCCAAGATTATTTTATTCTTAATATTCCGAATAAAAAATGGCTGGTGAATCTGTCTTCTATGAATATTCCTGAAGAAATTCAATGTATTCTCCAACTGGGAAATAAATTTAATCTTCCCCCCCCTCCCCAAGAGAAATTCACAACGTTTAGTTTTTGAGTTGATTAAGAGCATCAAATCCAACCTTTTTAAACTAGATTCTGTGAAGTTTCTGATATTAGAAACTCAACTGTTTAATTCCTGGATAAATTTCTGCCATACCCTCCTCCCCTTTCCGATACTGAGCATTTTCTCTTAAATATGTCACGGTTATTTCATGAATTTCTTGCTGACCATCCAGATGTGATTATTACAAGAGCAGACAAAGGAAATATAACTGTTGCTTTAGACAGAGTTATTTATTTTAACAAAATGAATGATTTATTGTCTGATACTTATTTGGTTGTCAAGACGGATCGAGCGAAAAAAATTACTAATAACCTTAGAGATTTGCTTACGAGATGGCGTAAAAAAGAGTTTATTTCGAGCGGAAAAGCGAAATCTTTGTTATACAGCGATGATGTGTTGCCTCGGGCGTATAGTCTACCAAAGATTCATAAAGATAATGTTCTCTTACGGTTATTATTTCTTCATTAAACAGCCTATTATATTCGTTTGCTGCGTTTCCTCCATAAGTTTTTATATGACAACTTACCTAAATCAAATAGCCACATTGCTAATAGTTTCGATCTTGTTAGCAAACTTAATAATTTTTATATTGAAGAACACATTGAGATTGTTTCTCTTGATGTGGTTAATCTTTTTACTAATACTCCCCATGACTTAATCATTGGAAGCATCGCAAAAAGTGGCATTTTTTAGAATCTAATATTGACATTCCTTATGTAGAATTTTTAAGAGCTCTCAGACTCATTTTGGACTTAACTTATTTTATTTTTAATAATGTTATCTATAAACAGAATATAAAGATTTTTGGTACGTCAAAAGGCTCCCCGCTCTCACTTATTTTAGCCAATTTAGTTTTACAAGAGCTGGAGAATAGAGTTATTACCTCTCTATTAGTTCCTTCTTCTTTTTATTTCCGTTATGTCGATGATATTATTATGGCCGCGCCTTCCTTACATGTCCGTAACATTTTGAAAGTTTTCAATTCATTCCATAAGAGACTGCAGTTTACCATCGAATTTTCGACAAATAATATTATTAGCTTTTTAGATACATCTAATTATTAATGAGAGTCGTTTAGAGTTTAATTGATATCGCAAACCCACCTTTTCTGGTACCTGAACTTCCACCTTTCCTACCACCTTATTTCCTATAAAATTGGCATTGTTATGGGTCTCGTTAATAAAACCTTTCTTCTTTCCCAAAATTCCATGAAAAAAACCTTTTCTTTGTCATTAATCTTCTTCTCGAAAATTCCTATTCTCTCCAGTTTATCCGCAGAATTTTCTTACGTCGTTTAAAATTCTTTATCCACAACAGAGACTTTCATCCCTCTACTCCTTTTCCTTCCTCTTCTGATTAAAATAAATTCTTCGTCATCCCCTTCATTATCCCACAAACTTTCCGCTCAATGATTCATGTTTATGGGTGATTACTGTGAAAAATAATTTGAATAATCTTATTAAACTACACAAAGATCCTTTACCAAAAATGAGCCATACTAATGTCATCTATAAAATTTTTTGCAGGGATTTTTTGCAGTGATGCATCTTATGTGGGGCAGACGGGTAGACGTTTAGCTAGATTAAAGAAACATGAGTCCATAATTAATTATTCTTCCGACTTTGGTACAATATTCTCATCCCATAGTCTCCTAGGTCACGAATTTAATTAGAACGATATGATAATTCTTGATGAAGAACCTTTTTATAAAAAGGTTTTAGGAAAATTTTAGAAAAAGACTCGTGTCTGAGATGCTTCATATTAGGCAGCAAAATAATGGATTAAATTTAAAAAATGACACGTCATTATTAGATCACGCTTATCTCCCCATGATTAAAAAATGTCTTAAATTTTTTAAGTTTCCTGCTCCTTTGCTTCCCACTTCCTAAGCTCCCTTTCCCTTTCCCTTCCTCTCCCTCTTGATTCCCTCACTTCTTCTTTTTCCTCTCCTTCTTCTTTGTCTACATCTTCTTTTAATATGTCAGTTATTAGTTTAGTCATCTATCATTTGAAATTCCTTTACCTTTACATATGATTCTATCTTGTTTTATCACGCTTCTCTGTTTTCCGTTTTTCGTAAAGTTTTGCTAGCTTATTGCTTTATCTCTACATTTTTCGCATATAGTCTATTGCTTTATCTCTACCTTTTTCGCATATACTTCGCATTATATGTTAAATGCATTTTGTTAACTTTCTATTATTTTGATGCTTCACATGTGTTCTTTTGTTTTCTATATAGTTTCTTCCTCGTTCATCGGTTAAAAAATTCGATGGTCTGCTTTTCTTCTTTTTGGATTTTCTTCCTGGACAGTTTTTGTTAGTCAGGATATTCGTGGAGGTGCATGAACACACGTATATATATATATATATATATATATATACACACACGTGTGTTCATGCGTGTTCATATACGTGTGTTCATTCACCTCCACGATATATATATATATATGTCGATTACATGTAAAACATGCCTCTCGTTTTATCTTGTGAATATAATAAAGTGCATCTAATTCGAGCCAATTAACACTCATACGTGTGTTCATTCACCTCCACGAATATCCTGACTAACAAAAATTAAGGAATTCACTGAAACAATTAATGATTTAACTCAAAATTATGAAAAACATTTGTACGAGCAAGCAAACCTATTTAAAACTATATAATAAGAGAGGAGAAAAAATCTCTATCATTATTTACTAATACTTATATATATATATATATATATATAAATATCAATAAATAATGATAGAGAGACAGAGGGCCTTCTATACATCTGTTCTATACTGTGCTGTCATTTATAGTGCAATGTATCGTCGTATTGAATTAGGCGCGTAAAGCGAATGTTTCAATATTTTTATTTTCTAATTTACGATTTTTTATTATCAATTTTTCTCATTTCGTCAGCGTTATGTTTTTGTGCTTGTGATTCTATCAAATCGAAAATCAAAACAAAAATTAAACTATATTGTAAACAAATTTGATTTTTTAATTTAATGTATTATATTTTATGTATTATATTTTATATTTAATTTAATGTGTTATATTTTATGATTGACTTATGTGGTTGTAACATTTTTTATATTATCTGTAGATTCTATAACTTTTTGTGTAGTATCTGTAGCTTCTGCTATTTCTGCTGCAGTTTCTGTTAAGGAATTTTTTCTTCGTTATCTATATTTATATCTATTAAATTTATAATCAAATAAATAATAATTAATAATAATAATAATAATAATAAATATATTAATATATTTATTATTAATATATTAATATATTTATTATAAATATATTAATATATTTATTATTAATATTAATTATTTAATATATTTATTAATATATTTATATTAATTACATTATTATTATTAATTACATTATTAATAATTAAAAATAATACTTTATGATTATTGTTGTGGCTCTTGTTGATTTTGTATAATATCTAAGGCCATTGTGCTTTATTATGTCTTCAATACGCGAACAATACGAAGTAATAATAGAAGATTTGTTTAGAAGCACGTCGTTTATGCTTTGTTCACATCGACCACATTCTCCGACGGTTCGTCCCTCGATCGTCTCTTAAGACGTCTCTTCTTACTGTAGTGTCGTGTGCACACTCGTGCTACGTCGTGTTATGTCGTGCTATGTCGCCTCTGCGTGTTGTCGTGCGAGGAATCGTTCTTGATTATGCAGTTTGTCAAATAGTAGCGTGATGCTTAGCGCCTATCAAAGGACGCAATATACCCAACAATTATGTAATTAATATTAATTATATAAAGCATTATTACTAATTATATAATTTATATAATTAATAATAATAATTTATATAATTATTTATTTATTATTATTATAAATTTTATGATTATTATCATTTATATAATTCTTTATAATTATTTACTTATTATTTATTATTATTATTATTTATATTATTATTTACTTGTATTTTTGTATACTTGTATTATTTGTATTTCAACATTTTGATGAGATAAAGTCTGACTAGATAATATCACTATAACATCTTGTTTATCTTGTTAATCTGATTCTTTAGGTGATAGAAAAATCATCATTTTCAAAATGTTTCTGACAGATACTTGATGTTGTCGGTATCCAATTTGGTTTATTAACCACTGCTATCCATTGTACCAGAATTTTTGGTATAATTAAAAGAAATCTAAAATATTTAAAATTAACATTAAATATTTCATTTAATATTTTATTTGAAATTATTTTAAATAGTCAAAACAGACACGGCAGCATCACAAAGATAATCATATTATATTGTTACAATCTGACGTCAAAAACTAATATCAAAAACTGTAATTTTCTAATTTTCTTTAGTTTTTAACAAAAAATTAATAGATTCAGAATATATTACTATACGTTATATTACTATACGTATTTTAATCATAAAAAAGTATTTATTATTCCGTACGTTCTATAAAAAAAAATTTCGATTTTCAAAAAAAAATAAATCATTTTTATCGGTAAAACAGAATATCCTCATAATGTGCATTAGTAATTGTAATAACATTATTGCTGTATGGTTACACATGTTTATTTTAAACCAAACATAAATATCTTATATAATAACAGAAATATCTTAGGTAAATAAAAAAAACAATATTTTTATGTCTCAAATTAGATAAAAATTAAATATCTTAAATTTATATTTAAAAAAAATTAATTTTAGAGTTTAACTTTAATAATACTTAACATGTATTTTATGTCTTTTTAAAATACTTAAGATAAATATTGAGTATTATTTTTTATTAATAAATTTTATCGATTACTTATAATTATTTGCTACAAAATTTTATTAAATTTTAATTTTAATATATTGTAAAAACTAAATCTTTTTTGATATAATATAATAATTTCACAACATTTCAAAGATTTTTATTCTGCATTACATCGAAAAGTAATATAGAAAAAATTCAATATACAGGGTGTTATGGAATTTTTTATCTTAACGAAGTAAGGAGATAGATTGGCTTTTAAATTAAGAAGAAAGGACATCTATTGTTTTGTGACTGTCGCAATAATTAACGAAAAATTAAATAAAGAAGATCGGCCAATGCGCGTGGCTAGAAGCACACGACGGCGAAGGCAGTCTGACTGTAACATAAGCCTTCGCCACACACTTACACACTCATCGCTCCTCCCCTCTCCAATCATCACTTCGCCGCGCGCCGCCATTATGTTACAATGAGACCGTCTTCGCCGTCGTGTGCTTTTAGCCATGTACATTGACCATGTACATCTTCTTTAATTAATTTTTTGTTAATTATTGCGAATATCGCAAAATAGTATAGTACCTTCCTTCTTAATTTGAGCCAATCTACCTTCACATTTCGAGACTGCAAAAATTTCCTGACACTCTGTAAATCAACACATTAAAAAATTACTAAATATAAGAATAATATTAAAATGTATTCTAAATTCATTATAATTAAAAAATTTTTAAATTTAAAATTTCGTATAATTTTTGCGTTTTTAAATTTAATCTTAAGAGTGCATAATTTAATCTTAAAAGATTAATTTTAAAAGATTCATAATTTCATTAACTGATTTCGTCAATGTGTTTCATTAACCACTTCACTGGTAATGACCCATATATGGCCAAAAAAAATGTATCACAATTGGTAATAAAAAAATGTGTCACAATTGGCCCATATATGTTTACTATAAATAACTTCACTAATTTTTAACGGATTTTCTTGATACATCCACATTTTTCGAGTCGTTGATGATGGAATCGAAATTTTAAAATTCAAAATGACGAATTTAGTATAGTGAATTGAACAATCGATATACGAGAAAAGAGCGATAAGAGCCACCGTGGATGATAGTGCGTAAAATTTTATAAAGATTAATAAATCGCGAAAAATAAGACGCGAAAATAAGACATGCATATATTTTACTTGGTGCATAAACCAAGGTAGATTCTCCATTCGAGAATACTATATAAGACCCCTCTTTACCCCCTGCAGAGATGTAAGCGAAAAATATCGGGGCGAAGTCGCTGAATCGGGAGTCGAACCCGAGTCTTTCGCTTGCCGGACGACTGCTCTAAACCAACTGAGCTATTCAGCCCCACACCGATATCCCTCTCGCCTATTTGTAGAAATAATGGGAACGCGATTAGCTCCGCGTAAATTTAACAAATTAAAATAGATAAAGAATTAGGCTCTGAAATGTATTAAACAATCGATATACGAGAAAAGAGCGATAAGAGCCACCGTGGATGATAGTGCGTAAAATTTTATAAAGATTAATAAATCGCGAAAAATAAGACGCGAAAATAAGACATGCATATATTTTACTTGGTGCATAAACCAAGGTAGATTCTCCATTCGAGAATACTATATAAGACCCCTCTTTACCCCCCCTAAGCGAGAGGGATATCGGTGTGGGGCTGAATAGCTCAGTTGGTTTAGAGCAGTCGTCCGGCAAGCGAAAGACTCGGGTTCGACTCCCGATTCAGCGACTTCGCCCCGATATTTTTCTCGCTTACATCTCTGCAGGGGGGTAAAGAGGGGTCTTATATAGTATTCTCGAATGGAGAATCTACTTGGTTTATGCACCAAGTAAAATATATGCATGTCTTATTTTCGCGTCTTTTTTTCGCGATTTATTAATCTTTATAAATTTTACGCACTATCATCCACGGTGGCTCTTATCGTTCTTTTCTCGTATATCGATTGTTTAATACATTTCAGAGCCTAATTCTTTATCTATTTTATAGTGAATTGATTTTGTTATTCTCTATTATTATATTCGTTATTTTATTAGAGAAGATTTAAATTCGATATGTTCATGTTTTTCGGTTTACTAATAATTAATTCAAAGTCGAAATTGCAAAATGGATCAAATGTGGTAACTTCTAGTGACTAATGATATTCTATTATAGATACTCTTACTTCCGTTATTAGCCATATTGGATCTGCCAATTTAAATTTTGCAATTTTATCTATAGATTCATCATAAGAGAACATATCGAATTTGATTTTCTCAATAATGAATTTCTCTCTGATAATGAAATAACAAAATTAGTCCGCCATATTGGATTCGCCATTTTGAATTTTGAAATTTGGATTCTTGATTCGTCACCAACGACGCAAAAAACTCCTTATAGATAAACTTTCGTGTAAAATACGAATTTATTTGTTCTCACCATTGTAACGGAGCATCTTTTCCGACGTCGCGGATCGACCCGCCGATGTCAGAGTTCGGGAGAAGGGGAGGCTCAGGCTCACAGAACTACATGTGTTAATGAACAAATTCTTTATTCCGATATCCTTAAATTAAGTTTAACAAATAGGTGTACTTCTAGAGGACCCGTACAGCACGACGGATCGGGCGCAACGAATTTACGAACCTTAATCTCAACGCCGGGTATTTACAAAGCTATTACGTATGGCTAGGATGCAAACGGATGTTATTTACAGGGTAGTCGCGCATATCTGACCACGGACGTGGACGCGAGATATGTACAGAATGGTCGCGTGTAACTAGTCGCAGACATGAGATACCCAGACAGCACAGGACATTCTATGGACATTCATTTTATGTCCATTTTACGTCTGCACGTCCATGGACATGAAATGATCGTTCATCGTATGATCATTCAATCGTATCCGATTCGAGACATCTGTTAACAGCCAATATTTGGACGTCCACTAAATGTCCGATCTTGGACATCAAAGTTTTGCGCGAGCACGCAAGGATGTGTTAGTTCGTTTGTTCACCAGTATGTGACGTACAATGCGTTATCTTTCTCGTATTTAAGTTTTAGTTATGAAAATTATATAAAGTTTGCAAAGAATAACAAGTAAGATTAAAAATATAAATATAATTTCTGATCTCAATGCAGGAATTTCAGATATTAAATTGATTGTATAAGTCGGACAAGTAAATGTACAGCAATATATATACAATTTCATATAAATATTTTATTTATAATTTGTACTTACATATTGCATTTTCCATTTTAAATAAGTAATAAACGAAAATAATCCGTTCATTACCCATTTAAAATGGAAAGTGCAATATGTAAGTATAAATTATAAATAAAATATTTATAAAATTTTAATTTAATAAAATTGAAATTTTTATGTAAATTTTTATATGAAATAGATAAATTATATATTGTGAAATTATATATGAGATATTTAATATAAAATAATAAGAAATTTAATATAATAAATTTAAATTTTTTCATTAAAATATTTTGTAAAAATTATTTATATTTATTTAAATATAAATAATTTAATTTAAAATATTCTTTTAATGTTCGAAATAAGTCCAAATTTAGTCCGTTTGGTCTTTAAAATGGACATTTTTGAGATGTCCAAAATAATAACACTGGATATCTATAAAACATCCTAAAGATATTTTAGGCTCTAATCTGGATATTTTAAATTAATACATATGAAACGTCCAATTTGTTTATTTTTAATACGTTTTTAAAATGTCATTATGCTGTCTGGGTATCCACAGAGTGGTCGCGTGCAACTAGACAGATATGGGTCTAACAGAGTTTGCCAACCGTGGCTGAGGACGGGAGCACCCGTCCTCCGAGTGTACACGAGAACATCCATAATACACTGAGATACTGGACGTCGGTTATAATCAACCGGGTAACAACCAAGCTCTAGATCAGGATTGTTAAGACAAATCACCAAGATACGGTTAATTTATAAGGACTAACGTGACGCGGAGCCAAAGAAACGGTCGATTCGCGGATATTGCCGTCGGGAAAAGAATACGACTAGGAAATGAGGCTGTGAAAGCAGCTGTGAGGCGGTTGTATTTTATCCGTTCCAGAAGCCGTGAAAACGGTTGTTGTTTAAAGAGCCGTGAAAATGGTTGTTATTCCCGAAATCGTAGTAACGGCTGGTGTTCGGGAGCCTTGGAAACGGTCATCGTCCAGGAGCCGTGAAAACGGCTGTCCGGTCGGTGCCGTGAGAACGGCAGTTGGAATGTCAAGGATATGAGCTGGACAATTTCGGACATCGGTTATAAGTACGATCGAATAAGAACGCTCATACTCTGGACCAAAGACAAGGATAGGAACTCGGTAGGCTTCGAATGTGCAGAGTACGTCCTGTAGTTTGGAGTCGGGACAGGAATAGATGCCGGTCTGTCGGAACGGCCGGCTTATACAGGATGTCAGGAAATTTTTGACCTTAACAAAGTAAAGAGGTAGATTGACTCAAATTAAGAAGGAAGGACCTCTATTGTTTTGTGATTGTCGCAATAATTAACGAAAAATTAAATAAAGAAGATCGGCCAATGCGCGTGGCTAGAAGCACACGATGGCGAAGGCGGTCTGACTGTAACATAATGGCGGCGCGCAACGAAACGATGATTGAGGAGGGGAGGAGCGATGAGTGTGTAAGCGCGTGGCGAAGGCTCCTCCCCTCCCCAATCACCGCTTCGCCGCGCGCCACCATTATGTTACAGTCAGATCGCCTTCGCCGTCGTGTGCTTATAGCCACGCACATTGGCCGATCTTCTTTATTTAATTTTTCGTTAATTATTGCGACAATCACAAAACAATAGAGGTTCTTCCTTCTTAATTTGAGCTAATTTATCTCGTTACTTCGTTAAGGTAAAAAATTTCCTGACACCCTGTATACTCGATTGAATACCTCCACGCGCTACTCTCACACGGTCATGTGTGTCGAAGTGGGATAGGCCGCAATCCTCAATTAGCGGCTCTTAATCCGCGGCTCGGTCGAGATGCTCAATCGGCGGCGTTCAGTAATTACTAATTTGGCGCGAGGGTATATTTGTAAATTCGGCTCTAGTAACGGCAGAACCGTTACACCAGTTTTATCATAAAACGTTGATTTGGGGTGTACCAATAAACTGGTTAAACTTCAATTAAATATTTAGAGGAAAGTAATGTATTTTAAATAAAATACATTAAAACAAATTTAAAAACAAATTAATGTGCTTCGTAAGTTAATCATTAATTTTTAGAAAAATTTGTAGTATTTCAAAAATCATAGTATTTAAATATATTTTGTTAAATGGAAAATTTGTTAAAATTAATAGTTATTTTTATTTATATTTCATAAATTCATTGTAATTTTAAGAATATTTTCATTAAGGAAAAAAAATATGGAGAAAAACAAAAATAAACATAAATTAATTGTATTAAAATAAATAAAAATCGATTTTATTAGATTCAACACACGAAAAACGGAGGCAAGTGCGGAGAATGCGGTGATGATTATTCTTTACTTCGACCACGGCCAAATGAAAATGGGGGCATTTATGGAACTGGCATCATTGTTCAAAAGTGAGTAAATCATGTAATAGTATTTAACATTATAACAATTTAAATATAAAAAATATAAATATAAATTTAAAATATTAAAAATTATATATAAATTATAAATATTTAAAATTATATATAAATAGACAAGTTCTAGTTTTAAAGAATAAAGTCTAATGTTTTAAATTTACTTAATAAATATTTAAATTTTGTTGTTAATATAAGTTTTATATATAAAAGTTAATATAAATTTTATACAGGGTGTATCGCTATAATCGCCCCACCCGTTTTGTAGAAGGAGAATGGATTAAACCGAGGAGGAAATTATAAAGTCATTTTATTATATTCTCAATAATTAACGAGAAATTAATTTAAGAAGGAGCGTCGCAGCAAACGTCAGAGCCTCGCCGCGACGCTCTTCCCATCGCTTCGTCGCGCGGTTCGTATCATGTTACAGCAGGGAGGTCTCTTCTCGCCGCGCGCTTTTACTCGCGTGGATTCGCCAATCTTCTTAAATTAATTTCTCGTTAATTATTGAGAATATAACAAAATGACTTCATAATTTCCTCCTTGGTTTAATTCATTCTACCTCTACAAAACGGGTAGGGCGATTATAACGATACACCCTGTATAAGCAACTATATTTGCAAAATATTTTTATGAAAGCAAAAAAAATTATGTTTGTACTACAAATATATTTAGGCGTGTGTGTGTATGGTATGGTGTGTATGATATAGAATTATATTTTTTAAAATTAGCGAAATTCACATAAAAATTACCAATTATATTAAGTTAATCTAACATTGACTATAGTAGAAAAACTGAAACAAATTGATAGTATTGTATTATTAAGATTACAATTGGAATTATAATATTCAATTTTTAAATACAGAGGCCGAAGCCCTCTACAGAGGGTAAGCACGGCCAATCTACCCCCGTAGAGCTGAAATTTTTTCTGTAAGTTACTATCGATAGACTTACAATTCCCTAAAATATTAGCCTCGAAACTGCACGTGCTTAAGAATAAAAAGTACTTTTTCTTTTTTTGAAATTAATTTTTTTTTCCTAAACGATTCAATGAATCATTTTGAAAAAAAATATGTAATTTGGAAACAATTGCGCCGCATTAAAAAAAAAAAATTGGGGTCCAAATTTGAGAATAAATAATTTTTTTTAGAAAAAAAATATTTTAACTTTCAAAATTTGTTTTCAATATCATAGACGCTACATCTACCATTTTTCTTTTTGAGCATTAATCTACAATATATTTTCTACAATATATTTTCTATAAAATTCGATTAAAGGAGTAGACGATAGTTAAATGGATTAAGTAAATTTTTAATATTGTTTTTCTCATAAATGGTTCGATAGATTATTATAAAAAAAAATATGTTTTAGATATTATTAAGTCACATTCATAAAAAAATTGAGATAAATGTTGAATAATAATTACATTGAAAAAAAATATTTTAGATTTTCATAATTTTTTTCGATATCATAGACTGCTTTCCTATTCGATTTTTTTAAATATCTTTAGGTAGCAATGTACAACATAGATTTTCTTATAAATTGATCTAAGGGGTAGATGGTAATTAAAAAATATAGTTAAATGACTATATTATACTAACGTCATCATGTTATAACTTTATATACAGGGTAGGCCATTTTAATCTACGCACTGAAATATCTCAAATTCCATAAGTTCAAGACAAAATGTTTCAGACAAAAGTTGTATTGTTTGAAGGAGAACATAAGAGGGTGCATTAGTTCGACCTTAAAGAGTCATCTGAAGGTCACGTGAAGGTCACCTCCAAAACCTTTTTAAATGGAACATCCTACATACTTTTACATATTCTTGTAGCTTGCCTGAAGAGCTTTCCAAAGCACACATAATAAAGTATTTTTTCATTGAGTACTTTTGGAGTTATGAAATAATTTTTCAATTTTACATAAACCATAAAATATCTAGTAAAATATTCATTTTTCGATTAACTTACCTTAATACTTTTATGCACAAAATAATGTAAGAAATCGATTGGTGTAAAGAAAACAGTAGGCGACAGAGGCGACTGTAGAATAAAAAGAAAGAATTTATTATTATAAAACCTATTAGAATTATTAGAATTAAGAATTAAAAATATTAAAAATAGAAATAAATATTAAATATTAAGAATTAAAGAGATTAAAGATATTAAAGATATTAATTATTATAACAATATTACAAAATTAAATATATTAATATATTACAAAATTAATTATTATAAATTAATTAGTTATAAAAATTTATTACTTATTAAATTTTATGTTTATATAATATAATTATTATTATTTAATTTAATAGAATGAATACGCCGGTGCACGCGGTTCAACCGCATTTTAACCGTTAAAGAAGGAAATAAAAAATATATCGATATTGATATTAAAGCGCGTGAAACGCGTATAGAGACAGCACGATGTCCTGCACAGTATATAGCTGTCTCGCTCGCACTCTCTCATTCGAGCGCCGAGCGAGAGAGATGGCTATCGGACACCACTAATTCGATATCATGTCTCATAGTGCTTTCTCTCTCGCTCTTGTGCCGTGCGAAGGGCGCAACATCGGAATGCTTCCTTCTATCCCCTCTTTCACTCCCGTTGCCCGACTCGCATATATGCGCGCTTCGCTTGTGTGAGTATGACGTCAGTAAGCGTCAACACTAGAGACCCTCTAATCAGAGTCTGGACGCGAAAAATAAGACTCGAAACAAGACATATGCATATATTTTACTTGGTGCATAAACCAAGGTAGATTCTCCATTTGAGAATACTATAAGACCCCTCTTTACCCCCCTGCAGAGATGTAAGTGAGAAAAATATCGGGGCGAAGTCTTTTCGCGACTTATTAATCTTTATAAAATTTTACGCACTATCATCCGTGGTGACTCTTAATCGCTCTTTTCTCGTATATCGTGTTATTTAATACATTTCAGAGCCTAATTCTTTATCTATTTTGTTGTTGTGTGCTTTCTCAAGAAAATCGACGAATCAATTCAGTTACTATTTTGGTTTATTATAAGTACAATCCGCTTATTTATCGAGCAGCGATTGAGAATATAAAAGCACGCGCTAACAAAGAAACACACATAGCGAGCGAGCGAGTGAGTGAGTGCGCTCACGCAAGAGAGGACGCTAGCTATAAAGCGCGGGTAAACCGGGTAACAAAAGTAGTGCGCATACGCAATATTGCAATCAACGGAAAAGAACGGAAAAACAATAGATACAAGACGTACACACTAAATATAAATCAAACTAAAAGAACTAATACAGTTTTCTCTTACAAACTTACACTCTCCCTAAAACTGTATTTTTATTACACAGTTTACAGTTAATTCAGTCCAATCTTTTTACTGAGTTCTCTTAAACGTAACGGTCCTAAGGGTTTTGTAAACATATCTGCTACTTGATTATTTGTGTCGATATATTCTAAAATAATCTTCTTTTCTGATACCAGTTCTCGAATATAGTGGTATCTTATTGCGATATGTTTAGTGCGCTTATGTTGTTCAAGATTGTTAGTTAGACGAATCGCAGCCTGATTATCCATAAGAAGGCGGGCTTGAATTCCAGGTTTGAATTCATTAATGATATTACATAACCATACTAATTCTTTGGCAGCAGTGGATGCCACATACTCTGCCTCGGTTGTAGATAAAGCTACACAGCTCTGACGCTGACTACTCCAAGTAATAGCTCCATTTCCTAAGGTTGACACATAACCGGTAGTGGAGCGTCTTGTTAGTCCCTAGCATAATCTGCATCCGTAAATATAATTATCAAAAGTGCTACTATAAATAATTCCTAATCCGACTGTTCCGCTTAAATATCTAAGGATACGTTTAACAAATTTCCATAATCCAATTGTTGGTTTAGACATTTGTTGAGCTGCTTTTCCAACTGCGTAGGCCAAGTCAGGTCTTGTAGTACCACAAGATACATAAGACGCCCAATTACAGAAGCAATAGGATGTTCAGTGTCCACATCCTTTTCATCATATAATATATCTAATGATGCCTGATCTGCAGATACTTTCGAGGATCGACAATCATCCATTTTAAACATCTCCAGCGTCTTCAGTGCATAAGCTGCTTGATGAATTTTGATCTCCATTGTCCAAGCGTTCCACCTGAAAGTTTAAAAACTGATTAACTTCATTACAAATGGTAATCTCAAATTTATTTTGCAATTGATACAATAACTCAGTGATATCTTCCTTTTGGTTTGCAAGTATAAGTCCGTCATCAACATAAATTGCAATAATTGTCAATCTTCCATCGTCTCGTTTAATAAACACACATGGATCAAAAAGACTACTATTAAAGCCAATAGAATTTAGAAATAGACTTAATTTTTTATTCCAGCACCTAGGTGCTTGTTTGAGTCCATATAAGCTGCGAATCAATTTGCAAATACGTCCTGATCTATCATCATAACCTTCAGGTTGTATCATGAAGATCGACTCCTCCAATTTTCCGTTTAAAAAGGCAGTCTTGCAATCAAATTGACTCATTTCCAATTTATCTGCAGCAGCCATCCAAAATAATAATCGTATCGTATCGGATCGAACTACCGGACTAAATGTTTCAGTATAGTTTACACCATAAATTTGTTCATATCCCTTTATAACCAGACGAGCTTTATAACGATCAACTTCTCCATTGGCTTTGGTTTTAATACAGTAAATCCATTTTGTTGATAAGGGTTTTATATGTTGATTAGGCTCCACTAATTCCCAAGTACAATTTTTTTCTATGAGAATTCATTTCGTCATCCATTGCTTTGATCCAATTCTCTCTTTCCGGTACCTGTAATGCTTTACTATAAGTGTTCGGTTCGACAGGAGATTTTTGACATAAATAAGCAAATCTCTGTGATGCTTGAAGTGTTGCTCGGTTCCTTAGTTGATTCGTTGATTTCGGTTGCTCCTTTCGATTTTCTTCTTGAGTATGTTCCTCTTAAGGTTCTTTTTCTTGCAACATTTCCTCTTCTTCCTCTCCCTGGCTCAAATCTATCAATGTTTCCGGAACAGCGACTTCCCAAAATTCAACATCTCGGCTTATTTCAATTCGTGTCCGGTATCCAAATGCGATAGTTTCCAATAATGTCTTCATATCCTACGAAGATTCCTCGCTTACTTGTCTTCCCAAACTTTTTGTCATCTCTCTTTTGTTTCGGTACTCGAACAAAGCATTCACTTCCAAAAATCTTCAAGTGATGTAAGGAATATTCACGATTATACCAAACTTCATATGGCGTTTTTTCTTTCTCCCTTGATTTTCCTGAATGATTCAAAATGTATGCTGCACAGTTTAATGCTTCTGCTCAAAAGCGTCTAGACATTCCGTGTGTCAATAACATTGTCCGTGCCATCTCAATCAGTGTTCGGTTTTCCCTCTCTGCTCGGCCATTTTGCTGAGGTGTATAAATAGCCGATCTTCCTATCTCGATACCATTCTTCTTTACAATTTCCACAAAAGCTTGATCGGTGTACTCCGTTCCGTTGTCCGACATAATTGTTTTTATCATGTTTCCAGTCTGAGTGTGAACTAATTTAACATCCTGTTCAAAACATGCTGCAACTTCATTCTTATGGCGAATAAAATAAACTTTCCGATATTGTGTGAAATCGTCCTTAAACGTCACAAAAAAATCTGTATCCGCTTCATGACGGTTCCTCCATGGGTCCACAGACATCCGTTACAACCAGCTCACCTTGCTTAATTGCTTTTGGTATTTCTCGAAAATTAGTACGCTGACATTTTCCAAAGGAACATCCATTGCAGTATTCCATTTCCATTTTTTTATCCAACGATGAGACTTCAATATCTTTTGATGTCAAAAGTTCTTTTACATGAGTCTTACTCTGATGTCCCATCCGTTCATGCCAAACTTGTAAGGAATTTTCTTTTCGATTCCGTGCTACAAAGCTGTATTCCTGATTGTGGATTACATCAATATCCAAGATGTACATTTCGTTTGTCCCATGACCTTCAAGAACAAGTACTCCATTCTTCTTAAATAACCATTTGTCATCTACAATGGTCTGCCTAAATCCTTTTTTAGCAACAGATCGAACTGAGAATAAATTAGCTTTCATTTTAGATACAAACATAACATTTTGGAAATAATGTTCTTTTCCATCTACATGTGAACGAATTCTGATTTGTCCACTACCTTCTGCTAAAACCTTAGGACCATCGCCTAATTCGAAGGTAACAGGTTTTTCAGCTTTTCATAATTTATGAAACATTCGATTTGCCAACAGACATGTTCTATACATCCTGAATCAATAATCCATTTTGTTGCATCGAAAATATTTGAGAATCTTGTACTCACCATAGCAAGCCCATAGGTTTTTTCCTTTTGCTTATCTTGACTTTTATCATCTTTTTTTTTCTCTGGGCAATCGCGTCGTAGGTGTGGTCTTCCACATGTCCAGCATTTAATTTTTATTTTCGAACTGTCGACCTTATCTTTCTTAAGTGTTTGCTGACCAGTATTTCCTCCATTCATTTGCTTCTTTGATACCAAGGCTGACTCGACACGCATGCTTATGTCGTTGATTCTTGTCTCTTCAACCATCAGTCTAGATATGAGTTTATCCAATGTTCGCTCCGTAACTGGAATCGAATCCCAAGCGCTATGAAAATGTCGAAATGCAGGAGGTAAAGTATTCAATACTGTTGTCATCAGCATTGTATCAGAAATTGGCTCATTCAGTAATTCTTGTAATCTACGAGCGAATGATTCCAATCTACTTACATGAGTTGCAATATCATCGCCAACATTATAACGATACTCACGAAACTGCGTCTGAAGCAAGTAAACCGAGTCCGCAGATTTCTGTTCATAAATATTCAATAACTTTACCCACATATCTCGTGCTGTTTCACACGTCATGACCAACGACAATGATTTTTTGTCTAATGTTGTTAGGTTAATGTTGTGACCAAAATTGCCTTTGCTGCCTTATTAGCCTTCTTCTATCGGTTGAGTTCTGCTGCTTTATTAGGATTATTACTTTCAGGTTTGACTAAACTGCCATCAATTACTTCCAGAGCATCACGAGCATCCAGGATTGCTCGTACCTGAAATTTCCATTGCATCCAGTTGCTGGAATCCGTGAGCTTCTCACTTTGTCTCCATCCATTGTGCTCAATAGCCGGCAAACAAGGTCCAGAAAAAATATTCGTAGCAAGTTCGGCACAATTCTCAACTGCAACGCAACTTAACTTCTAATCTCAATAACTGATGTCATTTTTACTTTTTACATGCCTGGGCCCATAACCTGTTGTTGTGTGCTTTCTTAAGAAAATCGACGAATCAATTCAGTTACTATTTAGGTTTATTATAAGTACAATCCGCTTATTTATCGAGCAGCGATCGAGAATACAAAAGCACGGGCTAACAAAGAAACACACACAGCGAGCGAGCGAGTGAGTAAGTGAGTGCGCTCACGCAAGAGAGGAGGCTAGCTATAAAGCGCGGGTAAACCGGGCAACAAAAGTAGTGCGCATACGCAATATTGCAATCAACGGAAAAGAACGGAAAAACAACAGATACAAGACGTACACACTAAATATAAATCAAACTAAAAGAACTAATACAGTTTTCTCTTACAACATATTTTAATTTGTTAAAATTTACGCGGAGCTAATCGCGTTCCCATTATTTCTACAAATAGGCGAGAGAGGTATCGGTGTGGAGCTGAATAGCTCAGTGGTTTAGAGCAGTCGTCCGGCAAGCGAAAGACTCGGGTTCGTCTCCCGATTCAGCGACTTCGCCTCGATATTTTTTTCGCTTACATCTCTGCAGGGGAGTAAAGAGGGGTCTTATAGTATTCTCGAATTCAACCTATCTTGGTTTATGCACCAAGTAAAATATATGTCTTGCATATATCTTGTTTCGCGTCTTATTTTTCGCGATTTATTAATCTTTATAAAATTTTATGCACTATCATCCGCAGTGGCTCTTAATCGCTCTTTTCCCGTATATTGTGTTGTTTAATACATTTCAGAGCCTAATTCTTTATCTATTTTAATTTGTTAAATTTGATTGAGTTTATAAATATATAATAACTGTTTATAAATATTTAAAATATAATAATCTGAATAACAGAATTAAAAAAGTGTTTTAAAACATTAGAGAGAGAGAGAAAGAGTGAATGAGTGAGTGAGTGAGAAGGTGAGTGAATGAGTGAGTTGAAAATATAAACTTTGATAATAATTAAAAATCAATTACTTTGATAAAAATTGAAGTAATCAATAAATAGTTAAAAAAATGATAAGAAATAGAAAATAAATAATATATATATATACAGGGTGATTCAAAATAACCCCTGTGTCCCTGAAATGACATATTAGTGAGACAAATCTAAGACGATTTTTCCTTTTGCAAAATTTCGTCCGAAGCTTAGTTTTCGAATTATTAAAGAAAGTAGTTGATGCATGACGGGTCGGATACAAGAGGCAGGCAGGGGCGGCGCGATTCACCGTCAGCCGCGAGCGCTTACGCGGGGCGCCTGCTGCGATCAGCTGATCGCTGCACATGCACAGACACACATGCGAACATATACATTCTCTGTGTGTTTGTCTGTCTCTCTCTCTCTCTCTCTTTTCATTCGCTCACTCACCTGTATTTTTTTTTTTTACGAGAGAGGGGAAAATGCATTTTATGCATATTCACCGGTCGATCCAGTGAGTTATGTGGGACTCGAGTATCAAGTCGAATTACCAACTCGGTACTCCCTACCCACTAAAAACCCCTCTCTTTTTATGAATTTTCTTTGACACACTGTCCCTCTGTCTTTCCCGAGATCTGTTTTCACATAACGTTAAAAAATAGTTATTATTACCTTGTTCGATGACTTTTGATGTTTTGCTGTAATTGCTAAGGAGAAATGAATTTTCCGATAGATCGTACGTTCTCAAATTTAACGTAGATATCACGTTGCACAAGGCAGAAATCCACACTAAATTATTAACTGAAAGTTTTTCTTCTTTCGTGAACTGCATTCTTTTATAAACTTTAACGTAATCACATTTATTTACTCACTCGATGAGACGAGAAATTTACTGATAACTCTATCACTAATCACTGTCGAATAATAACTGTTGGCGATTAAAATCACTCGATGAAAGAAACGCGCGCGGACATGTTACTTGCGACGCAACGACGCAGTAATGCGACGGCAAGCAGTTTTTTTATGTTAAGGTACTACTGGCGCTATCGAACACGATCATGTGTTCGATTCCATACATCGTATGATATCACACACATTCATAATAATAATAATATTAATATGTTAAATGTTTATTATGTCTACCATGCATTCTTCAATCGAACACATGATCGCGTTCGATAGCGCCAGTAGTACCTTAACCTACCGCAACCTATCATGACAAAAAACTGCTTGCTGTCGCATTGTTGCGTCGTCGCGTCGCAAATAACATGTTCGCGCGCGTTTCTTTCATCGAGTGATTTTAATCGCCAACAGTTATTATTCGACAGTGATTAGTGATAGAGTTATCAGTAAATTTCTCGTCTCATCGAGTGAGTAAATAAATGTGATTACGTTAAAGTTTATAAAAGAATGCAGTTCACGAAAGAAGAAAAACTTTCAGTTAATAATTTAGTGTGGATTTCTGCCTTGTGCAACGTGATATCTACGTTAAATTTGAGAACGTACGATCTATCGGAAAATTCATTTCTCCTTCAAGCAATTACAGCAATACATCAAAAGTCATCGAACAAGGTAATAATACTTTTTTTTGACGTTATATGAAAACAGATCTCGGGAAAAGATAGAGGGACAGTGTGTCAAAGAAAATTCAAAAAAAGAGGGGTTTTTAGTGGATAGGGAGTACCGAGTTGGTAATTCGACTTGGTACTCGAGTCCCACATAACTCACTGGATCGACCGGTGAATATGCATAAAATGCATTTTCCCCTCTCTCGTAAAAAAAAATTACAGGTGAATGAGCGAATGAAAGATAGAGAGAGAGAGAGAGAGAGAGAGAGAGGGGGAGAGAGACAGACAAACAGACAGAGAATGTATGTATTCGCATGTGTGTCTGTGCATGTGCAGCGATCAGCTGATCGCAGCAGGCGCCCCGCGTAAGCGCCCGCGGCTGACGGTGAATCGCGCCGCCCCTGCCTACCTCTTGTATCCGACCCGTCATGCGTCAACTACTTTCTTTAATAATTCGAAAACTAAGCTTCGGACGAAATTTTGCAAAAGGAAAAATCGTCTTAGAATTGTCTCACTAATATGTCATTTCAGGGACACAGGGGTTATTTTGAATCACCCTGTGTATACATATATATATATATATATATATATATATACATTCATATACACACCATAAAAATATTTATTGTATATATTAATTATTTATTTTATACATGTAAAAATACATTATTTTATTTCAAACTATGATGCATCATTATCGATTTGCTATCGTAATATTTACGATTACTTAATACAGTTTTTTTGTTTTTAAATTTTAGCCTTAAGCTAGCAAATTTTTTATATAATTTTTGACGCAAATTATGACAATTAAGAATATGATCTGCTGGAACAGAATTAAATTTATGAAGTAAAAATTCATTTAAATTTACTCTATGCATGATCTTAAAATAGGGACTATAATGTTTATATATATTTTCTAATTTTAAGAGTACTTCAAATGTTGGCTTATTAATAAAATATAAAGTATTTTCCTTATAACATCTAAATCTCACAAGTCTAGAAAATTGAAATTTTGATGATTTTTTAGACCCAACAGATTGTATGCAATTACAACATGTAGTACATGTTTTCTCAACAGACTTTAAACAGTATCCTGCTATGTTATATAAACTGTTCTTTTCTTTATTATTATATTCTATTATTGCATTGTTATCAAAAGGAGGAATTTCATTTGTAATTGTAACTGAAGCATTAGAACTAATAGAAATATTAGATGATATATTATCCTTTTTACTACTTTTTGATAAGTATTCTAAAAAATGAGAAATATATTCGTCTTCATTTTCATCATAATCATAATTCCCTGCTGTTATTGACTTCATATACATTAATACAGCAATACGTTTTAAATTGTTTTTAAATTGTAAACTATCTTAATTACATTTTTATAACGTATAACTAAAAATAGGTTTTCTATACAATCCTGTGTCAGATCTCCAGTTAACACAAATTGAAAATTATGATCTTTTAAAAGATACTCTGTAAGATTTATGATTGATGTCGTGGATAATATGATTCCTCTTTGAACAGGTTTAAATATTTCTTTCAGACCTATTCTTAATTTCTTAAAAAGATCAATAATTTCGTATAAAAATGTAATGCTAATATTGTATATTTCTTGGTTTTTTAAGCCTAATGCTTTATTAAAATTTCTTGAAGTCACTAATGAGAACCATTTAGAGATAGTTTTGACAAACTATGCAGTAGCAAGAAATTCTGGCTTTTGATTTTCATCTGCCAAAAATTCTAACGAACTGCTAACATCCGTTGAAAAGACATTTTTTTGCTTTTTTCACCCGCATTTTATTAAAAGTATTAGTACTTTTAATATCATCAATACATAATTTTGGCGTTAAAAGGAATTCTAAATCTTTTTGAGATTGAATTAAATCAATAAAATGTGCAATTTCAACCTTATTCGATGGCAAATTATATTTTAAAACATATTCTTGTGATAAGATAAAAAATTTGTTGTTAATTAATGATTCTTTTAAATTTTTCAACATATGTGGAACATCCGCAATAAAATATAAAAATCTATTAGAATTAGATGGATGTGATATATAATTTCTTGGTTCAGAATATCGCCCTACATTTATTTCACAAGCTTTCCATAGTCCCATATTTCCTGAACCCATATCACTGGTTACATAATTAATATGAAGATCAATCTCTTCAGTTTTATTTATTATCTGGAAAATTATACCTTTTAAAATTTCTCCATCAAATGAATCACCTGTTAAATAGTAACCTACAACATGTTTCCATTGACGAGCTGTACCTACAATCATAAATGTTATGTTTCTAAGCATTGTTTCTGATGATGGATCATAAATATGGATCATAATTTTCGGTGTTATGCTCATTTCATCCATAACTAATCTGCACTCTTTGTCATTATTTCGCAAATAAGACGCTTTAAATTTTAAAAAATCAAACATTTCATTTGAAATGCCACTTTCAAATTTTAAGTTTTCTAGCCTTCGTCGTAATGTACGCAGAGATGGGAGTGGCATTCCTTGTTGGAGAAGTTCTTTGTAACCGGTGGTCCCACAAGTAATTTGTAATTTTAAGGCACGTTGAATGGTCTTATTTGACCAATTTTTGATACTACGATTTTTGGTAAATAGAGCCTGAATTTGATCATCAGTTAACATCATCTTTAAAATTCGCCTATAATTATTATTATTAATCATATTTTTTAATTTTTGAATCGTATATTTCAAAATCTTATTTTGTTTACGTAAATAAACTAAATTAAATTTTATTTTATTATTAATTTCACAACACTTTTTATTTTCAATTTCTCTCTCTTCATAAATTTCATTTTCACAAATTGTATTTGTTGTAGATTAGGTCTGACAGATTCATTTGTAGTTACCTAAAATAAATTAAAGTATACATAAAGAAATATTTAAATATATATGTCATTTTTTATTATTAGATTTTATTATCTCACAACTTTCATCTTGATCTTGATTTTGAACATCATGACTAATATGCTCTTTCTCTACTAAATTTTCTGTACGTTCCTGAAGGTTCTCTGTATATATAGATTGTTTAAATTTTACTTTTTCTTTTATGAAAAAACCGAAAATGATTGAAACAGCGTTTCAATTTTCTTTTATCATCACTTCTGTTCTGCTCCCACATTTTAGGAGCAAAATGCACCTATAAAAAGAAGTTTATAAAATATTATCATGGTATCATGGATCATTATATTTTGAGCACATAACAGTTAAAAGTTTGAAAAATTAGTGAAATCGAAATAAATAAGAAACATTTCACACTTATATTTCAGTTTCAAATATACGGTCTGTATAGTTGAAAAATGCAATTAAGAAATAAAAGAGTAACTATAAATTCATTATTAATGTTAGCATAACAATAAAGTTCAGAAATTAGCAATAAAAAAATTCCAAAAAAATAAGAAAGAATAAATAACTTTATTTTATAAATAATTTTTATAATGTTTAATATTTTAGTTTTACATACTAATGAAAATAAACAGATTATATTTAAGTATAAAAACATGCTTCTCATTCATAAAAAAAGGAAAGCAACGGAAGAATAACAAGATTAATGTTATTATTAATGTTATTATTAATGTTATTATTAATGTTAAGATATTTAAATTAAAAGTATAATAACTCACGTAACTTGATTTCATGTACCTTTATATATACCTAAGCTGTAATTTAATGGTTTTTCTTTTTTATAAAAATATTAATTTAATGATATTTACTATTTTTTAATATATTTTTTAATTAAATTACATAATATATAAATTGATTATTATAAATTAAATTTATGAAAAATAATTTACCTCACACAAGTAAGAAGTATTTGTTGGTAAGAAGTATTGTTGTCCAATTTATGCAATTTGTATTTGTAATCCATTGAGCTCGACGTTGTTCATCTCTTGGAAATATTTCCAAGATATATAATTTCCATAATATATCCCTTTGACGAGGAATTATTACAAAATTCTGCCGCACATCCAACCATTATTTTATTACTTTATACGTTCATACGCGCAGTATAAATAAGAGGTTATGAGACATTAACTAAGAGAGAGTGAGATAACATATTTCTCTCTCTCTCACAGGATTTTGAAGAAAAATGTCGGACAATCTAACCTAACTTTATGTCCAGACTCTGATTAAAAGGTCTTTACGTCAACACGAGCATAGCGGGACACCTGCGTGTACACAACTTAAAAGTATGTCCGGTCCATTTTGTGCACAAGCATTCCTGATTTGTTCAATCATGTTTTCACGAATTATCAGTACTTGTTGATAAAGGACTCCGCACATTTTATATGAAAAAAGTGGCTTCGGTCAAATTGGGTGAAATTAAAATATGTTTAGGTGATCAAAAATTGATCAAAAGTTTTCTAAGGCAAAAAGTCCAAAAATCAAAAGTATAAGAGATATGATGATTTGAAGTGGGTGATTTAAAAAACATCTGTTGAATACATAGATTAAATTAATATACAATATAAATGTTTAAAAAAAGTAATATTTATATATAATATGTGTCACTTCTACAATATTTAATGATTCTAAACTCTTTTTGTCATGCGCGTCTGTTACGCAGAGATCAGGATCAACGCGCGCGCACTCACGTACGCATGCACGCATGCGTATACATATAACAGAAAGGATTTATATTCGAGAAAGTCTGTATTATATTGCTCCGCAGTCACGACGAAGAGATCCAGCTTCTTCGGGAAAGCCGGCTACGGCCTTCCACGCAACAGCTAGGTCCTTCCGAGTTTAGCTCGGAGTCTCGGGATAGTCGCGATTCGGAAATGCGAAATGAGACCGGTTTTAAGTTAAAGCCTGATACATTTGACGATTTCGTTGCGAGAATTTTTCTCGCAGTTTTCTTTGATTGCGCGCGCAAATTATTGGGACGACGCGACGAAGACCGTAGTGCTGGCGTCGTATTTGAGGGGGAAGCGCTCCGTTTTGAAATCCGTCAAGGATTTAGAAAATTGTTCTTATAAGGAACTAAAATTGAAACTCGAATTACGTTTTGGCGAGGGGCAACTGTCTCAAAATTGCTATATGCAATTTACAAATTGGAAACAGAAATTCGGGGAAGATTTCGCGACTTTCGGTTCGGAATTGGAAAAACTCGCTCGTTTGGCATACCCCGAATGTCCACACACGGTGCGAAATAAAATTGCTTGTGCGCAATTTATTTCGGCGCTCCTGGATAGATTTGTGAGAAGGATCCTTCAGTTAGAAGGATTAACTTCTCTAAAATTAGCCATAGAGAAGGCAATGTAAAAATAATTCAAGGGAAACATTTCGAAAGGAAAAGGGACTATGAAAAGCGATTTGAGAAAGGAAAAAGGGATGCGCGGACTTACGAGAAAAAGAATAGAGAAGAAGAAAAAGAAAAGAAAAAGAGGGAATTCGAAAAAGGAAACTGGAAAAAGGCTAACACGAAAGAGTGTTGGCTTTGTCAAAAAACGGGATATTTCCGTTCTGATTGTCCTGAGAATGAGGGAAACACGACTTAGTTGCTCTCGACGGGGGGAGAACAATTAGGAGGGACGAAACTCCGTTTTATATAAATCATATTGGATTAAATTCGGATTGTTTTAATTATAAGGGGAAATTAGACAATAGTTAGTGTAATTTTAAGATAGATACAGGCTCCGATATTTCTATTCTCAACAGGAAATTAGTCAAGGAGAGTAAACAAAGAATTCGAATTAAAAAGGGCACAATTAGATATCACTCTGGGGAGGAGATGCCCATTGAATTTAAAGTCAAAGTAACAGTTGTTCTGGGAAAGTTTACTAAAGAAATTTCAATGTGTTAGAGATGAATGAGGATTGAGTGTTGATTTTCTGAAAGAGGCAGGTTTAGAAAATGTTTTTTGGAGAAGTTTTCGGTTTTTCGGAATTCAGAGAAAAACAAAATCTTAATTGCTCGCGAATACAAAATTTTTCTGAAAAAGTTCCTTCAATCTTGAAAGAACTCTCGCAAATGATTCCGCGGACTTAGATAAGTCTCAAAGAAACGTTTTCGTGAATCTTTTGTACGAATATAGAGAGATATTTTCCGAAAAGATCGTTGCTGGAAATTGCGATATTTTAACTCATACTGTTAACATAAAAGATTCTTCTCCCATAAAGCAGATTCCTCGTCGAACTCCTATACAGATGCAGAGTGAAGTCGATAAAATAATTGAGGAAATAAAAGATCAGGAAGTCATTAAGGAGTCACAAAGCCCCTGGACTTCTCCTGTTGTTTTAGTAAAGAAAAAAGATGGAACGATAAGATTTTGCGTGGATTTTCGGAAACTTAACGAAGTAATCAAAAAAGATTCCTATCCTACAATCCTTTGTCTAAAATAAATGAAGTGCTCAACTCTCAGGTAATTCTTGGTTTTCCACTTTTGATCTTAAGAGCGGTTATTGGTAAATAAAAATTCATCCTGAGGACAAGGAAAAGACTACCTTTTCTATCGGATGTGGATTATGGCAGTTTGCTTTTCGAGCTGTGCAACGCCCCCGCTACTTTTGAACGTTTGATGGAGAAAGTTTTGCAAGGATTATTGTTTAAAATTTGTCTAGTCTATTTAGATGATGTGATTATTTTCGGAAAAGATTTTCTTGAGATGCTGGAAAATATTAAACTAGTTTTTGCACGGTTACGTACGGTCAATTTAAAAGTAAATCGGAAGAATGTAATCTTTTCGCGAAAAAAGTAAAATACTTAGGGCACATAGTTTCTTCGGGAGACGTTACCACAGATCCCGAAAAGATTTCTGACGAGAGACTGGACAATTCCACATACTAAGAAACAACTTCGAAGCTTTTTGGGATTCTGTTCTTATTATCAAAAATTTGTTAAAGAATTTTCTTTTTTGGCTAAACCTTTATATGCTCTAACGAAGAATCAGGCTACATTTTCTTGGGATGAACAATGTCGAAATGCTTTTATGGAATTGAAGCAAAATTTATCTTCTTCTCCTACGTTAGCTTTTCCAAAGGGAGAGGGAGAATTTATTTTGGATACTTCAAATATTAGAATTGGTGCAGTCTTATCACAAAATCAAGAAGGAAAAGAAAGAATAATTGCTTATTTCAGCCGCGTACTAAGTAAGACCGAAAGAAATTATTGCGTTACACGTCAGGAACTTTTAGCGATAGTAGATTCTATAAAATTTTTCCGACATTACCTTCTAGGACGAAAATTTTTGATCCATACGTTTCTTTGAAGTGGCTTCTGTCTTTCAAGGATTTAGAAGGACAATTAGCACGCTGGTTAGAGAGGCTTCAGCAATATGAATTTGAGGTTGTTTATCGGAAAGGCAGGTTCATAAAAACGCCAATAAACTTTCCAGACGGCATTGTGAATCTTTTGGTTGTGTGTATTGTTCTAAGGTTGAAAGGAAGAATATGGAAGAGTTTCAGAAATCCGTTACTCGGATCTTTCTTATGGGGAATACTCTTCAGGATTGGAAAAGAGAGCATTCAGAAGATCCTAGTCTCTCTTTGATTTTCCGTGGAAAGGAGACAGGTATACGCCCATTCCATTCGGAGATACCCAGTGAGGATGTTTTCACCCGAATTTATTGGTCCTATTGGCACACAATAAGTTTGGAAAATGGAGTTCTTTATAAGAAATGAGAAGCGCCAAATCTTAGATCAAGCAGCTTGTTGTTCGTCGAAAACAAGTTGATCGGATTTTAGAAGCGGTGCACGATTCAGGAGGACACTTTTGGGGTCAATAAGATCTTGGAAAAGTTTCGTAAGCGGTTGATCACTTCTAAGCGGGATGTGCAAGAGTGGTGCAGAACCTGCAAAGTGTCTGCATCAAAAAAGGGCCCTTTAGGAAAAGGGAAGTCCCTGTTACAGATATGTAACGTAGAAGCCCCTTTTAAAAGATTGATAGATGGATATCCTTGGTCCTCTTCCTACTACTACCCAAGGAAACAGATATCTTCTTGTTATCGTAGATTGTTTTAAATGGGAGGAGGCCTTTTCTCTGAAAAATATCAGGGCAAAAACGGTAGCAGAAGTCTTTGTCAACCAGATAGTTTTAAGATATGGAATCTCTTGGGAAATCCATACGGATCAAGAAAAAAATTTTGAATCTAAGTTGTTCGCGGAATTAATGGATCTTCTTGGTTTTAAAAAGACGAGGACAACTGCTTTGCATCCTCAATCGGATGGACAGATCGAGCGTCAATATTTAACTATTATTAATTATTTATCCAAGTTTATTTTAGGAAACCAAAGAGACTGGGATTGTTGGGTTCCCATATTTTTATTAGCTTATAGATTTTCCAAACATGAAATCACTGGTTTTACTCCTGCCGAACTATATTTAGGTCGAGATCTTAAATTGCCCTTGGATCTACTCCTGGGAAGTCCACTAAGGAAAGAATCTCAATCTGAAACTAATTTTGCTTCGAATCTGAGAGAAAAATTGGATAGAATCCATTCAGAAGTTAGAGGGCGGATAGACATGAAATCTCGAATGAAGAGCTGGTATGATCGTAATGCCAGACAAATTCTTTTCCAAGAGGGAGAGAAAGTGTGGTTTTATAATCATCGAAGGATAAAGGAAAGAGCCCCTAAATTTCAGTCTAATTGGGAAGGTTCTTTATAAACCGTTAAAAGCCTTATAAAGCCTTAGATTTAAGAATCTTCTCGAATATTCTCGAACGGAATGTTATTTTTGCGAACAAAGGCAGATATTTTGATTTAGTTTTTTTGGGCTCTATGTCAAAAAGTCAATATCTAGATCAAGACAGAGTATCGTTGTCGATCTACGATTGGTCGAAATTATCAAACAATCTGATTCGATGCCTTATTTAAATAATTCGCTACTGGGAGTCTTATTCCTTGTTCTCAAAAAAATCCACTATACGATTAGAAGTCACACGGAACACACGCGTTCTCTTTGGTCCGTAAATATTACTTGTCTTGCGAACTGAAATTTGAGACGCGCTGGGGCGTTCTGTAAGAGTAGATTTTGTTTCCTTGAATAAAAATTAATTCTTTCTGCGGACTCTTGTGATTTCGTCTACTTCTCTCACCAATATTTATATATTAATTTAATCTATATATTCAAAAACAAACGTTTTTTAAATTTCAATACTACTTACTTCAAATCAACGTATCTTTTATACTTTTGATTTTTGGAATTTTTGCCTCAGGAAACTTTTGATAAGCATTATCTAAATTACAACATATTTCAATTTCACCCAATTTGACTGAAGCCACTTTTTTCTTATAAAATGTACGACATTCTTTGGTTTTTTAGTTTTCAAGAGAACTGTTTAATTTGAGCTGTATTTCATATCAATACGGTGACTTTTTGTTGCCGTTAAAAAATATTTAAAAATTTTGTTAAAATTTAGTAGCCTTTTTTTTAATGTGAGTGTATATTTATCAAAGATATTCAGTGGATCATTCATATATTTCTACGAGTTTCACACCTTTCCATTAGGTGGCGAAAAGGAACACGCGTAACCCAAAAGTGGAATTCATCTAAGACGGTACATAAGGCCGCAGCACAGGTCCCGCAAGTCACGACTTATCGGTCAAAGAACGCATTAGCTGGAAGATTGTTATAGCATCTTTTTTTATCTTTTGCGAAAGGAGCTCCAGAGTTCCAAAAATTAACGGTTAATTTTTTTGATAGCAAATTTCGTCAATATATATATCATAGAAGATAGACTAAACATCCATGCAAAAATAAATATTAGTACATAATAGTAAAGTATCTATATTAATAATAAATATATCTATATTAATGTCCACTAAATGTTGTACGAATATCTACAGGATTGGTTTAGATATCCTGTAGACATCTATGAAACTTCGAACTGCGGATTTTTGGATATCTATAGCATCTTTAATGACTGTTTTTCATATACTCATGGATATCTTTAGCGCCCATAAAACATATCTAGTGGATATCTAATACCAATTATCTTCTATATGGACACATTTCATCGTATATCAAATTTTAATGGTCCGATTCGAACACGCCAAGCTTTGTTTGTCATTTCAATTTTAATTTTTTCAATGTCAGATCTAAATTGTTATTATAACATTTTGTTATTAACTTTTATAACGTTTTAATTATGTTTTAAATGGTAACTCTTAAAAATAAAAATGTAATGCTGTGATTAACTTTATACCAGATATTGTTTTACATATTTGGCATGTTTTTTTTGTAAAAGAATATTTTTATTTCAATGCTTTTTATAAAAATTATAAAAAGATTTTTTATTTATTATTATACAAACAATTTCTAAATTAAAAAAAAATTTTTTGGATGCAAAAGTAAAACAACAAAACATACCCCATGCATATAATCTGAAGAAAATACATGTATATGAGGAATATATTAAATATAATATATAAAACAGATTATATTTTTTTTGCAAAATATATGCATTTTTGTAATTTTTAGAGACTAACTTTGCTTTTTGTAAAAATTATAATATATAAAAAAATTAAATTGAAATCATTTATTATTATGTATGTATATTATTATTATGTATATTATATTTAAAAGAATTAAATTCTTATGTAATATTTATATTTAAAATATTAAATTTAAATTTTTGTAAAAAATATAAATTAATCTCTGGGAACTTCAATAAATAATACAAGTCCTATCATTGTGATATATTATTTTAAAGATATTAGATTTCATCCTCAAGGAATGATTTCTGAAAATTGATTGCTTTGTAATAAACTAACTAAATAACTAATTTATCTAGAAACTGTATGTAATGGCACAAGTCTTGTATTTTTGCGTCGTATTATTCTTTAAATGTTAGATTTTGCCTTCAAGAAATTTTTGAAAATATATTTGATATTTTACGTCTAAAAGACGATTTAAAAAAATTTTATTATTAAATTTAATTGAAATAATATTATTAGATTTACAATCGCATCTTAAGAAACAAATTCATTGTGCATCTGTAATATTAATGATGTTTTCGAATGATACGGATTAATCACTTTAGAAAAGCTTATAGTGTTTTCGACTTATCGGATTTAATCGCTCCGGGGTAGTTTACTAGATGTTATTGACCAATCATAGTCATTCTTTAGAAGAATATATGGTTACATTCTTCAAAAGAATGGCTGTGTGATTGGTGAATAACGTCTAGTAAACTAGAGCGATTGAACCCGACAAGTCAAAAAACGCTATTAGAAAATAAAGGAAGAGACATTTGACCAAAAAAGTGAGGTCGAGCAATCCATGACGTCACAAATAATATTACGTAGTGGTATTAATTATAATTAATTCAAATGCTTAATTAATAACTTTTTCAGTCGTATCTAGAATTCATAGTAACAAAATAATAAATATTAAATATTTTAATAAACAATTTCAAAAAGTAATGTTTATACATATATTTTTATGTTAACTATTTATTTGTTCTTAAATTTTCTTTAATTATTTTATCATTTTATTATTTACAAATTATGAAGTATTTGTCAAAAACATATATACAAAAATTATTCATAAAATAATAAATTTGTGGCTTATTTAATCATAGTTTAATATTGATTTTCAGTTTTCCTAGAATGATGTTGAATCTGAAAAAATACTTAAATAAGAATATATAAATGAAAGAAAAATGAAAGTAAAATAATTCTTTATCATCTTTTATGAATTATTACATTTAGTATAGAAACTACGAATATTTTCCGATTTTTCCTTCATATTTTTACACATAAAATAATCTTATATTAAAATATTTTTTGAATAATATTCTGTATTAAATTAGTCGCATGTGTTTCTAAATTTTCTTCAGAATGATCCCATAATGTAAAAATATTTTTATTTATAAAGTTTTTTATAATTTTATCTTCTAGATACTAGCTTTTAACATTACACTATTGGAAAACTCGTTGGGCAAATGTGATTTTATTTCTATTTCTATTTCCATACATATAGTTATTCATCACTAGAATACATTAATTGAAAAGTTTCTCATTTTCACTAAAATTAAATTTTTGGTCATTATTAAACTCTTTCTGAAAATTAATATAGTTTTCATCACAGTGTTCTTCGCAATTCATCGCAATTTTTATCACAGTTTTTATTTCTATTATCAATGACCTTAATTGAAGAAGAAGTATTAACATGATTAATATTTTCTTTTTTAGTACAATTTAAATTATTCAAACAAAATTTTTCAAAATTTTGATTTTTAAAAGATAAATGTATCCTCTTTTTTAGAATCTTGTTAACAAATACAAATGAACAAATTTCACTTTTCAATTTTTTTAATAAAGCAGCTGCAAGAAACCCACTAACATATATTACAACTTATCTAGCTTAATTGTGAGAGCTGAGGTGAGAGAATAATGTAATCGTGATCTTGTAATTTATTATATCATTTTCAAGTGACATATTGTTATTTTCATCTTCACAACTAAAATAAATATTTATATTAATTTTTTGAACTTCAGAAACATCAGATTTTTTAGAATTAAATGTACATTTTAAAATATTAATTTCACTTATACAATTGCCACATCCATGATCTCTTATCTACGCATATATAAGAATTTTTTTATAAGCAACTGTGAACTGACAAGTCGGATTATTATTATAATCCCCACAAGCTCTTATGGATCCAAAAAAAGTTCCAAGTGATCTTGATTCATTTTTTTGTAACATAGATTAAAACTTAATAATTTTAAATCTTGTACATATTTTTTAAATATATTTATAACACTTTTTAAATCAATAAGTATACCCAAAAATCTTGTTTTCATTTTTCATATTTTTCATTTTTTGTTATAAGTATATTTTAAGTTTCTAATATAAGAACAAATATCTTCATAAAATTTCTCAACATTTTTAATTGTTCACATAATGCTTGTTTGTATCCAAAACAAAATGATAATTTATGTAAATTTAAAATATCAAATGTATTGTTGAATATTGTAATAAATTTAATTGTTCCTTCAACCCCGGAAAACTCTTGCATTTCTAATTTATTTTTACAATAAATTAAAGCTTGAACAACAGATCTATTCATTAACTGAGTTGCTAATTTTACTTTCATTTTTGTTTAAAAAAGTTTACGTGTCTTATACGTAAATTATTAGCTAAATGCATTCCCTCTGTTTATTGTAATTCATTTAGTTTTACGATATAATTAAAATCAATTTTTTCATTATTATTTTCATTATTATTATCAATAATAATTTTGTCACGGGCGTACTTCCGCGAAACGCCGGCGAATAGACGCAGCCGGGATCAGGATTCGATTTCTTAAGCAAGCTTGAATAATTACTCTCGAAGTTCGAGTCGAAAAAATAAAACCACTTTATTTAAAGCGTGTGAGTGGGGTTTAACAAAAAAAAAACAAATAAATTGTTGAGAGTGTTGGATGCACGATAATGCGCGAAGTGCAGCGTGTCTGATGGTGCGTTGTTTCGGTGTGAATGTACGGTTTACAGTGTGTTTGTATATCGCTGTTAATCAAATCGGTAAGCCAGTGTGAAAACACTGTGTGTCGCGTACTGGTTTGATCGTATGATATCTTGCTTTAAATATCACGCTTCGGAAATAAAAATGCGTTAAAGGGCCGTGCGCGTAGAAAAAAAGACCCTATCAGCTGTGCTGGTGCGGTATTAATTGCCCGCGGCGCGGGCCGGAGTTTTTGCATCGAGTTTTTACGCGTAAGCTTACTCTTATCTGTCGTTTTGATAACGCGCTCTTCCTCGGATTCGGATTACATCTTGTATTTCGCTAATTCGGATTTAATTGTTGTGCTCTCGCACTTGGACTTAAAGTAGGAAATTACGCGGATGGATGAATGCAGGATACGCTGTGCCGACGGGAACAGCCCGTCGGGAGTAGCTCTCCACTCTACCTCGGAACAGTAAATGCAACGGCGTTGCAGCGGCGGGATCTTATGCCGTAATCGAGAACTCTCGATAATACCGGAAGACGCTCCAATATTCTTTCTGGCAGATTGACTTTGCAGTTTCTGGATTTTTGCCCCGGATTGAAACCGAGAATATTCGGCTGAGGAGGAGTACACTCGACCTTCTGTTCAGCTCCGTTAGGCTTTCTGGGATCGGACTAGGTTTCGGTCTGTCTTGCTATCGCAAGGCGGAATCGGAATCTGAATGCTGTGATTATTTTGTGGGCCTTCTTATACTCCGAGTAATTAATTGCAACAAACATTAGCATTGTTTGTTTTTCCATTGTCTTTTCTGACATAGGTCAAGTCGCTGATTCTGTAGTTCAGCAATTATTAGTGTTTTATCATTTTCATAATTAAAAGTAGCATGGTTCTTTAGAAATTTTACTGTATAACCATGATCTGTTATTTTTGACACTGATAACAAATTGGTTCTAAGGTCAATTAATAGTAGCATCATTCTTTAGAAATTTTACTGTATAACCATGATCTGTTATTTTTGACACTGATAACAAATTGGTCCTAAGGTAGGTAATGTATGATTACTCTGTCTAATTTCATAGTTTTCTCCATTTTTTCGTCGTTGATATTTACATTTACTTTACCGACGCCACTTATTTTCGTCGAATCGCAAGACTTAAAAATCTGTCGAGTTTGTTTAAAATTCTGAAATAACTTTTTGTTTGCACTCATGTGTAATGTGCAACCATTATCTAGACACCATGATTTTTTTGATTGTCTCAACATTCAATAAGGCCACTTCTTCATGAACCTCTGCTGCTTTTGTTGCCTCGGAGTCCTCCTCTTCGATCCGGTTTGCGTGTACGCCAGCACCGCGTGCATGACAATGTCTAGCAAAATAATTTACTCCACCACATTTATGACATTTTAAATCATTTTTGATTGATTTTTTCTTATTTTCACTTACCCGTGAGAAACAATCATTTGATTCGTACTGTTCACTTTGACGAGTTGATTGCGACCGTTTTTCCAATTTTTATTTCCCGGTTTTTAAATATACCGCAATTATCTGACTGATGTTTTGCAAACATTGCATCTTGTTCGTTACCTTCTTTGGTATTTCTTGATTCTGCTTCTTCCAGTATTTTTATTTTCAGCATCTCGGGTTTAGGTAGTTCATCTCTGGATTCCATTGATACTCGGAAATTTTTGCATGATTCAGATAAGCTATATATAATAATAGAATCGTCAATAAATCTTCGTTTATTTGCAAACCGATTTTTTCTAGCCTGTCGATAACTTCAAAAAACTCTGAAATGTGATCTCTGACATTTCCTCCTTCACTCATCTTTGATAAAGTTATCTTCTTTAATAATATAGTTTTTTCGCGCTGGACCTGACGATCTATGGTTGCATTCCAAAATTCATTGGCAGTACTGAAATCTATAGTTTACGTGACGTACACTATAAATTTTCAGTACTTGCAGTGAATTTTGGAACACAGCCTATATATATTCCTTCAACCATAATTCCCGTGACATGATCGTTCCCTTTGCATGTTTTAATTTTGCTGATATTTAAAATCAAGTCGGCTTTCGCAGCCTGATCTCTTTTGTTTCGTTTTGATTCTTTCCATTCCGGTTATTAATGTTTGATTTGCTGCTGTTGGTTCTGGCTTCGGAATCGTTCTGTTCACATAACTAAGATTTTTTTATTTAAACGTCTCCATTTATATACTCCATGCGTTATAATTATCTATTTTCATGATTCGATTGATAAATGCGTCGTGATTTTTAATCAACAGATTTTTCTATGTTTATACGTAATAATTATTTTGACGTTCAGACGCTTAACCTCACTTTCGGTTACAACACAAAAAATATGTTATATGTATATCTGATGAGACCCGGGCCCATAACCTGTTATACTAATCTAATAGTAATAATAGGGTGAGTAAAAGAAAATCATTGGATCACACTCACTCTTTTTTTAATTATACTATTATTTATATAATTATACTATTTATTGATATAAAATAGCTCTTTCTTTATGTTACACATATAAATGAGATTTCGCAGAGAGAACGAATGAAAAAAAGGCAATGAACGAATGAAAAAAATATGCATAGATATCAAAGAGGGTATCACCTGATGTCAGTGCCGTCATAATACTTTGTTGTTCCAACAAATAATAATATTAAAAAATAAATATATTAAAATAAAAATTAATTAAATATAACAATAAATTAAATAAAATAAATATATTAAAATAAAAATATATTTAAAAAAATTAAGTAGATTTTAAATCTTTAAAATTGAAATAATATACTTCTGTTTTTGAGTCACGTTCTTCTGTAGATTTTTGCAGATTTTAGATTCTGTAGATTTTAACAGAATTGAAAATAACAGGATTAAAGTCTCTTATCTACAAAAATTAAAAAATTTAATAATACAAAAACTTACATGATAGAAATACATACATGATAGAAATACAATACATACAAAAAATATGTAAAAATATGTACAAATATATAAAAGTAAAAAAAACTTACATATTTTAAATATCTCTCAATATGTATAGATAAAATCACCGATAAAATACTTTTCTTTGCAAATTTAAAAAAAAATAATCATTATTAAAATGTTGAAAATAAATTCTATTAGATTTTGAAGATTTCCAATTTAACTTATTCTCAAATTACATCCAAACTTTTCGTTGTGATATCCTTTTAGGAAACCTTTCACAAGCAAACTTTATTCAAATTAATTACAAAATTAAAAACAATTTATCTTGACAGTATCATTATTAATTATATATCCTTTTTTTTTATATTAAATATTTTACTTGAGAAACTAACCTATAAGCTCATAAAAATATTATCTTATGTTATTTAGAAATAATGAGACACAGAAAGACCATTATGATCAATACTTTTAGAATATCCACAAATATAGCAGCAATTTTTTAATTTGACGAATTACTTGTTTATTAAAATTACTTATATATTGAATAGAGTTCTAATCGCATTATCACTACTTGTTACTACTTACTGCTACATACCATCTTATATTCGTGAGATGACGTCAAGTCCGCTATAATGAACACAATGTGACGTAATCGGCATCATCTCTCACTTTTAAAAATCCAGTAAATACTTTTTTCTTTACTTTTCAAGGTTATTAAACATCACTGACCAATGATAGTGGTTATATTCTTCGGAGAAATAACTATGATTAGTCAATGACAGTCATAAAAGTAACACTAGGCAGTGGAATCAGCAATTTCACTCAACTTAAAATATATTATAGTTCCATTGAAACTCATTGATTTTATTTATTTGTTACGCAATAAAAATTATAAATAATTATTGTTAATTAATTTTAAATTTGTTATGCAATAAACATTTTAAAAAAGGAAAGTAGGCAGAGAAAATAAAAAGAAAATAATAAGAAAATTTATTTTCTTTTTATAAAAAAAACCTTATTGTGTGTGAAGAAAAAAGACTTTTATTTTTAATAAAAAATATTATTCATAAGTATTTGATCAATCAAAATAAAATTCGCAAGAGTATTTTACATTATAAACCACACTTTTAAGGTGACATTTAATAAATTGTAAATAAATTGTAAATAAAATCAATGAGTTTTAAATATAATAATTTTATAATTATAACATTAATTTGTATGTTAAAATACTAAAACTATATATATTATAATAATTCGATTCAATGGATTAAAGAAAAAAAATTCAAAAATCGAAATCTGAAAAGATTTGAAGCAGCGACAAGCAGCGTACTAATCATGCGCTTTATGTGCTACGCTATGCCGCTTCCTGAAAATCTGCCTTTTCAGCATAACGAGCATATAATTTTTAAGCACGTTTTTCTCGTGAATATTTGAGAGATATTATTTTACGACGAGAATAGATATTATTTTATGACGAATTAATAGGAGAATGGAATTGTATATATTTTAAGTTGAGGAAAATTGGTGATTCCACTATCTGGTATTTCTCTTGATAATAAAAACGTTTTAATGATGTATTAAGTCATTAAAACGTAATTAAAATATCTTTAGATGACATCATGTTTGCTGGGTTATCTTAGAGCGATTAGCCCGTATCTTTCGAAAATAATTTCATAATTTGATGACAAAATGATGTCATAATTTATCATTCGTGAATGTTGAGAGATAAAAATAATTGAAAGATAAAATCACTTTGTGTGTGTACATGTATGCATGATTGAAAGCTGAAAGACGCAAAAATATATTTTTTTGGGTATGAATTTTTAAGATTTTGATTACATCAATTTTCGAACTGATTGCAATTGAAATCTTATATTAATATTATATAAGCAAATGCCATTAATTTTCTATTATGGTTTTAGTTCTAAAAATATCTTAACAGAAAATGTGATACGAAGAATTCCTTTGATACAAAAATTGCGGATAAGCTTCTTAATAGTTGCGCAATGCTCTTGATGTTAATCTGAATTTCTTTTATACTTGGCATTGCGCCGCTTCATTTGATTACGAAACCAATTAATTTTTTTGTTTTATGAATTGAGCTATCATTGTGTTATATGAAAATATTATTTTTGTATGCAGATACAAAGCAGGTTCTACGATCAATGTAACTGTTCGCCTTACAGCCAGTCACATGGGTTATTTCGAATTCAGTGTTTGTCCATTGAAAACAGAAAAGGAATTAGAAACAGATAAATGCTTCGATCAACATTCTCTCTTATTAGCGGATGGTAGCGGCCACAAATTCCCTATTAATACCTATGGGGCAAAAGACTATGTTGTCAGACTGGTTCTACCAAAAGATGTCACATGTAAACACTGTGTACTCAGGTTAGTAGAATTAAAAATGTAATTTAACATATCCAATAATATGATAATTATTTAATTATTCAATTATATGATAATTATTTAATTGTTATTTATTATTGATGTATTAATATTATATTATTATACATTACTTAACATATTAAAAATCATTAAATCTTAAGATTCTTTTTATTATTTTATATATAAATATTTTAAATAAGAATTATCAAAATAGTTATAGTTTACAAAATATTTTATAATTTATACTAGTTATGATATAAAATGAAAAACATTTTGATGTCTATTCGCTTTTAAAATCATTCTAATAATTTCCTTGTAATCGTTGTTATTACTTGTCGAATGCTTCAAATCTTTGAGAATCTATGCCTTCTCTTTTTCCCATTTACTTCTTTTAATTAAAAATTTATATCTATTCTCTCTCTCTCTCTCTCTCTCTCTCTCTCTCTCTCTCTCTCTCTCCCTCTCTCTCTCTCTCTCTCTCTCTCTACCAATTTATTTCACCCATTTATCTCTTAATATTTTCTACAATATGCCTAAGACTTACCGTACAAGGTTCCATAACGTTACATTAAGTATCAA
>JAPIVC010000371.1:0-153211 GCA_030586385.1 Camponotus fellah
TATTAGATGAATTATTATTATTCCTAAGGATTGATAATCGAAAAAATTATAATAAAATTTATAATTTTTACCGTTATTTCCATTTTTATTTACAATTATGATCTTTAATAATGATTTCTCATCAATAAAAAAAATTTTATATCGTTTATCAAAAGTTTAAATTAGATTTAAAAGTATACTATTGCCTCTTTTCAGCGATAATGATTAATTATTTCACTGTATCTATTTCGTAAATAGCTATCATTACATAGATCGCGTAGAGTTTGACAATGCAATAAAATTAATAATAAAATACCAATAAAATTAAATACAAATTAATTATAATAATTAAATATAAATTTATTTATAATTAACTTTTTCTACGTTGAGAAAAGTTCTTCGTTTCTTTTGGATATTACATTAAAGATTCTTTTATAATTAAATTTTACAAAATATAACCATAAATTTATAGTATTTAATATTTGGAAATAAATAGATAATATTTCATTTTTATGTAGATTAATTATACGATATCATTTATTAAAAGAACTAATATATTTCTTATGGCTCTTTTTATTAAGTTAATTATTTAGATCTACGATTCGATTGTTTTACAGCGTTTCAATCCGAATTATATATTTAAATGTCGATCGAAAAATAGAACGATAATAAAATAATAAGCAATATATCGATTTTAAAAATAGTATATATAAATAATAAATAATTTTTATAAATTACTCACCGCATACGTCTTTGGCTGCTTCAGGCTCTGTCCCTGCTTTCTGACTGTCCTTCAGATGTCCTTCTCTTTTGATGTTTCATCCTTTGTTGTTTCGTCCTAGCACTCACGTATCCACTCGCGAACAAACAATTATATTTCAGTTAATTATATTTCAGTCATATACAGAAACGATCGCGAGACACTTTGCACGGCACTCCCGATCGCAAAATAATCATACGAGATACGTATTTTTATTATATTATTTTATTATTATTTTATTATTATTGCAAAAGAGGAACACAAAAATTACAATAATTCGCTCGATTTTTAAACGAAGCCAAAATCATGCACTCGATTCTTACATTAATTAACTATTTCTATTTGTTAATGTATAATATATGCATAATAACGCGAATCATAAGATTGAAATATTAAAGTAATGTAAATTGATGATACAGCAATCGTTTAATTAATATAATATATATGCATGCATTTTAGGAAAGTTCAAAAGTTTCGGGCGAAATCGAATTTCATTTTATGCAATGTTAAAGAAATAATTATTATTCGTAAAATTCGATAATCGGAGAATATTGTAAGAAAATTTGTAATTTTTGCTCCTTTCGCTTCAATTTTTATTTGCAATAATAAAGGATCGCGTTTCGATGAATTTATCGTCGCCTCAATTTCATGTCATTTATTAAGAGTTTTAATTTAGAATAATAATTAAGAGTAATTATTTGTTAATTGTACTTGTTAATCGAATTATTATATTTCGATCTAATCGCGATCGTACTTTTAGGAAAATAATTCGATAATACGGAGCGCTCCGTATCACTACTTTCCTGCTGGAATGTCGCCGTGCGAATGATACAAGGTCGTCGCGTAAATAATATGTAAACAATAGCGCGCTACGTCACAAGGTCGAATGACGTGTTATTGATATAGGTCGCTGCCGAAATACGCGTACTGTGACGTATGCGAGAATTGTATTTATATACAAGTATATTTTTCAAGTCACACACACACACACACACACGTACACTGAGAAAAAAAGTTGTTAACTCGACTAAACCGTTTAACTAAATTATTATCTTTTTAATTGAAATATTGAAATATTTAAATTAAATAAATGTCATGTTAGATTTATAATAATTAAATATTCCAATTAAAAAGATAATAATTTAGTTAAATGGTTTAGTTAACAACTTTTTTTCTCAGTGTACACAGATTAATTATTTATTAAATCTCACGAGATATATTAATCGTTTAATAATATAAGTGTATTTATATCCAAGTATATTTTTAAAGTTCACACACACACACAACACACACACACACACACGCGCGTACACACAGATTAATTATTAAACGATTAATATACTTCACGAAGTATATTAATCGTTTAATAAATAATTAATCCATTTGTACGTGTGTGTGTGTGTGTGTGTGTGTGTGTGTGTGTGTGTGTGTGTGTGTGTGTGTGTGTGTGTGTGTGTGTGACTTTAATGATATACTTGTATATAACTTTAAAAATATATATTTCCGTTATATTAATTATCCGATTTTTATTCGATCGTTTTATTACGCGTTCTGAATCAAATTATATTTAGATCAAATAATATTAGAGAGAATATTTATTTATTATATTAGAATTCTAAATGTGTATGTGTGTGTGTGTACACATATATATTAGAATAGAAATAGAAGAATAATCATTGCTCGTAAAGATTGCAAAGTGATAATTTATAATTTTGATTCCTCTATCGTATAATCGAGTATCGTATCTCGAGAGCAATCAACTATTTACTCGAGCTTGCCCTTTAAAGACAATTATAGATAAGGCGAGAGAGAGAAGGATCCAAGAAGAAACGCGAATAAATGTAGTATTATATGTATATGTACATATAAATATGTGTGTGTATGGTATTAACACGAATTAAAAGATCGAAAGATTAATCTAATTAAAAGTCATGATATAGTAATTGCTTAATTAATAATTAATTTATGCCCGCATTTTAGGAAAATTTAAAATATCGGAAATATCGAAATATATTTGATCCTGTGTGTGAACATTATTAGATAAATTATTATTATTCCTAAGGATTGATAATCGAAGAATTATAATAAAATTTATAATTTTTACCGTTATTTCCATTTTTATTTGCAATTATGATCTTTAATAAAGATTTCTCATCATAATAAAAAAATTTTATATCGTTTATCAAAAGTTTAAATTAGATTTAAAAATATATTATTGCCTCTTTTCAGCGATAATGATTAATTATTTCACTGTATCTATTTCGTAAATAGCTATCATTACATAGATCGCGTAGAGTTTGACAATGCAATAAAATTAATAATAAAATTCCAATAAAATTAAATACAAATTAATTATAATAATTAAATATAAATTTGTTTATAATTAACTTTTTCTACGTTGAGAAAAGTTCTTCGTTTCTTTTGGAATATATTAAAGATTCTTTTATAATTAAATTTTACAAAATATATAACTATTAAATTTATAGTATTTAATATTTGGAAATAAATAGGTAATATTTCATTTTTATGTAGATTAATTATACGATATTATTTATTAAAAGAACTAATATATCTTTTATGGATCTTTTTGTTAAGTTAATTATCATTATTATTATTATTAGATTTACGATTCGATTGTTTTACTGCGTCTCAATCCGAATTATATATTTAAATGATCGAAAAATAGAACGATAATAAAATAATAAGCAATATATCTATTTTAAAAATAGTATATATAAATAATAAATAATTTTTATAAATTACTCACCGCATATGTCTCTGGCTGCTTCAGGCTCTCTCCCTGCTTTCTAAATGTCCTTTTCCTTTGTTGTTTCATCCTTTGTTGATCCTCACGTATAGCACTCACGTATCCACTCGCGAACAAACAATTATATTTCAGTTAATTATATTTCAGTCATATACAAAAACGATCGCGAGACACTTGCACGGCATTCCCGATCGGAAAATAATCATACGAGATACGTATTTTTATTATATTATTTTATTATTATTTTATTATTATTGCAAGAGAGGAACACAAAAATTACAATAATTCGCACGATTTTTAAACGAAGCCAAAATCATGCACCATTCGATTCTTACACTAATTAACTATTTCTATTTGTTGATGTATAATATATGCATAATAACGCGAAATAAAAGATTGAAATATTAAAGTAATGTAAATTGATGATACAGCAATCGTTTAATTAATATTATATATATTTTAGCAAAGTTTAAAACATCGGGCGAAATCGAATTTTATTCTATGCAATGTTAAAGAAATAATTATTATTCGTAAAGTTCGATAATCGGAGAATATTGCAAGAAAATTTGTAATTTTTGCTCCTTTCGCTTCAATTTTTATTTGCAATAATAAAGGATCGCGTTTCGATGAATTTATCATCGCCACAATTTCATGTCATTTATTAAGAGTTTTAATTTAGAGTAATAATTAAGAATAATTATTTGTTAATTGTAATAGTCAAATTATTATATTTCGATCTAATCGTACTTTTAGAAAAAGAATTCGATAATACGGAGCGCTCCGTATTACTACTTTCCCGCTGGAATGTCGCCGTGCGAATGATACAAGGTCGTCGCGTATGTATACAATAGCGCGCTACGTCACAAGGCCGAATGACGTGTTATTGATAGCTCGCTGCCGAAATATTTAACGCGTACTGTGACGTATGCGAGAATTGTATTTATATACAAGTATATTTTTCAAGTCACACACACACACACGTACACTGAGAAAAAAAGTTGTTAACTCGACTAAACCGTTTAACTAAATTATTATCTTTTTAATTGAAATATTGAAATATTTAAGTTAAATAAATGTCATGTTAGATTTATAATAGTTAAATATTCCAATTAAAAAGATAATAATTTAGTTAAATGGTTTAGTTAAGTTAACAACTTTTTTTCTCAGTGTACACAGATTAATTATTTATTAAAGCTCACGAGATATATTAATCGTTTAATAATATAAGTGTATTTATATCCAAGTATATTTTTAAAATTTCACACACTCACTTAATATACTTCACAAAGTGTATTAATCGTTTAATAAATAATTAATTCATATTACGTGTGTGTGTGTGTGTGTGTGGTGGGGGGGGGGGTGTGTGTGTGTGTGTGTGTGTGTGTGTGTGTGTGTGTGTGTGTGTGTGTGTGTGTGACTTTAAAGATATACTTGTATATAACTTTAAAAATATATATTTCCGTTATGTTAATTATCCGATTTTTATTCGATCGTTTTATTGCGCGTTTTGAATCAAATTATATTTAGATCAAATAATATTAGAGAGAATATTTATTTATTATATTAGAATTCTAAATGTGTGTGTGCATGTGTGTACACATATATATTAGAATAGAAATAGAAGAATAATCATTGCTCGTAAAGATTGCAAAGTGATAATTTATAATTTTGATTCCTGTATCGTATAATCGAGTATCGTATCTCGAGAGCAATCAACTATTTATTAATAATAAAATATAACTTACGAATATATCCATTTATTCCGGATGTTAATATCGCGACAACGACGAATAAACTTTTTCAAAATGTTCAATTCAACTGTTTCATATATGAGACAATTCTACCAATCACTGATACAAAAAACTGTTCAATTGATCGGTCGGTAAAACTGTTTCAGTTCTGAGTATTTTCTTAAAAGAACTGTCATTGACCTGTCAACAAACGCTTCAAAGCATTCCCAGCGTCTCCTTGACCGCAGTCTTTATTTTATTATATTTATTATTTGTGAAATTAATTATTTGCTTTTATCCTTCATAATAATTTATTTGATCAATGTGAATATTAAAATATTCTATATGTATTTTATATATAAACTTTGCTTTAAATTATTAAATGATATTAATGTACATGAATATAAATAAATATACATGCATATATATATTTTAATATTATTTAAAATTAATAATTAAAATTAATCATTAATTTAAAATTAATAATTAAAATAAAAAATTAAGTATTCCAAAAATTTAGTATTCCATAAAAGCATATATTTAAAAAAGAATTTAATTGCATGCAATAATTTTCCTAAATCTTAATTATTTGTTTTATTACCACTTTGTGTATGACTTGAGTTTATTTCTATTTAATTACATTTATTGAATACTATAATTTTGTTTTTTCCGCATCAATGAGAATTAATTTATTTTTATTTCATAAAAAACTTCAAGTATCTTATCATATTTTTATCATTTATATATACATGTAATCATTTCTGCACAATTTAATATCTCGGAGTAAATTTAAAATTTTTTCTTCTCTTTAATAATAATACTTTAAACTTCAGTAAAGTATATCTTTACATTTCTGTTGGCATATTAATTCGATATTAGATTCAAACGTCATTTATTCAATATTATAAACAATATTGTAGGCACAAAATTTATTATTCACACACGTAAAGTGTATTAAAATTATAAATATAATTATAGTATATTAAAATTACAAATTATAAGATCGAAAAATTCTAATTCAAAGCCATGATATAATAATCATATAATTTATAATTAATTAATAATTAATTTATGCTCACATTTTAGGAAAATTTAATTTAATTTACAGGAACAAAATATATTTGATTTTGTATGTAAATTGTTAAATTAAATAAATAATTATTATCCGTAAAGAGATTGATCGTAACGAAATTTGCAACTTTTATTATTGCTTTCATTTTTATTTGCAATTATCATGATTATGCTTTAATAAAGATGATCATTACAATAAGTTTCACATTGTTTAATTTATTTTAAAGTTTAAAAATTTAGTAATCATTAATTATAATAATATCAGCTGATTAAATAATTATTATTCGTAAAGATCGATAATCGAAAGATCATAAAATATAATAAAACTTATAATTTTTATTCCTGCCATTTTGATTTTTACTCGTTATAATTGAATAATCGCTTTAATTTATATTTATCGTTATAATACAGTTTCGTGTCATTTATTATAAATTTAGTAATCGTTAATTCGAATAATCATAGCAAACGTTTCGATATTAATTGCGATCGTGTTAAAAAAATAATTCGACAATATACGGAGCGTCTGGCACTATTACTTTCCTGTTATTTGAATGTCGTCACAGAAATTATAAGATCGATAGCGAATTAATAACAACACGATGTTCGGTTTTTGTGACATACAGCGTGTTAATGTTTACGCATCTTGAGTTATTATCTTGGTTATTATTCACGCGACACATACGAGCAGGAAAGTAATATATGGTAGAGAAAACTGCATCGAATTCCTTTCCTAAACATCACGACCAGTATCAAAAAATTATATGTTATAATAATATGATTAATGATTAAATAATATATGTATAATTAGATACATCGTGAAGATAATATCTTGAACTGCTTATTTCGCATAATTTATTCATTAATCAAGAAATATGTGTGATAAGAATCCAAATTATAAATTATTGTTTTGTTATGATTTTAATAGAGTCAAATATATTTTCACGATAACTTATTGTTCTACTTTTCGACTTTCAATCAAATATAATTTATACTAAGAATGCGTAATAAAACAATCAAGTCGAAGCTTCCAATAATTTCTATAACAAAAAATTCCATGACACATTAATCAATTAATAAATAATTAATTTAATTAGTATTAATTTATAATCTAAAATATATTTATATTTTATTTTTCGCGTATATACAGGTTAAAGTAAAATATTTCAGTGATAAATTGACAATATGATGTTCAGCCTTGGTGATATATGCGTGCTATTGTTTACATATGATGGTCTTGTTATCATTCATGCGATTCCAACAGTAATTGTGCAAAACGCTACGTTCGTTGTCAAATTACTTTTCTAAATGTGATCGTGACAAATATTGATACATTCGCTGTGATTATTAATTAACTTTTAATAAGTGACACGAAACTATATCACGACGATATCACGATCTTTATTAAAACGTGATCATTGCAAAAATTAAAGAAAAAGAAATAAAAATTATAAATTTTGTTACGATTCTTCGAATATTGATCCTTACAGATAATAATTATTTCTTTAACAACGCTTATCAAATATACCTTGTTTGATATTTTAAATTTTTTAAAAATGTGAGCATGAATTATTAATTATTAATTAATTGCCGTATATCAATGTTACTTTAATTTTTTTATCTTACGATTCATGTTATTGTGCATATACTATACATATAAAAATAATATTGCTATAGTTATGTGTATGATTTTGATCGTGTCCATATGTCGAGCAAATGGTTTCGTGGCTTTTTTATGATATAATATATATAGATAAGCAATGAAGTAATTTATAAATTATTTCTCATTTATATAATTTTCAAAATAGACATATTGCTAGTTCTCTTTGCATTTTCCTGGTAGATAGTGATTCACATACGCACATTCTAAATTATCATCGCGAGAAAAATAATATTTCGGAACAATAAGAACGGTAGTCTCGACAGAAATTTTTCTTGAAAATGTTAAAATATTTAATTTTAATAAGATTGTATACATGATGAAGTTATAAATAAAAGAGGCAGTAATAATAAATATAAAAATAAAAATATGATTGATCGATTTCATTTTCAAATAAGAAGAAATTGTGTTTTATACATTTTATTTGATTATTTTATTATATTGGGATAGTGTGTTAAATATTGTTTCAATTCATTGTTTTCAAGATATATATAGATATATACATATGTCCGCTTTTTTGTTTAAATATATTTTTATATATTAATTTTACTTTAATTCGTTTTTAATTTAATTTTTCTCAAAAAATAGATAAAAGTAATATTGGGACATATATTATTTTTATTATGTTATTTTATTTCTTTTTATTAATAAAATTAGAAAGACGATAATATATTATATTGATCATGCAACTGCAGATACATTTTAATAGAATTAAAATTTAATAAATTTAAAATTTAATCAAATTTAAAGTATACATTAATAGAAAATCAATATTGCATCTTTAATTTAATATTTATCATATCCATTATTATTGCCTCTTTTATTTGTATTCATTATTTTTACCTGATATCTCCACTTTAAAAGAATTATTTTGTATCTTTTGTTATTTGTAATTAAGAGTGCACGCCCGCATCCGCACATATACATACATAAAAGTATTAATAATTAATCTAATTTCAAAAATAGCAAGAAATGTTTTACTAAGCTAAAATTATTCGGCAAATATAAAAAAATTTGAACTCAAAAGATAAAATTAAAGATAATAATAAAAACAATAAATTTTGTTGATACATAAAAACTTAATAAAGTATTAACGTCATATACAAATAAAATAACAAAATATATATAATTTATCTAATGTAAGTAATAAATTATATATATATATATATATATATATATATATATATAATACATAAATTATATGTATATATATATATATTTTTTTAAATAATATATTGTATGTATATATATACTAATACATTATTATATCTATAAATGACGTTAAAATGTAAACATCAAAAATCATTAATAACTTTTACGTTAACATTTTTTATTTTTTAAGTATTATTTAAGTATTATTACGGTTTCTTAATACTAATCTTTTTTATATTTTTTCTCTGTTAATATTTTTGATAGAACTTTCAAAAATTGCTGTAACTATTTCATATTATTATATATATTTCATATTGTTATATTAATTTGATTATTATAATATATTAAAATATAAGAAAATACTTTTCGGGCACACTTTATTCAGTATAATAATTTTAATACGCAAACTGTACAGCTACTTCCTCTATGTGCTAAGCTCAGAAACAGTAAGACACAACATTTTTACCAGCTGACAATAAAATAAATTAATTCATTAATTTTAAAATGTATTAATACAGAGAGAGATTGAAATTTCGTAAATTTGAAAAAGAAATTTATATTGTTATACAAATAATATTTTAAAAATTTTATTTACTTAAATGAAATATATATAAAATAAAATAGCTACCCAAGTGGTAGAAACAACGGATTTATTTACATGCATTTATATAAATCCACTGCTTCAAAATAAAAATTTCGTCGAGTACTCACCGGTATTGATGCAACAGCGGAGTTGTTAATATTGAAGCTACGTTGTCTGTAACATACAAATATAAAATCCAAATTATAATAGCGCTTAAAATAATTAATATTTTAAGAAATTATTATTATGTATGCATTGAATTTTATATGTAATTATAAATATATATATAAATATGAAATAATTTTAGAAATAGTTAATTTTTAAGTAGAAACTTTTATAGAAAGAATTTTTATAAAAATTTTCCTACTTTGTTCTGGTTTGAATCATTCAAATAAATGATTCGAATTAATATATGTACGCGATTTATAGATAACAATATAAATAATAATACTCACCATCAGGTTGTTCCGCTGGTGCAGAATGCCTCTCCTAGGCCTGCTCCTTCCCTCAGATCATCAAGACTGCGTCGATCTATAACATACAAAAAGAAAATCTAAATTGTAATAACGTCCAAAATAATTAATATTTCAAAAAATTATTATTGTATGTATTGAATTTTATATTCGATCCATATAATAATAGCAGATTAATAAAATAAATTCTATAATAAATTCTATAAGCATTTAATTCATTTATGATGTCGAGTATATCTAACGCGAGATGAGATAGAATAGTAACGCGTTAAAAGTAAGATAAAATAAACATCGCGGACAGGATCCTCGCGCGCGGTTAATACACATGCAATATTTTTTGAGGTAGAAGAAATTTATGACATAAACGACAAGGAATATATGAATAACAAACTAGTCAACGAGGGAGTGATGTTGTTCTCTCGCGGAAACCTCACGGAATGTTATAAAGATAACGATAAAAATTAGAGAAAGAAAGCTCTAATAAACAATATACATAATACACAATCAAATAAATTGATGACAATCAAGCCCAAAAAAGGGAATGTGAATAAAAATGCTTATAAAAAGATCTAAAGATTTCAACTCTTTTTCGGAATAAAGATAGACAAATGATAGAAAAATGGATAGTATATACATATAATGAAAAATATAAAAATAAAAAAATATAAAATTATACAAATCGCATGCTCTATAAATGAGATAAGAATGTAATATTTCATAATTTTGATATATGTGTTTATATTTCATTTTTATACGATTTTTAAAAATAATTGTTGTTAACACTTACTAAGAATATTCCGAAAAAAAGCCCAAATTTAACTTTAATTGCAGGATTTTTATTTACGCTCTATTTTCTGCTTGGTTCTCATTAGTTTATTTTTCTCTGCTCTATAAAGATATGTATACAAGCAAAACTGGTTATTGCCTTGAGTAATATATTTTTTGGAGAACACGATAGAGGCGGCCGATAATTCTTATTACATCCGATAAATTTACGGAAAAACGTGATTTATTACGTCGGAACGGAAAATTACCTTCGATAATTAATTGCTTGATAAACAAATAAAATAAAGTTAACATGTTTCTCAAAATAGCATAGAGGCCGAAAATGATATTAAGACAAATTCCTTCAAATCTGTGAATTCCTTTTAAAATCGTTAAAATCCAATTTAAAAAATATTTTATCCAATTAATCGTGAATTATTATTAATTTTGAAATGTTTTAAATAACGAAATTTAGATATTGTCTGTAAAGAGTATGTAACTTACTACTAATGAATTAAATGCTTTTTTAGCCTCACATTTCTTTAAATTAAAATTTTTATATCCATAAAATTTAACATTGCATAAATTTTTTTATACAGAATTTTTAATACAGAATAATTAAATAATAATTACTTTCTTTTAGAATACCGTCTGTTATTAAAATATATATGAAAAGTATTTTTTAAGTATAAGTATTTTTTCGAAAATATCAGAAAATGAAAATTCGAGCTTTTTCTGGATAACCGTCAAAAGAGACGTGAATAAAAGCCTCGCCGGTAAAATTAAGCTGTGACTAACGTGATTTATAGAAGCAATAGTCACTAGTGTCCATTAATAGGACGCAGCTATCGATTCTTCCCGACTGATCTTATTGTACATAGAAAAATTAAACAAGTACAAGTCAGTTGGCTTTCTCAAACGTCAGCAATCTACGAAGATTTACAATTGTTACATTTCAAGAAATCAAGGCCTGAAACTCAATATAATTTCCACAAATTCAATTTATGCTACAGCTAAAAAAGATCTGTAGCAAATAACACTACGAAATTTCAGAAATTTTATTTCAGAATTTTTTTACTCCTTTGATTTTTTACTATTTTACTATTTATTTTCAAATATTTTACATTCCTTTTTTAAATACATATAATGGCATTGGCATAATGGATAAAATGCAAGTTTTTATGTTGAATTCTTTATAGAATCCAAATAATTATTCTTATATAAATCTTATAGTTGTATATAATTTTCTGTTCTGTTTTGTCTAGGGAACCTTTCTTTAACATTCAATGGTATATTTTTAAGTTTTTTCTCATCATCGTTTTTACATTTTTAAATTCGGAGTAAACAATGCGCAGAAAATGCTATTATATGAAAAAATTGCGTTTATCGATGCGAATTTCGCATCTGTTACACACATCGAAATTTTATCTTAACGAAATTATATCAGTATTTCGAAGTTTATATACCACAGTGGCTCGTGGAATCTTTTTCACCGTGTGACTCACCGTACATATGGAATTGCCATCGGCATTCTGTGCGATTCTCATCTCAGTAGACTGTGAACCATTGGCGAGGGAGGACGTGGCTCCTGTGCTACTTGTCAGTGACGCGCACGTGGCGATTTGTCGGCCATGCACGGTCAAAGGTGACAACCGGCTAGTGTTTTAATTTTCTGTGTTTATGCAAAAAAAACACAACGTAATACAGAATCGTGTTTATGTTAACTCGTAAAAATAATTATCGAGTCTTTCGTATAATTGAACAAACGGATCATGAATAAATAAAAAATTAATGTATCTTATTGGTAAGTAAATCTGGAACATGTTTAAAAATTTATTCAGAATTAATATGATTATCTATAATAACTTATTTAATATTAATTAATAACTTATTTAATATTAATATAATAACTTATTTAATATTAATTAATTCGTTTAAATAAGCGTATGTAATTTATATATTGAACTTCTATTTTGTATCATATTTCGTATTTCATTGAGTTGAAATAATTCCAGAATAATTTATAAGTTTTTCTCATTTCATATAAGAGATGAAATAAAATATAAAATTATTTTATTCAAGGAATATATAAATCGAACTCCAAACAATTGATGTCTTTTCATATATCTTATTTATATTCAACAGAGTTTCTGAAAAAAAGTTAAATAGTATAAAACAAATTTCAAATTTGATTAGTGTGATTTTTCTCAGAACTTTTCACAGATTCTTAGGAACACCATGTCATTTAGATTCATGTGACGATTAATTATCATTGTTAAATATTCAAGTGAAAAATAATATATGTTAACATTATGCACAATTATTCACAAAAAAGTGTATTCAAAATGTATTCAAATATCGATATAATGCATGCAAAAAATGCAAAATATAATTAAAATTCAATTCTTATTATGTATATGATTGATTTTCTTCGTTTCAATATCACTGATCACTGTCGGATACAAAATGCGTCGCACAAAAACCTTTAGGAGAAATTATTTTTTCAAGATCGTCTTCAAATTTATTTTTCAGAAACTGATTGAATATAAATAAGATGACATTGCATTAAAAGATTTATTCAAGACATGTATAAAACATTATACATAGTATATTTCATGATATAATTTATAATTTCAAGTCGCATGAAAAATTGTGAATTATTGATTTAAGCAATTAATTCTGGTGGATCGACTTTATGATAATGTCAACATAATAAAGACCATTTTCTATCTAAAATAGCCTGTGTATATTTTCATGTATATTTTCACAACAATATTAAATAGCTTTTATCTCTGAAATTATATCTGCGATTCTTACGATTATCTTTTTATTGAATTTAATGAAAAATGCTAAATATACAATTTTCAAACATATCTCTATCTACATTGCAATCTCGCATAAGACTTCATTTAATTCCATCGTTTTATTGATTTTATCCTTGACCTTCCTAAATTACTCTCCAGTAACAACGAATGAATTATAAAGTTTAGTGCACACGCGCTCCCAAATTATTGAATGTTGAAAGTTATTCAATGCCTCGATATATTTTTAGAATACGTGTTAAAACGCGAAAATGCATCACGTGATGCACGGATTTTTCCGTACGAGAGACAGATCTAATTCGTGAATGACTCTCTTGTGACGTCAGTATAAAAGTATAACGAAAATAAATCTCAGATCTCCGATTATCGGGTAATGTGTATACTCTAGCGTATAATTTATTCCGGAAAGACTCTAAATATTTCAGGCTGAATGTTTCAAAGCGCGTAATTTATTTCAGTCCATGAATACTTGTCATACTTATTTATTCTTTTCTATAGAAATGCAAATATATATGCACACACATTTCTTATTCCTTTCACATATAATGCTTGGTTTTTTCTCCAATTCCTTTATCGACCATTTCATCTGATCTATGTGACACATAAATATTCGCTTTTCTAGGTGCAATTCTCTGAGATACATAAATGATATCTTGTATTAAAATTATCGGAGACATTACACAGAATCGAAATGGACTTCTGCAAACGATACAAATTTCTACGTATATTACCAAGACCTGCAAAACGGATCGTTTGGTTCTGGCGCGCCGAAAATGGCACGGTGTTCCAGGTTCCGGAAAATGACTCTCAATCAGCGACCGAGTGTCTCGTTGAATTGATGAACATTTTCGTCGCTATTTTTACAATACTCGTTGCTGTGATTTTAATTTTCAAGTATAAATGCAGCGCGATCAGAAAGTAAGTTAAAAAAAGGAAAATATATTGCTAATATTTTAAAATTATAATAATTTTCTAACTCACATTTAGAATAATCGTTTCAAAAGTCAAAATTTATTTAGGATTTATGAGGCAGCTATTTTTCGCGATTAGTTAAACGAATAGAAATATCGCTCAACAATGTGATATAATTACAGAGCAGTGTAAAATCTAAAATGGGAAACGCGAAATATCAATGTACCAATGTATATATATATATATATATATATATATACCATCTAAGAATACGAAGTTTCTCGCGCGTTAACCGTTTCCTGGTTAAATTTTAATGGAACATCTGTTACACATGTTATTTAAATAGTACACGAGAACTTTAAGGCTTAATTGAACCAAGTTTCAATTAGACAAAATGTTCTATTCGTTTGGGGATGTCCCATGATTCAAACAAGGGTTACGTTCATCTTAGAGAATTTACTCCATTAAGACGCATAAGTCGCTGGTAATTATACGTCATCCTTGAATCAATTATTATTATCTGGAATACAACATGCTCTCTCATCATCTTTCTGCGTTACTTTTATAATAACTATTCATAACAGATTCCGAGTAATATATATCCTATTATATTATAATATATTAGCCTATTAATTAAAATTCAGAATAATCAGACATAATTAATACAATTTTATATAACGATAAACGAAGAGTGACAAAATATTATGAATATTATTAATAATGTTATATATTATTAATGATAAGCTCAATTTCTTATGTCAGTATCTTTGAAATTTAATTTTTGAACTCTTTTACCAAGTGTTTACAGTGCTTAACGATGCGTTTCTTAAAAAAGCGTATTGATTATTTTCACATGCTGAAGCTGCATGTTGCAGTTTCATGTTTCGCAGAAGCAACAAACTGCTAAATTCTGCGATATTTTCGCAATTACTTGATATCTTGTTTGTCAAAGTTCAACATAAATTAACCAATCATGCAATCTAAACAGATTTTTACAAGAATAAATGCTCACATTTTTCTACGATTTAAAAAATGTTTTTGTAAAATGTTATATAAAATTTAATGTTAATTAAACGATTAGATATTAAATTTTGTTCTATTTGAGTTATTCGAACATATAAGGAAAAAAATTTAATATTCTAATGGCTAGAAAAAAAATTGATTTTAATCATCGTAAAATATTTAAAACTTAAGTAATATTTAAAAATATCGATTCATAACAAATATATAAATATTTTCTCTCTAATAAAAATTGGAATACTTTGACTACAACTCTCATTATATTAATCGTATAACATTAATATATAATTTCAAAATAAACGCGGAACAATTATGAAAAATTTGATCAATAAATCTTACTTAGTAATTATTTTATACATGATCGTCATATTATATAATAATAATACATGCGGTCCCTAGGATCTGCAAAATTGTAGCGGCATGCAAATGAAGCAATTCCGTTAATCACGATCAACATACTTCATCGACACTGCGTGCGTTTTTATTACGCGAAAGCAATTAATGAAACGGAGTAGCGAAATGTGTTCATGCGTGAAAAGAGAGGAAGAAAGAAAAAGAGAAAGAGAGAGAGCCACTTTATATTAATTATAGGAATAATTTACAACAGGTTATAGCTCGAGTCTCTTTCTCTCCTTCTTTCTCGTAACATAAAGATATTCTGCGCGTATCACTACGCGTTGTGTGATCGCTGATTTGCGTCAGCAATCATCGTTCGAGGAATCTTAACAATATTGATTGTCAAATCCTCTTATCACAAATTAAACATTAAATTTCTTATATATTAATATTGAAATTCCATATCTCGCAATTACACATAAGAACAAACTTGTTTCAAGTTCGTCCTTTCAAGCATGTTCCTCTACAAATTAGCTAATCCGATACAAATTACTATCATGAAATTAATAACAGACCATCTTCTATAAACATCTTTTTCAAAGATAAAAATATGATTTATACTTTTTACTTTTATCCATTACATTTTTTTATTTTAATAGATCTCGAAATAGATGTACGCCTATTTTACGGAGAGAGGGAGACACTTCTGATATTTTTTAATTTTATATTTACTTTGCGCGACACACATGCGGGTATAAAGCAAGTTGATCCCGTCATGATTACTATCATGATATATCTAAAGACTCAGGAAATCGCAAGCGGAATGACTCAGAGATTATTCAAATTCATTAAGACGCATATAAATCCAATTCCTTATTCATATACCTCCATTCGTTGAATACATAATGTGCCCACATACCTAACGCGATTATGCACTTATAAAAAACAAATTCCATTGGCATTTTTTCATTTTAACTTCCCCATAAAAGTTTTATTGATTGCTATGAGTTAACATTGAATTATGTGAATCAATACAATGAGTGAAACTTTTCGAATTATTTTATAATAACGAGTTACATAAGTGAAACTAAACAAAAAATAAAATGGCTATAAAAATAATATTAGATAATTTACAATTACGCGAATAAAAATAAAAATTTTAAATTAGAGTTATGAAAAAATCTTTCTAAAAAAAGATAAGAATTTTCAATAATTGTAAACAGGTAAAAGAGTAAAAATTTAATACTTAACAAATATAAGTTTTTTTTTTATAAAAAACAAAAAATTAAAAAAAAATGTATATATATATATATATATATATATATATATATTTGGCATTCTTATAAAAATTTGTTACTCATTGATCGATGATTGGCAATAGCGAATTGACTGTATAAACTATGTTGATCTGTAATATATAAAAATAAAATTCAAATTATAGTATTAATAATACTTTTTAAATAATTATTGCTTACAAATTTCTTGCAACAAAGTAATAATTTATAATTTCATTACTCTTGCTTCGATTTCTATTTTGAATGATTAAATTATGCGAACTATTTATTCAAATAAATAGCGAGCCTCTTGATACATTTACATTTACATTTACAAATATTTAATCGTACAGGCTAATAATTGCTAATTGTTCATAGAGAATAATAGCAATTACGGGATATGACAAACAGAGCAAATCATACCATGACCTGTCGGCTTGAATTTCAGAGGGCGAATATTATAGTACATAACATAAACAAACGCTAAAGCTGTAGGCCAACGAATTTGTTGTTATTCTAAACATTTACTGTGTGTGTGTATTTACGCACAAATATAATATTTAAATCTTTTTGATATAATTTCATGCTGAATATTCCGTTTTTTGCATTTTAATTGATTATTAATAAACAAGTGACACTACTGTATCATTTGATGATTTTATTCAATAATTTTATTTACAATCTTATTTTTTATGGACCAACGGTATAAAATTATTGCTAATTAGCATATTTTATTTATTATTAAAATATTTCGTTACTTGCATTTTCATTACGCAATCCTATTTAAATGATAAATAAATATTTATAACGATAAATAGACGTAATTATAATATAAAAATAATATAATCTTTTTTTTCGCTTAGCCCTTCTAAGTCGCTCTTGCCACTTCACACAAGCAGAACTTTACTTTGTATGTTACTACTTTCAATTTTTCTATTGGAAGTATGCGAGTCTATATTAACATCGATCTCTTTGTCATCAATCTTGGCGATGATCGCTGTACTATTCTGTTGGATATTACATCGCGAAACCGAGATGAGGGATGGTTTTGGTACTGCTGTATCTGGCGGTGGATTTGCGATAATTGGCCTTTCACGAGCATGGAAGCTTTTACACTTATGCAGGTACATTATCGATAATAATATATGTTCACATATTTTCATCCCTTTTTGTTATTAATGTATAATTTGTGATCAAAACTCTGAATATAAGTTCTATTTTTATGAACCATTTTACTATCTAAATTAAAAATTTATTAATTCTATTATTATTTATAAAAAATATTATCTAATTATTATTTATAAAAAATATTATCATTAGTTTACATTAAAATAGTTTACATAAAAACAATTATTATTACTAATAACAACTTTTCCAGATAGTTTTATGCTTATTAAAATGCTATATTTTTATTTTATTTATTCTTTTTTACGTTTATGGAGATACTTTGGAAATTATAAGGAAAGAAATATTTTAGATTTAATCTGTCCATCCAACACGTTCGCGTTGCAACAACAGGGATCACCGCTGTTTGTTGCGGATTGCTCGCTATCATCGATTCTTACACCCTTTATCGTATGGTGAGTAATAATTTAATTATTTAATAAAAAGAATTTTTTTTAACTTATGTAATATTTATATCTATATAAAATTCTTTCATAATTTACACAATTTAGCTTAGATATAAATAAAAATTAAATTTAAATATATTTCATCATTTTTTATAATTATTTATAATTAGAATTCTTTATAATTATAATATAATTTCAATTAATAATATAAAAAATGTCCTTTTTTCATTACATATATATTAGTTTCAATTCGAAAATATTCCCGCTTTCCTTTTCGGATCAAAATGTGTGACTCATTTTCGGCATAAGTTTAAACCTGATCACGTAAGATGACATCAGGTATTCCCAACAAGCGTAACTTAAGCCAACAGCTAGCACAAGGAAGTTATATTCTTATCGACGTTACCCAGTTGCTCCAGCAACTAGCGTAAATGTTTGTTTTACATTTAGCAAGTTTGTTTGAACAATAATAGTTATTATCATGCACCGGTGAGACGTGCTTATCGAACGCTAATACAGTACTTTTTGTTCAAGGGTTATGCTAGCACGTCCACAAAAATACATAAGGCAAACTTTCAACAGAGATTTTGCTTACTGTCGCATAGAAAAGATTAGAAAAGATTAAAATCGCATAGAAAAGATTTCGAAAAATGAAAGATATGTTTAAGTTATCTTTTACATATAAATATAAAGGCATTTTCTCCTTATTATATATCTTTTCCCACTCGTTAATATATCTATCAAAATGCATATCCTCGGAACTTATATAGTGGAAACATTCATATGTATTAAAAGCCTTCCCATCGTTTGCATTTACGACTTCCTCGACTCGATAAAAGCAAACAACCAGCAACGTTTTACTACTCGAATTTTCCTCTCGACGCAAAACCAAATGTATAAACATCGCGTCGCTCGACACTTCAAACGCTTTTCTCATCGTGAATGCATCCGCAAAGATATTTCGGTTTTGCTTGTTAGATGCAGAAGAGCAGGCGGTATACCGTTAAAAGGTTCGATAACATGCGGGGCTCCTATACGCACTCCGTCTCGCCGTTCCTCAGCAGAATCACCTTCCACTGGGTGACTGACCTGCTGTCACGCGGTTATTACGCATCACTCGAGCTCCACGACCTTGGACAACTTCCGAATGAGGAGACGGCGAGGAACCAATTCGAACGTTTCCGCGATGTTTACGAAGCCGAAAGGGTATATGATTCTTTCCTTTCCCAAAATACTTCTATAAAAGATGATTAAGTCTTTCTCATTACGTTTAGCAATAAATTTAAATATATTTTATATCACTATATTATTTTATATTTCATATATTCATATATTTTATTCATATGTATTAATGTGTCTTAGACAAATGAAATTTTTAATTAATGTGCCTCAGACAAATTAAATTTTTAATTATAAAAATAAATATAATTACTTTTTATGTGCGATTTATTTTTATATTCTACACATTTATGTGTATGTATACAAGTTAAATTATTAAATTCTTAGCTACGAAACCGTGGGCAGAAAGTGTCATTATGGAAATGTTTCTGGAAACGAATATGGTTGGCTTTCGCAGCTGGTGGCGTCTTAAAATTGTTAGGCGATGCTACGACTTTGGTAGGTCCTATGGCGATTTCTAAAATTATCGATTATGCATCGAATCTTCAAAACAATACCATGATGAATGAAAATTTCTCTTGGAAGGTACTGTCATATCTCTCGATCATTTTACAATATTTCAATATGTTTAACCACCTAAAAGAGACGGGCTTTATTTAGGGAGCCATGACATTTTCCCAAATTCTAAAAAATGGATATTTCTTGGGAATCTTGGTTTTTCTTGCGATCATTTTACAAAGTACCATAAGCCAAGCTTCTACTCATGTACTCTGCGTTGAAGGAATACGTTTACGAACAGCTCTTCAGGTAGTATATTATCATGTTATACGGAAACATTCGAGAGAGGATTATGAAAAAAATGCAAAGTATTTATAATTTAAAATTTGAAGACAATTTTTTTTTATTTGCATTGCTTTTGATTCGGAAATTTCGAAAAATAGTCAGATAAATAAAATTTGTTGAAATTTTATTGAATTGTCCAGGTATTAATTTACGATAAGGCTCTTCGATTATCTTCTTGGAGTATTTCTGAGGAAGAAAAACCATCCGACAAAGAAAAAGATCAACATTCCCATCAACAAGCAGTTGATATTGGAACTTTGACAAATCTCATGTCCGAAGACGTATATAACGTAATGAGTTTCTTCTGGATCGGTCATTATATCTGGGCCATTCCATTAAAAGTAAAGATATTTAAAAGATATTTTAAGATATTTAAATAGAGAAACATTATTACAATGCATGTATTACATGTCTCTATTATATATAATATTTTAGAGAAAAATTATTCAAAAATTATTTATTATTTATACGAATTATTTAAATATTTATTATTAATAAATATTATTTAAATATTTATCAAAGAAATCAAAATTAAAACATAGGATAATCTCTTATTGTAGATCTTTTTTAATTTGTATAGATTGCTGTTATCATTTTCCTTCTATATTTAAAATTGGGTGTCAGTGCTATTGTGGGAGCAATTTGCTGCATATTGATCGTCACACCAATACAACTTCTTCTCGGGAAACGAATGTCCGAAAATTCCAAATCTGTAGCAGTAAGAATAAGATCATTGTTCCTTAATTTTTCAATTTTTAATATTTCTTCAGTTATTCTGTCTTCTTATTCCTTTTGAAAAATTGTTCAATTATTTAATAGAATGAATTCAATAATAATATAATATATCAATCATACTATGTTATTTATAACTAATATAATCTTTCATTTAATAATCATAATAATCGCAAAATATTTTCAGGAAAGAAGTGATGCACGACTACGTCTAGTTAATGAAAGTCTTCAAGGAATGCGATTAATTAAGCTACGTGCCTGGGAAAATGTTTTTGACGATCGCATACGCAAAACTCGGAATCAGGAATTAAAACTACTAAACAAGGATTCTGTGTACTGGGCACTCATCAGTAATTTTTCTTACATTGAAATATCTATTGTAAAACACGGGAAAAGACGCGGATGATTTCTATATAATTTTTATAATTTAATAACTGTGCGATTTTAATAAGTCTTACAATTCATCTTATAATTTAATAGCTGTGTGATTTTAATAAGTCTTAATTCGGTTACAATAAAATTTAATTTAATTTAATTTAATTTAATTTAATTTAAAACATTAACTAAATTTATACGTTAATATCGTAGATTTTCTGACACACGCCTCTTCCATTCTGATGACCCTCTTCACATTCGGAATTTATTTCTGGTTGGAAGAACGAAATCTTGATGCGGGAAACTTTTTTGCCAGTCTCGCGCTCTTTTCGCAGCTGACCGTACCGCTCTTCATCTTTCCGGCGATAGTGCCGATTATCATCAACGCTTTGGTGAGGAATAACGCGTTGCTGAGATACTACTTCTTAAGTTTATTTTCCATGAGACATTCTCCACAATATCTTTTCAGACTTCTACAACGAGATTGGAGGAGTTTCTTTTCCTGCCAGAGATCATAAATATTCTCCCTGAACCAAACGATCGAAAACCGGCCGCAGATACGTTGTCAATGACAAATTCGTATACCGATAATGATGTGAGTACTTTTTAAATAAAAGAATTTAATATTCTCTTTTAGAAATTACGAAAAAAATATTTTTTAATTAAAACTATCGAAACGCAATAAAATTTTGATGAAACATTGTATTTTATAATTCCATAATTCAATTCTATGCAACGCACGTTATTCTCTTCAAGATGGAAGTCATTAACAGTACCACAACTTTTGGGTCGCTCGATAATATCGTGGAGGACGAGGAACATTCGCAATCGAATATCTTGCGCGAGTTTAGTTTAGCGATTGATTCCTCGGTTGATACGGTATTCGAAAAAGATCCGGATGTCCCAGAATCTGTCCTCAGAATTAGATCGAGTACCTTCGCTTGGGAATCTGATGAAAATAGGTTGACGATTAACGCTCTCAATTTTCCGCGAGGTAAATACAATCATAAAGGAAAAAATCTATACAATAAAGTGTTTAATTTTTTCGTTCGCATTATTTTAGGACAGCTGACAATAATAGTAGGAAAGACTGGAAGTGGAAAGACCTCTTTATTGTTGGCGCTCTTAGGAGAGATTCAAAAAATCAACGGAAGCATTGAATGGACCAAGTAATTAAAACAAGAAAAAAAAGCAAGAAATAATAATGATAATATTTTATGACTAAAAACACCATATGTCATCATATATCTTATCAGGGGTCTAAAGATCGCTTATGTAGCGCAACGGCCGTGGCTCCAAAATGCGACCTTGAGGGATAATATTCTCTTCGGTTCAACGTATCGGTCACGAAGATATCGCAACGTTCTGCGTGCATGCGCTCTTCAACCGGACGTGGACATACTTCCCGGTCGGGATCTAACTAGAATAGGTGAACGGGGTATCAATTTGAGCGGTGGGCAAAAGCAGAGAGTCACTATAGCTCGAGCATTTTACAGTGACGCCGATGTCATCCTCCTGGTCTGTGTTTAATCTATATTTTATGTAAATTTAACATTAACGTATCAGTTTTTTGTGTGCAAGATTTATATGCAAAATTTCTTACACATATTATTACTGAATTTTATATTGAAAACTCTGTTTGTAGGATGATCCATTATCGGCGTTAGATCAACATGTTGGTAGACATATCTTTGATCATGGCGTCAGAAAACTTATGTTGAGGAGCGGTCGAACTGTGATTATGGTTACTCACAGATTAGATCTGTTATTGGCTGCTCATCAGGTTTTATGATTTCATTAACGATATTTTACGTTAATTTTTTTTTAATTTAGCATATTACATATTGTGCATAAATAAAAAATTAAAATGAAAATATATTTTTATTTTAATATATTTTTCTCTATATACAAAAAAATAATTATTTATTTATATTTATTTCTATTATATCACCTAATTATTTCTATCAAAAAAGAATAAAAAAGAATGTTATATAAAAATTTACTTTAAGATAATTGTCATGGATAGCTGTCGAGTGCGTGCTGTCGGAACAAAATCCAGTATCGAAGATATGGATCCTGAATTGGCGGCCGAGTGGCGAATCGCGGATTCAAGACGGGAGAATGAAAATCGTTTTCAGAAAACTGCCAAAGATAGATGGTCCTTGATTAGACTAGTCTCTAGAATTGGAATCGGCATAACAAAAAGGCACGCCAGCGACGGATCGTGGATCATTGACCGCGATATCCATGTGGTAAATAAAAAAAAGCGGATATATTAACAAGATAAGAGATCTCTTTAAGAGATTTAATGTGAAGATAATATTATCGCGAAGATAGCATTATTTTGTTGTAAATCTTCCTTTCAGAATCCGCCAACGTTTGTACCTTTAAGATTGCGCCGAACAACTTTATCTGGATCGAGATACTTGAGTCATGATCTCACGGATCTTCCGGTACCAACTGAAGAATGGAACACCGCTAAGAAACGATCGAAAATGTGTCGCGATAACATCAGGTCGACGAGTTTTCAAATGCAAAATCGACGGCCATTACCGGTTCTTCGACAAAGCAGCACACCGATGATTCTCGATAATCGAGAACACATAACACTGAGGTATAAATATGAGGAAAATTGTTTTCAGTTTCGAATTATAAAAAAAACCTAGTCATCCAGGTCTTTAATTGATTTTTTTTATCAGTAAAAATCTTTAATCTTATTTACCGCAAGTTTTCAATACTTAATGTTGAATTATTTATTTGCAATTACATAAAAAATAAAAAAATTTAATATAAAATAGTATTTAATTATACATTATTTTACGCATTAAACAGCTTTATTTTTTTGTATCTTATTTTCGCGCAGGACAAGAAATAACACTTATGACAACGGACAACCCAACAATATGCTAAAACAATTCTTCTCCACAAGGTTTAAATTTTCTTTTCATGCATAGATAATAACAATTTATTATTATTGTGAGAAAATAAGAATTAAAAAAGTAAAAATTTTAAATTTTAGATATCCGGAAGAAATGACGATTAACAGGGACAAAAGTATCTTGCGTCGACTGATATTAAATTCTAACAAGTAATTACAGAAAAAAAATTATTAAGAAATTATAAATAAATATTTGAAAATCAAGTATTTTTCACTTTTTTCAGGATAAATCAACAGGAACATGATCATCTTCCAGTAAATCGATTGCTATCAATAGAATCACGAATTAATGACGATATGGATGACATGGAAGAAAGTTAGTTATCTCTCTTTCTCTCTCCAAATTATTTACATACAATTATATATATTTTTTTTAATTTGTTTTAATAAAAACATAAAGTTTTTATTTTCTTTTTTGTTAAGATATTTATCTATGTGATTTTTTAATCTTTCTTAGCTATGGATAGTGAAGATGTAAACGAACCAAATGAATTTGAGATTGACGATAAAAGTGGAATAGTAACTCGAATGACTTGGATGGAGTATCCAAAGACCGGTGGATGGATGCCGGGACTCATTTACGTCATAGCGGCATTAGGTTATCAAATTCTTCGTGTGTATAGTGATCTCTGGTTGAGTCGATGGACGGATCAAAGCATTTATTCCTCGATAAATGAACGTCAGAATGTAAATAGATAGTAATATTGACATTTAATTACACACAAGCGATAAAAATATCGTATTCATATATCACCTCAAAATTTATTATTAAAGAAAACCATTTTTTTAATCAAAGCTCATAGCTTCTACATCAGAGAGAATATAATATATCAATCTTAACTTAAGCACAAATAATGTGTATACGTTACATTAATAATACTATTATTAAAAATGAATAAAAATTAATACTGACATGCCAATGATTGAAAATATAATGACATTTACAATAATATATATCTGTATATATTCGTATTTTCTTTTAATCAAAAGTTTTGAATTTCTGTCTTTTTTTCAGACGGTATCCTATTTCAAGGTGTACATCATTATATCCATGGGCTCTATCCTTTTATCATTTTTGTACAATGTGGCAGGTCAGTGGACAGGTGCCAGAGCTAGACGCAAATTACACCAAGAAGCCATCACTGGACTTCTTGGCGCATCTATCTCATTCTTCGACTATAATCCCATCGGGAAGATCTTGAATAGATTTAGTGCCGATATGGGTGTTATAGACAAGGTTAATATTCCATCTCATATTTCGATAATGTATAATATAATAAGTAATAACCAATATCATTAAATATAACTGATATGATGTTATTTTAATTATGAAATAGTTTCTATTTTAATATTTTTTCAAGAAAATATCTACATCAATCCAGAGATTAACATCCTTTGTATTACTTTGTGGCTCGGCGATGATTGTTAATGTTATTATTTCACCGTGGTTCTTGATCGCTGCTGTACCAATCAGCTGCGCTTATTACGTATTGCAAAGATTCTACAGGCGGAGCGCCAGACAATTGCAACGACTAGACGGAAGGTATTACTGATGATTACTATAATAAATCTTTTAAAAAATTTATATATATAATTCCTCCAAAATTAAAAATTCCTTAAAAATTAATTTTTAAATTTTTATTTTTCTGGACTCTTTATTCAAAAGCCTAGAAATCTACAATATGCTACAATATTTATGACATGTCTATGACATTTATATAAAAATTATAATTCATTAAATAACAACTAAACAATAATAATTGATAATAATTGTCCGAATGAAAGTTGAATGAGACAGGATGCATTTAATAAATATTTCATAGGTTTCTTCTCTCCAATTCAAAGATAGTCACCAAGTTTCTTTCGCATCTTTTACTTCCTCATGCGGGAATGTATAAATAATTATACGTATGGTTTAAGCACGAGGGGACCGGTAGCAGCGCATTTCTCAGAAACTTTGTCCGGGCTTCCGACACTGAGGGCATTCAAGCAAGAAAGCCGTTTCATGAAGGAAACAATGAGACGCCTCGACATAAACACTAATGCGTTTCTCATTTTAAATACTAGCAGCAGATGGCTCGGCATCGCATTGGTAAAAAAAAATAAAGCAGCAAAGTGCTAGAATTTAAATTCAAAATTCGATCTCTAAAAATTTAATAATCATAATCAGCATTCAAAAATTTATATCAATATAAAAACTTTTTTTATATAAATATAATTACATATATATTTTATGAATCATATCAATATATAAGGAATGTCTCAGATTTGATTCTAATAACAGCCTTCTTATAATTTGATAAATTTCAGGATTATCTAGGCGCTGTTATTGTGATAACAGCCATTTTTGCGGCCTTACTTTCTGCGCAATTGTATCCAAATCGCGTAACACCCGCTCTAGTAGGTCTAGCAATCAATTATACTCTCTTAGTTCCGATATACTTGAACTGGGTAGTCAAGTTCACTGCAGAAATCGAAATGTATATGGGAAGTGTAGTCCGAATTTCCGCATATAGAAACGTGCAATCAGAAAAGTATCACGAAAACGGTAATTATTTCAGTTTGAAAGTTTGTCATTAATTAAAAAATTTCTTTTATTATTATTAAATTAATTTTTATTTTTTCTTTAATTAATTTATTAAGCGGATTTAATTTCAAAGCAAATATCATAAATAAAGTTTTTCTTTTGTTGTCAGAATGATACAGCATATTTTTTTAATTTTAATATTAATCAAAATCTGCCGTTAGCGATTTTATCTATTTCCGAAATTACTCAACGCTTAATTTATTTATTATCGAGAATCACAAGGTCTCCTTGATATGAAATTATTTTTCAAATATCTATATTTTGTTGTCCCGTTATCTTTTCTTTATCGTATATATATTAATTATATCTTTGGATTTTATTATTAGATTTACAAGTGGCCGATGATTGGCCTAATAAGGGCGAGATCATTTTCGAAAACGTCTCTTTGCGCTACGATGTAGACAGAAATCCGGTGATCATAGATTTATTTTTGAAAATACCAGCTGGGCAAAAGGTAATTAAATTAAAATAATAATTTTAAAGTAATATAAATAATAATTATATAATAAGTAATTAAAAAATAATATAAAAATAACAATACATAAGATAAATAAAATAAATATTAAATTATTTTTTTGCTTTTAGTATAGAAAATAGATATATATTATGTACACGCATAACTTAATATTTGTAGTTGGGCATTTGTGGGAGAACCGGTAGCGGAAAATCATCTACCATGATGGCTCTTTTCCAGTTAATCGAAATCTGTCAAGGACGTATTTTATTAGACGGGATTGACATCCGGCAAGTGCCTCTTCAAATATTACGATCGCGGTTATCAGCCATACCGCAAGATGCAATAATGTTTAGCGGCACAATTAGGTCTGTATAAACAATGCAGTTTCACAAGTGTCTTGCGAAACACGTCTAGAACTTTTAATACGACTCGACACTCTCTCTCTCTCTCTCTCGCATAATTTATAAAAATTATAACATAATAAATTATTTCTCGTAGAGAAAATTTAGATCCGCTTTCGGAACATGAAGACCAAGAAATTTGGCATGCCTTGGAACTATCTCAAGTTAAAGATGTTGTAGCTTCGCATCCGGAAGGACTGAGTACGTGTAATAAATTTATAATAAACATGTTATAAAATATGATTAACGTATAATTTTTAAAATAACAATGTGTTGTACAAAATATATATGCATATTATAAAATCTAATACAGATCTCGAAGTACGAGAAGGCGGTGAAAATTTTTCAGCCGGTCAGTTACAACTTCTTTGTATGGCACGTACGATTCTTCAGCGATCAAGTATTGTTATACTCGACGAAGCAACCAGCGCGCTCGATGTAGCTACCGAAAAATCGCTTCTAAAAGCGGCTGCTGTCGCCTTTGAAAACAAAACTGTGATCATTATCGCGGTTAGTAGACATTTAAATTAAATATTCATTTTGTCAAGTAAATTATTCGTTTTATCAATAATGACCATGTTTTGAACAGTTAAAAGAATCATAAAAGATATATGTTTATTAAATTTGTGCAAAATGGAAATTGTTATAAAATGAAAATTGTTTTTTTAAAAAATTGACATTTACAGAAATTTGTTTTTTAAATAACATTATGTTTAACATTAAAATAATATAATTAATATATTTATTCAATATGTTATTATTTATATTAGTCATAAAAATAAGAAGCATAATAATATTATAATATTTACTAAAATTCCTACAATCTTGAATTTAATATTTTATAATGAAATTTTAATATTTTCGCAGCATCGAGCAGCAACATTATTAGGTTGTGATCGTATTGTTGTTCTTGATGAAGGTAAAATCATCGAGGAAGGCTCACCAATAGATTTAATGCAGCGACAAAACGGAATCTTTTCTGCAATGATCAAAACAATTGACCAAAGTGACGAACAACGATGATTGCGAAAAGAAACAAAAATCACTTGTCAATTAACTGCACTGATCACAATATTGATTAAGCTAAAGATTTAAAAAGAACTGCATTAAAGGAATATATAACATTTTTTTGCTACCTTGTAGGAAATACATTTTTATTTTTTTATACTAATCAAATGTGACTAATTTTCTATTTTTTGATAATGCTTTATTTTTGTATCATATGTGAATGTATTTAAGATATTTTATTATTCCTTGTAAATATAAAAAAGTAAATTGTAAATATTATATATGTAATGTATGTTGAAATAATATACATAAAACTCTTTAAAAATTGGATAACATAGAGATTTTTTCTTAGACAAATAAATAAATAAATTGATAAATATTTAAAATAAAACAACCAGATCGAATCATTTTGACCATGACCATATATTGTCAAAATCATTATCTTGAAAAAATCACCAAAAAATTTAAGCCATCGTTCGTTATTTATTTTAAAAAACTATAAGCAAAAAAATAATTTATAAAAATTTATATAAACAATTAGATAAATTAAAATAGTTTTATATATATCCTGTTCTAAACGTGTACGAATAAATTCTCTACCAAAAACCATTTCAAAATATACTTTTATATAGAAATTATTGTAATACTTTTTATAAAAATTAAATATTTTTATAATTCATTATATATATATATATATATATATAAATTATAAAAAAAAATATATATATATATGTAATAAATATATATATATATATATATATATATGTAAAGAAAAAAAATAAAAATATATAGCCTAGTGCAAGCAAATTTAAAATTACAATTCAACTTGAACACGTACCCAATACCGTACAGATAAGTGCCAAACGATGATAATTACCAATACCCCCACATTGCCAATCGTATCTACCACCGCGGGAAACGTGAGCGTATTTTTCTGTTAGTGGCACCGAGACTGGCCTGTCGATAGCACGGGAATTATTTCATCTATCAGCACTTTTCGGCTCGGATCGGTGAAGCCGATAAGCTTGACACGCATAGAATTTGATATCAAGAAAAGCTGTTAAGTGAACGTTTTATTGACACAACTGCCACATCGTTCATCGTGGGAGGAAGTTGTTTTCGACGACACAGATGTGTCTAATAAATTAATTTAGACGGCAGTTATTAACACACGGTATGAATTTTCTCTATTGCGTCAGATTAATTTGTAATAAAAAAAAAATGATCTGTCCGTTTCGAAGACAATTCGTACAACGATACAGAAATATTTGTTAGTAAAATGTCAATCTAATTATAAATTTGAAATGTCGATGACAAAACTTGATGTGACGTGATCGAATTATTAAATATAATTGGATTTCAATTATCTTATCGAATTTTTCTTAATTCAACGATTAAACGATAAACAATTATTGTGTGATTTAGAACAATCAGATAGAAAAAAATGTTGTGAATGTGTCTTTTTGAGGACAGACGTATCTAGAGTGGAATATTTTACATCTATACCTCAACATATGATCAAAAATAAATTAATAACGCAACGAATGGAATTGTGACGTGCAAGAGGCAAGTATTTCCGGTTAAATTATACGTTTATGTGCGATTATATGAGCTTATCATTTTGCCACGTATTAGAAAATTCGCAATTTTAAAAACGCGAAAATAAAAATGGTTAGGTTCTGAGTCATTATATTTTTAGCGTTTCGACATAAAGTCAAAGGAATCATAAAATTCTTTTGCGCTTTAAGAGCTTTGTTAATAATATTTATTTTCTATCTGATAATGTCACGATTTGACATAATCTGAAATTAAATATAATTAAAACTTACTAAATTGTTTGCGTAATACTTTACAAATTGCTCATGTATAAAAGCAAATGTAATATATTTTTCAAAATATGTAAGAATTTTATATATAATAATCTTTTTTTATCATAATTTATTACTTAACACAAGAATAATAAATTTTAAATTTGAAAAAGCAGAAAAAATTTTAAATCAATATTACTAGAATTATCAGAGAGATGATAAGAATCCTCTTCTCTTAGCGGTATCCTTCGGGATGATACATCATTTAAGCAAATATGATAATTGCGACTAATTAATTATAATAGAGATATTTAGTAAAACAATAACTTAAATTTTAATCTTTTTTTTTTAAATAAAGCGGATATTACAATCCAAATGAATCATTTGCTTCCGTTATCTAATGATAATAATGATGTTAATAAAAAGTAGATGGTGATAAGAAAAAAAGAACGCAATTGTTCACTTAGTGAATTAAAGCACACAGATAAGTAACAGAGGAACGTGATCACACTAAAAAATAAATTAACAAAAACAAGATTTATTAAATTATTTCTAGTTGCTTAAAAAGTATTAAAACAGAATAAATAAAAGTATTTAGAAACGCTTATCATGGTTGTTAAAAAAAACTAAGATACAACGAGTGAACGTGATAAAAGCAACAGACGATAAAAGATCACTATTTTGTAGATAAGAATATAGGAAATATAAAACTAGACAGAGTCATCAATTGTTTGCGAGCTAATTAACAGTTTTTTATGAAATTGTTAAATATTAATCGATAATATTAATTATTTAAAACGCTTCAAAAAGAGGAAACAAATGACTTTCAAAATTTTACAAAATGCGAAAATGATTTTGGCAACAACACGAGAACAATATTTTCAAACATAATACATGATAATTGATGAACAGATATTTGAGCATTTATATATATAATAATATTGTGTCGAAATGTCACTTATATTGTTATTGACACATGCTTAAAATGAACGATAATTTAAAGCACATGCACATTCTCGAGTCACATGTTGAATTATCATTGAATTTGCAGTGTTATAATGTTACTAAACTGTTACTAAAATATATAGAAAATTTTACACACGTGTATACAAAAACTTTCGTTCACTAGTGTGAGCATGAAGACACATTGCTGAATCATTATATTGACTCAGCATAGACAAATGTCATGTATTCATAAAAAATAATTATTCTATGTTTCAAACTTTCATTTTAAAAAACGTAATAAACTTGCACATATAATTAATGATACTAAGCATTATATCAGTATAAATTAATCAATATAAAAGAAGATATCTATAAATTATTACTAATAATATGAAGAAAAATCATAATCACTTTATTCCTTGAATTGCATTAGCATCATATTATATTTTAAACTATTATACTATAAACTAATATTATTTTCAATTTACATAAAACATTATTTTAATTTAATTAATAAGTATTATTTATAAAAAAATATATAGCAAATGCATATGATAAGCTTTCACGGTATTTTGAGTTTAAATTATTTTTTATTCGAGTAATTTTATATTGAATAATTTTCTCGGAACTCTTGACAAATTTTAGCTAGAATAAATTATATTTTTTTTGTTTATTCTGCAAAATATAATTACAAAACAGAAATTTTCAAACATTAATTTCATGTTGAGCAAGATTGACTAAGCGAGTGTTAATATCGCTGCTCGACAGGAAAAATAAAATATTTTTCCTTGAGAACTACAATCGAGGTACGTGCGAACGCTCGAAACAAAGAGCGCGAAGGTGGCCTTATTAATGGAAAGAGAATAGACTCATTAGATAAGATGCTCGCGCGCCGCATATACCTGCCTGTTGACACTGCTTGTCGCTACTCTGTGTTATCGGCTAGATAAGATTTCTGCATCTTTGTCAAACTTGAGGTATCAGTCGAATACGCGAATTCGTACGGTGCAGCTCCGTCGTCATAGCTGAAAATAAAAATCTGTATTTCACCGTATTTCTTCGAAATTATGCAAACGGAAAGTGCATAATTTTCCTTAATCTACCTTTTCGTTTTTCGGAGACGAAGCATTTTAGTCTTCGGAGCATTTTTAATTCATCTCGAAGCACTTCGTACGTCAACCTGAAGGGTGAGTTTCGAAAAGTGTTAATAAATCTCGCTAAGCGAAACGTGCTTCTCGTCAGCAGGTTTGCTTTATTGAAAAATCAAAGTTAGATTTCGACTTTTCGCACGGATACTTTTATCCGCGATCAATTATCTAATCAATCCACGGAAATGTCGATCGTGTTTCTGATATCGTCTGAGAATGATAAATTTCAAGATCGACTTGCATTCCGACTTTGATAATCGAAAAAAGCTAGCCAAGTGATAAGGTTTTTGTTATTTCATCAGTGTCACGACGAGATCGTAAATATGTATGAATATTAGATAACCTGATTATGCAATCTTGTAGGAATAATTGAAATATATATTCTTGCAACTAAAATATATGAATTATATGTAATATTTAATATTTTTTCCTGAAGTTTTTTCTTATTTTTTAGAAAGTTGTATCCACAATCTTGAATTTTTGTTAAAAAAGGCATGAACGTATTTATTTAGATGTAAAAATTATATTTATATTTTGAAAACTTATATGTAAAGCTTAATCTCGTACTCTATTATCTTACTTTCTATTTATAACTAATTAATATTTAAAAATTAATTTCAAAAATTATTATTATTATAGCAAAAATCTATTTTTTTTTCAAAATAAATTAAAATCTATTTTAAAAATATTTTCAAAATAAATTAAAATCTATTTTTTTTCAAAATAAATACTAATGATAGTAATTGCACAGTTATATTTTATCTTTCATTATTATGCTTATGTTTCTGTTTATCATGAATACAAAATAATTTGGATGATAAGCGCGATGAATGATGAACCGGAAATGATTAAAAAGAAATAACTACCTATCCTTCAAAGAAAACAAAACTGCGCGTAACAAATTCGCACGTGTTACCTTAAGAAATATATTACAATTGTATATGCGTATGCGTGGGTGAAGTTAATTAACCTCGATAACGCTTGTCGAGACAGTTGATTAAACGCGTCTGTAATAAAGAGCCTATGTAATTGTTAAAACAATGTTGCCTTAATTGTCCGCGACTTAAAATATATGCTCAGACCTCTTTGCAAATACATATATCGATAAAACATTGGGCAGTGTTTAACACGTGCTTTAATTGCTTGTTATCTTAACATTATAAATAACCCGTATTACGTTCGTATTACGTTCGTATTACGTTATAAGATGTTTGCGAGACATAAAAATGAACGTATCATGTAAGGTAACGAAATATGAAACAGAAGACTAAATATTCGCTAAAGACTAAATATGGAAAGACTTTACAATCACTGTAAGATATGTAAAACTGTAAAGTACATAAAAAGGACATTTACATTTTAAAGAGTGTGTCTTCTTAATTTGAATTCAGATTATATTCATATGCTTAATTCCTAATCGATAAGTTTAGAAAATGAAAATGAAATTTAACAAAAGCGTAAAACTAGTAATATTAAATAATTTAGTTAAGCAACATTTTAATAAATATTATAAATAATAAAAAAAAAATCTAAATCAAATTTTTAAATGAATCGCGAATCCAAAGTTACCAAAAAATTTTAGACAGTCGAGAAAAAGCACTTGTGTCTCAAGATATTCTGGAAATCTACTTATTGTTAGAGCTGTTAAAATCCGGATAATAATCGTTCGCAAACAATACGTTCGTTTAAAAAGACATAATTTCTGATGACAAATGTTTTAAAGGTCAATCTTTAAAAATGATTATCGCTTATTCTTGTTGCGAAATCGACTTTTCGCAACCGCGACGACCGCGCTTTTAAACATTGCCCGTGTATTTTCCGTCTGGAAACCGACACCGAGCGCGTATTGTGTAACAAATTACGATATCATGACGTTTATTCTCAACGCTTCCGCAACTTGCACGACCTCGCAATTTTTACATAAACAAGTAAAAAAAAAAACAAAGGAACTGTCGCATAATAATCGACCGTAGCTACATCGTTCAACGTGTCGAGGCGTGAACTGCAATTATCTCCGAGACTATTTCCGTGCCGTTAACAATGCATGATCGCTATATCAGGGGAACAGAAAACGTCATTTCATATTAAACATATGATGCATTTGCGTGTAATCATTCGTCATTTTCGCTCTCGTTTTCCTCATCTTACATGTAATTTTTTTCCGGAAAAAATATAATGAAATTGAATTTCACATATAATACATAAAAGGCTTATTACATATTGAAAATGCGAAAAAGTGCAAGTAAGTAATGACAATATCTTGCAAATAATAACTGAGCAAATAAAGAATATATTTGAATTACAATTAGGACAATTTTCATACAAAGAGAAAAGTTTAGTCATTTATAAAATTATTCTGTATAGTAAAAATAATATCTCATATATTTAAATTGAATGCACACACAAACTAAATTTTTAAGAGATTTAAAAACAATCGTCATTGATATTATTAAAGATTTATATTATTAAATTATTTCAAATGTAATATATTTGTACACATTTGTCTTACAAATGCGTCGACAAATAAATTTTATGATTATCGGTTAAATATATTTAAATTTATATTACTATATTTTTTATATTTTTTATATTACTTTTTTATATTACTTTTTATATAACTTTTTCTTATCGTACGTAATTCTCTTTTCCTCAGAAATTTTTTTATTTTAGATTTTTTTATTTTAGAAGCTAAAATATTTTTTTATTTTACATTACATAAAAAAGTTTTAATTACATAACATTACATAAAGAAGTTTAATTGATTCATATATTATTATACAATACCAAAAAATGCTAGATTTTCTTTATATTTTGTTACATTTTTTTACATAAACATGATTTATTTAAACTAATAATAAATTATAATAAATCGCTTCGTTTATTATCATTATATAACTATTATAGTTGGATGCGCAATAAGATCTAATGTGGCTTAAATTCAATTATTTCACAGCAATCTAATCACGAAATGTCTTTGATATAATTTTATAGTTGCATATTTTTTTATTACTCGTAATACTCTTATACTTCATATTAATCTATAGTTTTATAGTTGCATATTTTTTTATTACTCAATGGAAAAATATGGTAATAAGTTTAAACTTTTTTGTATTATAGAATATCATTTATTAATTAATTAATCACTGTGAAGTTTACCATGTATGTCGCAACGAATGCATATTTGGCAGACGCGCTATAATTAAGGTTTAGGCAATTGTTTACCCGTTTGTGTTTAATCAAATATTGTTATCATGATCCTGATATAGTGTGTATGGCTCGACCTTGTATCTTATAAGGAGATCATGCATCATTGAAGAATTGTACGACGCTTCGCTCGAGAAGTTGTATAAAATTCTATTGCAAAAAAATATCTATGCAATTTGTAAAAAAAATTTACATAATATTTGAATAATAATATTAATATTCTTCATTTTTATATAATAAAAGATTGCTTTGAAATCTTGTAAAAAGAAAAAATATATATATAATATTCGATAATTAATAAGTTATTTAATTAATCTTTTTATTGAGTGAATATTTCTTAAATTAACGGATTTTTAAATTATGTAAACAATTTGATAATATCAATTTTGGCAAAAATTTTATGAATAAGAGAAATTTATAATAAAATTTTCTCTTTAATTAATTTTATATCAAATATATTTTATCTCTATTTTTTAAATATATATATTTTAACTTTTAAATTGTGAAAAAAATAATATGTTATATTAATAAGAGAAAAGAGAATCATTTCATATTCTTTAATATGAAATAATAACTAACGGTATAATTATAATTTTTCAAATTTTACGAATAATGAAGGCTTTTAAAAAAATATTAACTTGAAATTGTTGCGTTCTTTTATATATTGGTAATAAAGCGAATTCTCGCGCAATTCTCATCAAATAATATTAGAAAAATTAAAAGTAAATAGATACAATAGTGCATGTACTTCGCGAAAGATTACAATAAAACTGACAATATATCGCTGAATCGCATCGCGATCAACAGCAACATGATGACGCGACGCGTGGCCTGAATTATCGAAATGCTTCACAAGAGATAAGCGCGAACCTTGTCACAGATCTTTTCTGAAAGAGTACTACTGCACAGAACAATGAATCGAGTTGTATGAGTTTTTTTATTGTTGGTAAAGAAGTATTATGTTGGTAAAGAATATATAAGAATGCCTATACTTGCTAAAATCGAAAATATTCTTATCATCACACAATGTGATAACTCGAAATGAGATACAGATACACATATAAAATATACACATATACATTAATCTAATTTTATAAAATTTTATAAATGCTCTTAGATAAACAAATGAGCTGAAAATTCTCTTTCTCTCAAAGTATCTTGAAAAATTTTACATCACTTTGACACTGATCTTTGTCAGATTGAACTTTTTAAATATATTTATTTTACGATTTATTAGCTGAAATATATGAAATAGATAATTTACCACTAAAATTAATTTAATTTATTTTAAATACAAGGGGATCTTTCTACTATAAATCTTAAAAATTTCTTTTTTATATATTCTTATTTATATATATTATTATACATAAAATATTACAAATAATTATAAGTCATTTCAAAATACTGAAAAAATATCAAACATGATAGTGCAAGTTATAAATTCATAATTGTAATTGCAAACTAGTATTTACATATTACAGTATTTGCAGTATGTACATTTTGAATACTTTAACATCTTTATAGTGCTCTCAGAAAAATTGCTGTGAAATGAAAGCTTTAAAGAGGAAGATAATCAAACTTCGTAAAGTCGAGAATATTCTCATCATGAGCATGTGCTAATGCATTATGACGTCAAGGTACAATACATCACGTGCACCAAACACCATTAGCATAAGCATGTGACTGGTGTGGAATCGATTCTCGCATCGAGAATGAATAGTCGCATGAAAGCTGTGTATCACGAAAAATGAAATAGTCTGATGAACTCAATCCGAACGAATCGAAGTATTCGACAAAGAAATAGAATATTAATCATAAGTCATAAGTCTTATAATATCAAGCGATATTGAAGAGTGAATTTTGTTAAATTCTGCTATGAAGAAATAAATGTGACGCGAAAAGTGAGTGATTAAAATAATTCTTTTAGCACTTCTGTATATTTATTATTCGCGTACAATTATAATCAATTCAATGAAACTTTAAAAGGTACACGAGACAATAACTAAAGAGATATTTTGATACTAAAAATTATGCACATTATAATTTTAAATTTAAGATAAAATCAAATTAGCTAATATATATTAATTATTCTATGAATAACCTCTTTATTTGAGTAAAAGAATTGTCCTGTAGACAAATGATTATTTTGCAAAAATTTGATTTTAAAAATAAATAGAGAAATTTTTTTCTACCTACAGAATTTATCAACAAGAATTACTTTTTAAAATTAATATATGATAATATAGATATGGCAATGTATTGATAAAACAAAGTATTAAGAAAAAGTTGATGTTCTTCTTCACACGATGTATTTATATTTTATAAAGATTCTTGTATAAAATATTTTTTATAATTAATATCTGTAATATCACGAATTTTTTCCTTATGCGCTTTATTTTTTATTTCTCTCTCTATCTCTATAATATAAATTTCTAATATTTTTTCTTTCAAATTAAATGAAAAAAATGTCAAATTTTAATTACTTATTAAATAAATATTTAAAAAAAAATATGTTTCTCTTTTTCAGGCGTCAAAAGGATTTGTTTTGGACATGCATTGGATGAAAGTAACATGAAGTTTTCTTGCTTTCCAAAAAGCATCTTTCCGGAAAAGGGTAGCATTAATGTTACCCCTCCGCCGGGCCACAAGGAATCTAATAATTTTGTAGGCGTTGTAAGTCCTATGTAATATATAAGCAAATCATTTAATTGTTGAAAAAATTTTTTGCATTTTTATAAAATTGATAGATTTGTGGAGTTATGTTCTTTTAATTTAGAAGAATTCAAATGTATCAAATCAATTTCTAAATTTTGTAAAACATATAGAAAAACTAAATTATTATTATGAAATTATAATTATAGATAAAATTTATAATTATAATTATAAAGTCAATTTTAATATAAAATATTTTAATTCAAATATAAATATTAATAAATTGATTAATCTCAAATTTTTATAGATATAATTAATAATCAAAAGAAATATTCTTAAGAAAATAAGTAGTTAAAAAAAACGTAAACAAAACGTAAAAATTTGCTTTATTTATTTGTTAGATCAAGCAATTCTTAAAGATTACATTGTATCATTTTAATTTCTTCTATTAGATACCGTATAATCCAATATCCGGCACCCATACTCAGTATTCTACACCAATTATAAATGGCAGCGGTCCACCATCATCCACATCATCCGCATCATCCACACAGTCTACAATATTACCGCCGGCATCTCAGGCCAATAATCTCACGCATCAAGAACCATCCAGATTAGGAAATGCAACTGTTATCGAAAATAATGAACAGCCCATAAATAATCCAAGGGGTGGCGTCATTGGAAGAACACCGACGCCACCCTCGGCGCCTACACCCGTATACGAAAAAGATGCCAGGTGATCACATAGAATATATTAATAAATATTAATATAATAAATAATTGTAATTAATAGTATATTTTTATATAATTATTAGCAATTTTTTATATTATTTTTAGCAACTATAGTATTAAAAAAATACAATGTTATAATTAAAAAATAAATTTACAATTGAAATATTAATTATTTACTATATATCATGTAATTTAAAAAAAATATATATATGATATATCTTTTAGTTAATTATTATTAATACACTTTTTGACAAAATAAAACATAACTATTTCTGTTTTATTTATAGGAGTGCGAGACAAATTAAAAGAGCCATTTTGGAGAATGAATTTTTAGGTAATCTCGAAGAGAATCAAGTTGAAGCACTCGTCTCTGCGATGTATCCCAAACAAATTCTAGCTGATACTCTAGTCATCCGGGAAGGTGACATAGGTATATATACATTAATTTTTATATCATATAGTGATTGAAATAATACTATATATCACTAATATCTAACACACAGAGTTAAATATTAATATATAATGCTATATATATAATTGTTTGTTCGCAGGCTCACATTTATATGTATCCGCGGAGGGAGAGTTTGAAATTTACGAAGGAAGTAAATTTCAAAGACGCTTCGGGCCAGGAATTGCATTTGGAGAGCTCGCTCTATTGTATAATACAAAAAGGCTTCGCTCTATCAACGGTAAACAATCAAAAAATGTGATCAATATTTAAAAATTATGAAACAAAATTTTTAAATAATATATATGTGTGAAAATAATTGTAAAATTCATAATCAATGTTAAGCACAGACATTCCTGTAAATCGTAATGCTTCTTGAATTAAAATTTGTTCAATTTTATGTTATTTCAGTAAAGACAAATGGAAAAGTATGGGTGTTGGACAGATCAGTATTTCTCACTATAATGATGAGAACAGCTCAAGAACAATTGGAAAGCAATATCCGTTTTCTTCAACGCGTTTCCGTTCTTCAAAAACTGCCCGAACCCAAGGATCATGTCCTCGCAAAAATATCTGATCTTATAAGAATAGTAAGGAAATATTGAAAAGATGTTATTATATCACTGCTGAAAATTTCTCATTTATAATATAATAAAAGAAACTTAAGAATATTATAATAATCTATTTATCTATTAATAATATTAATTATATTTATAAATCATCTATTTATTATAATAATATCTCTCTTTAGGAATTTTTTCCGGCTGGAGCAAAAATATTGCGGCAAGGCGAAAAAGGTGAGAAATTTTATATGATCAGTGGTGGTAACGTACGTATCACTAAGGATACCGAATACGGAGGCGAAGAGGAACTCGTGGTTCTCAGCAAAGGAGATTATTTTGGTGAATTGGCTCTCTATGATGACGGGGGTGAACGACGTGCCAACGCAATTGCGCTTGCACCTGGTGTCGAATGTCTGACATTGGATAGAACGTGAGTCCGATTAGTATACACGCAATTTATTTAAAACGTGCAACAATGTAGAATTTTTGTTTTACATTTACTTTATGTCAAAACGGGAGAATTGAAAAATTTAATTATTTTATGAATAATTAAATTTAGTTATTTTAATTATAAATGACAGAATTGCAAGCTCATAATGAAATTCTCTTATATTTACATTTATTTTAAGGAACAATTACGAATATTTTTTTGTTTTATTTAAAAAATATTTATATTTAATTAATAAATAATGTTATTCAATAAGAGAGAGAATGTATTGTTTCTATCTATTGAAAATATAATATTATAATAATTCAAAAAATTGTCAGGTCATTCTTAAACTACCTGGGCAGTCTGGACGAAATTCGTAACAAGGACTGGTTAGCAGAATATGAACAACAGAAGCGTTCATTAACTCCGAAAAAGTGGACTAATGAATATGCAAATTTGACCTTAGCCGATCTCGAGACGAGAGGAACATTAGGAGTTGGTGGATTTGGTCGCGTCGAATTAGTTACGCTTAGATCTGATTCAAATAAAAGTTTCGCTTTGAAGAAACTCAAAAAGAAGGTCATGGTCGAGCAACAACAACAAGAGCACGTGTTAAACGAAAAACACATTATGCAGGCGTGCGATTCGCCATTCATATGCAAGTAAGTTGTAAAAAATTTGGTTTTTATATTTATTATAACAAATTAAAATTAGTCTTTAATATAAAACAATCAAAATATTATTTTTATTTGTAAAAAATACGCAATGTTTAGTTTATTAACATTAAAATAAATATAATATTTTGATCAATCTATGAAATATCAAATTTTTTAAAATTGAAAATAATTTTTTATCATAAAATTTACAATAAAGATATTTAAAGAAGTTGAAACACGATATTTCGCCCTAACAAATTCTAATAATTATATATAAGAATTTCTAAATAAAATCATTCTGAAATCTGACAGAAATTAATATGATTTTACATCTCAGGCTTTATCAGACATACAAGGATAACAAATACGTCTATTTCCTAATGGAAGTATGTCTCGGGGGAGATGTATGGACGACCCTGCAAAAGAGACGCTGCTTCGATGACGCTACCGCACAATTCATGGTCGGTTGCGTAGTGGAAGCTCTCGATCATCTCCATTCATTAAATATTGTTTATCGCGATCTTAAACCCGAAAATCTTATGTTGGACATGCGTGGTTACTTAAAATTGGTGAGACACTCGATTATTAATTCACTTAATTTCCAATTATAAAAGTATTATAGCAAAAGAATATAAAAGTATATTAATAATTTAAATAAATTTATATATTAAATTATATTAAATATATTTATATATTAAATAATTTAAATTTTAAACAATTTGCAATAGGTGGACTTTGGCTTTAGTAAAAAAATTGGTCCGGCCAAATTATGGACGTTTGCCGGCACACCTGAGTACGTTGCACCGGAAATTATCTTGAATAAAGGACACGATAGGTAAAAGATTTAAGCTTATCTTTATGTTTACTATTTAACTATTTCTTTGCCTTCAGTTTTTAATATATTTTTAATATATTTTGAATATATATTTAATATATTTTTAATGTATCTTTATTGCATTATTTTTCGATTTCGAAAGGGCGGTGGATTATTGGGCCCTCGGTATCTTAACGCACGAACTTCTCATCGGTAAACCGCCTTTCCGAGGATCCGATCATATGACAACTTATAATAAAATCTTGAAAGGAATTGAAGTGATCGGTATACCAAGTATTGTTAATAAAAACGCTAATAATCTCATTAAGAAGCTACTTCGTTTAAGTCCCTCGGAACGATTAGGTTATCAACGAAATGGAATACAAGATATTCGCGATCACAAGTAAGTTTAAAAAAAAAATGAATAAGAATATAAAGTAGAAAAAAATAACATGTATATATAAACATTTAAAAAATATAAATTTTATAAATTAATAAGTATATGTATTTTTAATAGATGTTTTATATATATTTAAATAAAAATATTTATATATTATAATATTTAATACTTATATTTAATATATTTAATATTTATATTTATATATAAAAATATAATAATATATTTTATAAAATTTTAAAAGAGAGATATTTCGTGTACATATAATAATCAGATAAGATTAAATGAAAGATTAAAAATAAATATGAAATGATAAATATAATTCCTATTTTTATTCTTTTAACAGATGGTTTTCCGGATTCAACTGGCAAGCACTTCAAAGATTAGCTTTACCAGCTCCCATTGTACCAACGGTATGTTATCGTGATTTTACATCAACTTTTAGAGAATTATTCAAGCAACACGCATCGCTTTAATTTGTTCTTATTATTTATAAGAAAAAATCTTGCATTAATATAAAAGTTTATTTTATTTGTACGTTTTCAGGTGCGACATCAACTCGATACACGGAATTTCGAAAGATATCCACCAGATCGTGATATTCCACCAGATGAGTTTTCCGGTTGGGATATTGAATTTTAAGAATAAGTGTTATCTCGATATAATAATAATCGATATAATAATAGATATAAAAATATAACACGATCTTTTGTTATAAAAAAAGTTTTCTTGACATTTATTTTAATAATCAAAATAAAAAATATATATCAGTCTTTTACTAACTATCAAAAAATTATGTGATAAAAATATTAAAGTAATATCGATAGAATTTCGAAATATAAGAATAAATTGTTACATAAACGAATTAACATTTCCAATTTGCCAATTATTTGCAATATCAATTATTAATTAGTTAATAAGTAATAATTAAGTAGTATTTTCCGCGAAAAATTTTTACTTTGAATTTTGTAGGTATATACATATATATAATTCACTTTTATAAAATTATAAAATTTCTTCTCTCTACAATTATTTTTAAAACTTGTTAAAAGTAATTAACACGCAAAAAATATTGTGCTAATTAAAATAATATTGCTAATTTACACTTATACAATTATTAAGTTTTTCAGTTCTTATACATATATAATATAAGGCAATTAATTTATAAAGAATAAAAGGAAATTATGCATATATGATAACGTAAAAAATTATATTTTCGTAAATAATTATTGAGATTCCGATGTACCTTGCACATAATTAAAGCTGAATATACGTATTCTTCTAACGCGATACTCCGTTTTATACAGAAAAATCAATAATGCGATATTGCGTGTGTGTGGATATACAAATGTATATGTGTGATGTGCTGATATCCTTTCTAATCATAACAAGAATTTTAAGTTGTAAACATGATTGGAATTTTATTAACGTAAAACATGTTTGATCACATGAAGCATCAGCACATAATCGTAAAATAATAATGTTACATTTTCAAATAAACAATTTTATAATTATTATCTGTATGTATTATGTTTTCCCCTCTTTTTAAATTGTAATTTCTGAATATATTTTTTCTTAATAATTTTTTAAATATTTTTTATATTTTCTGAATATTTTTTAATATTCATAAAATAGATTAAAAAAATATGTAGTTTTATTCATTTATATGTCAAACATTAAACTTATACATATAATGATTACTATAAAACATTAATCAATATAAATATAATAACAATATAAATATATAATAATAATGTTATTATATGTTATGGTTTTTATTTTACATTTTTGCTTATTTTATTTTTTTACTGATTAAATATTATTGTATGCTTTATTTAAAATAGATTTATATATTTGCAAATTTAATTTTTATTAATTTTTAAATAAAAGATCGTCTCTTGATATATAAAAAAATTTTGATAAATATCTATAGGATTATGAAGGATGAATTTGTATTGAATAATTTCTGTGGATTAAGATGCCAATATAATTATAACATTATCTGTACATATTAAAGCATAATAAGATAAGGCTCAAATAGTTTTTATCGTTTTATATTTTTATTATTCTATATAAGTGGTAAGATTATTAATTATCTTTTTTTTCAATATTGACATAAACGATAATTAATTAAAAATGTTCTCGAAACGTTAGTGTATATGTTTATAAATATTTAAACATTAAAACGAGAGAAAGAGAGAATTTATAAATGTTATTTATATAATTTACTTTCCCATGTAATTTACAGTAATAATTGTATGATGTTCTTGTATAATTTACATTAATAGTAATGATGTCTAAAAATATAATAAATCAGGAAATACTTCTCGCTATTTTTAAAACAATATTATTTATAAGTCAAGTAAAAAATAAAACAATAATATAAACAGTGCCTCCCCTCTCCGGGAATATTTAACGACTATTAGTAATTGCAATATAAAATGTATATAATAAATAATTTTATAATAAATATTTATAATAAATAATTTATTGCTTACCTCGATAAAAAAAATCGCTCTTATTCCTCAAGATTCAAACTAAATTTACCCTGAAAAAAATCCAGAAATTTAAAACAATTAATAGAAGTTTATTATTTGGTAAAGTTTATTATTTGATAAAGTCGCAAGTTTTTAAAATGAAGGTTATATACATACTCATAATATCGATCCGTGTGACTTGATGATGGTTGCAACGATGTGATTCCATGCAGTCGTGGATACGAAGTATTCATTTTTACGCACTTTTCTTAAACTTTACACAGGAAAATTTACTTTTTCACGCACTTATTTTATAAACTAAACGAAACAAGATATAGTACATCTCATCGCGTCCCGGAAATTGCGTCATTACTACGTTAAACTTTTGGCGCGCGTGATCTGGTGTCTCCCTCTTGCGTCACCTAGAATATTTAATGTCATAGATGTATTTTCCGATATTCTTAATATAATTAAAATTTATTCAAACATTAAATAAAGCGATCTGCCATTAATTTTATGATTTTCACGATGCCTTCTTTAAATTTTTTACTAATTTTTCGCACTAGAAACGAAACGAAACGTGCAAAAATTACATTGCATTCCTTGCCTTCATTTTCGACATGAACTAATCCCATTTAATTTATAAACGTACTTCTTAATATACTCAAAATTTATATATCAAGAGCGATATAAAATTGCAATTTGACGTTAATCTTACGGCTTAGAATCCTTGCGATGTTATCTTTAAACTTCTTACACACGAAGGGAAGTGTAACATAATTTTGCGCGTCGTCGACTACGTCATTATGACGCACGATCTGACATCGTCACAGAATATACTCAATGTTGTAGATACACTTCTCGATAATGTTACCAAAATTTATCCCTGAGCGATAAGATAAAGACAGCAACCTGTTATTAATTTCGCGATATTTTTTTAAAACTTTTTTGTTAGAAACAAAACAACACGTCTTGGAAATTGATCATTATTATGGCTTAACTTTCAACACGATCTAGTTTCATAGAATATAATATTCAATTATATTCTAAATACACTTCTCGATATTTTCAATATAATCAAAATTTATTCAAGAGCAATACAAAATTTGCAATTTGCCATTAATTATTTATGGTTTACAATTCTTGCGATATCTTCTTTGAACATCGAAACAAAACGAAACGAAATGACTCACGCACTTGACACACAATCATCAAGTAGACATTTTTCAATATATTTTAAATATATTAAATTAAGAAAAATTTCGAAAATAAATATATAAATATATTATGAGCATTACTGACCTCGCTCACTGCCATCTTACTGAATTCAATAACATTCATATCGCTCTAATTAAACGATAAGATATAATTATTTGTATTAAATTAATTTTTTAGTATCGGTTGTTTGTTGGCGCGGAATATAGGGTTATCACAGAATATTTAATATTATAGATAGGCACTTTCGATATTCTTATTGTTAATGTGACCAACATTACGATATTAAACGTGATAAGCTATCTTTTTGGCCGCGTGTTCTATATATAATATTTTGTCAGGTCTTTGAGTGAATGACACGTGTTACCTTTATTATGTAAACAAAGCGCTCGAGCTTTATTAATTCCGAGAATTTTCTCACGCATGCCGTCTCTTCATCGTATTGTCAACATAATTCTCGTTTATTGTTAGTATCATTTCGATTAATTTTCGCGAGAATTAGACGGAAATTCTTTCGATTTTTACAAGGACACACTGTTCACATGATTTATAATATTGAAAGTAAGAAATTAATTATTTAATAAATATCACAACGGGTTTATCAATAGTAGAAATTATAATATATTACATTCTTATATCAATATTATATAATGCATTCATTTTATATTCGAGACACATATATTTAATCATCCGTTTATGTTCGATATTTATTAATGTCACTATTCAATATATTTTATAATATCCCACACAGCACAGAATATTACTGCAATATTCTGTGCTATATGGGATATAATCTGTCACAAAGTCTTAATATAAATTTGCTTACGTCATGCATATTTAATGCGTGTGTTTAATCTTTAAATATCTGCATCATTATTCTTGTTCAAAAAACGATAACAATTTTATCGATATAATAATTTTTAAATAATAATTTTCTTTTATTGTAAGATAATATTGCTATTTTTCCGAGAATTAACAGTCATGAAGCGCGAATATTCAGAGATGAAAAATGCGCGTCGAATATGTCTTAACGCTACGAATTCTAGAAACTTTTTATTGACCAATGAGAATAAAGGAATCTTTATTCCGATTAGTCAATTCTAACTTGTAGCGAATGCAGCCTAAATATAACTAATATATAAGTATCATAAAAACTATATTTAAACCGTATTAAGCAGTATCTCTTAAAATATTAATAGAAATCGAACAATTTGAGACGTTTTTAATAATATCGCAATCGTCTCCCACACAGCACAGAATATTACAGTAATATTACAATATTCTGTGCTATATGAGCTGTGTCGTGAAGGAGTGTAAATATAATCGTAACAAAGCATCGTAAAAGAAACGGAATTGATCGTTGCGATTAATATTGCAATCGCTCTAATCAAATTACACGACAGTCATAAGAATCATCTCTTATCATTTATCTCACGATCATATTTAAATTACCGAGAACATCGCCCGAGAATATCGCCTGCAAATAATCGAGATCGTCGAAAACTAAATAGATCCGATAACTGGGTCTGTTCGTTTTCGCTGCACTGCTGCACTAGTGCAATTAGTCAGAGTAAAAGAAAGTATGTTTGTCTCTTTCTAAAGGTACCTTTTCATGGGACGCTAAAATGTAGCGTTAACCATTGAACAAAGAAGTAAGTAGTTGCTTCTTTCAACCAATGGTTGACTACTTTTTAGCGTCCCATGAATTTGCATTTTAACTTATCGCACTAGTGCAGCAGTGCAGCGAAAACGAACAGACCCGCCTGTCTTAGGCTAATATTACATTTGTCGTACGACAAATTTTTTAAGCACATTGATTGGTTGTGGGATAATAATTTTTTAAAAATTTTCTATTCTGCAGCCAATCGGTGTGCTTAAAAAATTTGTCGTATGACAAATGTAATATTAGCCTTACGCGAAAGTACAGTGTATGACGTCGACAACACGAGCGTATTATCAAACTCGTTTTTTCATCCACGCGTCCTTTCGAACTCGCGCGTTTTCAAAATATTGCGCGACCGTAAAGTTATCGCACTAGTGCAGCAGTGCAGCGAAAACGAACAGACCCGCCTGTCTTAGGCTAATATTACATTTGTCGTATGACAAATTTTTTAAGCACATTGATTGGTTGCGGGATAATAATTTTTTAAAAATTTTCTATTCTGCAGCCAATCGGTGTGCTTAAAAAATTTGTCGTATGACAAATGTAATATTAGCCTTACGCGAAAGTACAGTGCATGACGTCGACAACGCGAGCGTATTATCAAACTTGTTTTTTCATCCACGCGTCCTTTCGAACTCGCGCGCTTTCAAAATATTACGCGACCGTAAAGTTATCGCACTAGTGCAGCAGTGCAGCGAAAACGAACAGACCCGCCTGTCTTAGGCTAATATTACATTTGTCGTATGACAAATTTTTTAAGCACATTGATTGGTTGCGGGATAATAATTTTTTAAAAATTTTCTATTCTGCAGCCAATCGGTGTGCTTAAAAAATTTGTCGTACGACAAATGTAATATTAGCCTTACGCGAAAGTACAGTACATGACGTCGACAACGCGAGCGTATTATCAAACTTGTTTTTTCATCCACGCGTCCTTTCGAACTCGCGCGCTTTCAAAATAATGCGCGACCGTAAAAGCCCGGCGGCTACGGCGCGGCTGGGGAGTGGGGAGTGGGGAGGGCGGCGCGCGCCGCCATTGGTCGGCGCTCGCGAGCGCGTCAGCTGGTACGCAGTCGGCTCGTAGCGCCAGTCGTGTAACGTGGGCAATGCGGACTCGCGCGCAAATGGCGTCGCAGTGCCATCATGAGCGAGAGTGTGTCGTGCAGTAACGCGAACGGGCCGCGTCCGGGCGCGGTGCCTCGCGGCCCAGCCTGACGGCGAACGTGCGGAAACGATCTTGACGAGTGGGGTTTACGGGAGGAGGATAATTTCCGGCCGCGAAGCCGCTGCTTCTGAGAGCCCCATCGACGACGGATAAGAGCGACGCGAAAGAGTGGTAACAGGAATTGTGAAATAGATCCAGAAGGTGAGTGCGATACGGAGCTTCTCGTCCCGTCTCGTATCGTGTCGTATCGTCTTGTATTGTTTCGTTGTGTGTGCGTTGTATGTGTTATATGCAATGCGCGCGCGCGCGCGTGTGTGTGTTCGTTGATTCGTACGCGGATTGTTTGCGCGACGAACGTCGCGCATTGAATCAACATCTGGTGCGCGACGTTGAACGGGCGTATTTTTTTCCCCGATCATTCCCTGAAAACGAGTAGCCATAAACGTGAGACATGAATATAATAGCGACTCGTGAGCGCTTCTTGACTGCGTTATTTATTCTGCGAGGGGAGAGAAAGAAAGAGAGAGAGAGAGAGACGGGGAGAGAAAGAGAGAGGAGATAAAACAGAAAACGGACGGCACTAGTGACGATAGAGGAAACATGCGGGCTATTTCCATGAGACGCGAGACAGGCGCGATAAAAATCGAGACGCAGAGCGGAGTGACGCGATAAGGAAAACCACGACGCAATGCGTCCGAGTCGATGCTTAACTTAACGAGCTTTGAGCGATTTGCCCCTTGAACAGAGAAAAAGCGTAAATAGAGGATGGATAGAAAGGAGAGGGGGAGACGATACGTGAAAAAGTGAGAGGATACTCGCACTTCGTGATCCGCTCGTTTTAATTATACTCTATTATTTTTATTCTTCTCTCGTGCTATACTTTATTTTCAAAAAGAGAGAGAGAGAGAGAAAAATAGCGTCTATAAGCGTAGATCTATCATTGAATCGAGATATAAATCCGCGTAGAGATGCGTATTGACAGGTGATACACGTATGTTATTGTCAAATTTTCTTTTTGATACGCTAAGAAACCACTGTAAACACGCGTGTTCGATATGTGTCAACCTCGTGTATCGTACGGGATCACAGTAAACCTTAGAACTCAATGAAAAATAGAAATTCCTAGTCTCGTGTTTACTATTAAAGGTATATTTTGAACTCTTGTTTGTTCGCTGTACAAATATTATATATTATGTCGAGGACGTATATGTTTAATGTTTCGAGCGAATCAAAACAAAATAGTGACGAAAACAATTCTATTGCTCCAAAATATAATTTTTTTTTCTGCATTATTTGATATCATTCAAGAAACAAAAAAGATATATAGAAAGTACCAAGGATCGACGTTGTATATTTTTAACATTTTTTAAACGAATTAAAATAGTGACAAAAACAAGTTTATTTCATTAAAATGCAAAAAAATTCTTTTTGTCACTATTCATTTTAATTCGCTTAAGAAATATTATAAATATATTATGTATACTATATTCTTTCCAAAAAACATAAAAAATACAGCTGGGATAAAAGCAGAATTAAATTGCGAGAATTGCATTTAATTAATAATAAATATTGAAAGTTATATAATAAACTATTGTAGTATTAATATATGTAAACTATTGTAGTATTAATATAATTGTGTGAGTATATTATATGTTAATTTATTATATGTTAATTTTTTAATTTAATTTATTTACTTTTTTCCTATATAATATTTTTGTTTCAATTATATAATTGTTAATTATAATTATATTGTAATATATAATAATTACTTGACAGTATGATTTTACTTAATTTCATAATTTTTTTATTAAAGATTTAATTTATAAAAAATAAATCCAAAAATAAATTATTGTTTTCGTTATAAGAAAGTCGCACGTGTACTCATATGCTGCGATTAACAAATTAATACCAGCAATTGAACACCTAAAAATATTACATGAGTTAAGATTATCTTCGCGTATCCAAGCCGCTTTAAAATATTGATAAAAAAAGTGATGATTACTCATATACGGAAACGAGATTAATATGTTGGCACTAATTGCGCGGAATTATGATTATCTATTTATTATTTTTATCTTTACCTTTTTTATCTCAGCAAAAATATACTAACAATATATGCGAGAATACGAATAAAATGATATCAATCAATCGAATTTCACACTTAATTAAGTATTACAAATCAGTATTGAAATTTAAATATGTAGATAATATGCATGAGTGATTTCCTAAATCAAATTGTTATAACGTTTTACAATATAGAAACTATATAGAAAAGTACGTCTGAATTAAGACCACGTAATAAGGAAATTTTCCATTATCCAATTGAAGTCAGAAATAGCAATGTCAGTTTTTCCGATGGATCAAATAGAGAAATGTCAGGAGCATCGTCTAGAATTAAATTCAAAATTAAATTTAAATCAAAATTTAAATCAAATTAAATCAATTTAAATTTTGTTAATATATATCGATATCATTTGCTATATATTTTATTGTAAATTATTTATGTTCTATTTCGTATTATTTTGAAATTGCTTATCGTTTTTTATGATTATTTTTAACCGAATTATTTTTATATTTGAAAAGATTGCTATATCACACGTATTGTTATATCACACGTATTCCGTACAGATATTCATTTTTATTTAAACCCGAAAACTAACAGAGTGTGCGACTTTAATAAACAAACGGATAAGACATTTGACTTCGCCCTGTGACACAATCAGCTCAAGAGGGTCAAAGGGTATTAACATTTCATAGATATCGAGACCTATCAGCATATTACAGCATAGAATTAAAAAACTGACTGTTTTATTTCTTGTGGGAGAGAAAATTTAAATAATTTTATATAAGAAAATTAATCAATTACGTATCTATATGTATATGTCAAAAAATTCTTTAACATAATTCATATTACAAATACAAAAATTGTGTGTGTGTATGTGTGTGTATTATATTTTTTTTATTATATATTTTTTATTATATATTTTAATACATTGATAAATGTGCTTTTTTCTATATCTTTTTTATTTAAAATTTTCATTTTAAATTTTAATTGCAAAGATATGTTAAAATTATGTGATAAATAATTGTTTTTGTGACACTTTTTCTAAAAAAAAATTATCATCGAATTAGTCATAAAAGTCAAAAGTAAAAAATTAAAAAAAAACGTATAAAATTTACTTTTCACAATTAAATTTTCACGAAAATTTTTTGTGATGCTTAATAATAATTCCGAAAAAACAATTCTGACTGAATAGTTTGCAATTTTCCATGTATCAGATGTTCACGATTCGAGACAATAGCGAGACACTTTAATATTTCTTTTGCCACTCAATATCACAATACTGAATTCCTTGATTAAAAAAAATAACACACAAAAACTTGCATAAGATTAGTGAAAAAAACATGTCTTAAAATCTAGTAAAAGTTTACGGAAATATAAAAATTTACGAATTATGCGATCGTGATCGAAGGGAAAAAATAGATTGCGTCAGTTGTTACTAATAAACCATCTGGGATCTAATCAAACTAACCGAATGATAAGAAAAAATCCAGAATAACTGGTTATAACGGGTGATATCTCGGTTCGTGAATATATCGGTCAATCCAATGTAAACTTCTCTATTCGTGTTAATAGATTGCATTAGTTTGGGAACTTCCGCATCGGAATTTACATTTCGTTGATACATGAAGCGAAGCCTCTTAATGTTACGTGGTTGCTCTCTTAATTGTCATTCCTTCTATTTATAGCGTCGTTATCTCTACGCTACGTTAAATTAAATAGCTAGAAATGAAATCTGGAATTCCCTACACACAGATTCTTGCAATCGAAAACCGTATACATATCAAATATAAAACCACACTGTGAAAAAATTGTTTGATTATCAAGATCGTTTGATCAATAAGATGTACTTGATAGAAGGCATTTTGGTTAAACCAAGCAGAATTTTCTAATTATTATAATAAAACTCGATTTTTTATAGAACGTTTATAAACTTTATTACAAAGATTTGATTATTTGATATTTTCTAATTGAATCTATAAAACTTCTCTTGTTATATTAACTAAACTTGAGCACAATGATGTCATTTTTTGTAAATTTAATATTACCAAGGAAATGTGGTAAATTTAAAAGAAAGAAATTAATACTCATCTGATAATTCCTAAAAAATATTCTGATTCATTTTCCAACAGACATACTGGTCAAAATTCTAATTAATGGAATCTATTGAATTTCTAATTAATATAATCAGATTTTTTCTCAGTGCAGGTACAATTAATATACTTCTAAAACTGAATTATAATAATATCAATATCAGTACAAAAATTGAAAATCGAGGATATCTTATTAATCCATCCTTTAATTAAGAGTGAAATTAAAATTTAATTTTATAATCATGTCAATATCGTGCTAATATCACTGAGAATATTAAGACTGAAATAATAATAATAATAATAATTATAATAATAATAAATGATGATGATGATAATAATAATAATGTAATAATATTGTAATAATATATATTTAATACTCAATACATTTTAAAATTTATTGCTTCCTTTATTTTTAATGATAATAATCAGATAATGAATTGATTTTGTAATAATTTTATAATAAGAAGAAAATGATTCAAGAAAAAAATATTTTTACATACTATTTTAAAAAGATATTTAATCAACTAAAATATGCATTTTTTCAGATGTGCAAATATAGAGTTTTTCAAGTTAACATAAATAGTCAAACAGCTACATTTTACAGCTATGTTGTAAAATGAATAAAATTAAAATAAATAAAACTAAAGTATATTTAATTCTCTCCTAACTATTATGTTAATTTATAAAAAATTTTACCTTATCTTACATTTGCATTCTTATGTTGCATAATTTAGCAATGCAAGATCAAAGTCGATTTATTTGAAATACATTTCATGCCGGATTTTTATAAAAAAATGTTTAAGAGCTCCTCGAAAAAAAAAAATGACTCCGAAATAAGATATTTATTTTTTTATAGAAATATACAGATTTCTCAGATAAAAAAATAAAGATAGCTGAAAAATATTTATTATCCAAGATTGACCGAATCATTGTTTGATCGTGTTCATCAGTACATCGGACACGTCCTCGCGTTGAATTGTCTCGGCTGCGTTTAATTTTAGCCAGCATGTAATCGTATAGTCGTTAAAAGAAAAGTCACTGACCATTGAGAATTCCATCGAACTTATAACTGTACGGTTGAAAATCGATGTTACGACTGTAAAACCAGTTGTATGTTTTCGGTCATTACGATGCGGTCATTCAACCGAGAGGATTCGATTATTTCCCACACATGTTATCGCGAAATTAATTACGTATGGACAGGAAGCCACCACCAATCAAGGCTTTAATACTTCACAGTATGACAAAAAAAAAACAGTTAATTGACAGATGTTTCATTATATTATATCGCCAATTAAAATTCTCTTATGCAATTCTTTTACGTAATTTTTATTTCACGCATATATATGTATAAAATTGCACATGCCAAAATATGTATATGTGTGTTACTTATCTTATTTATAATCTATCGTACAATCGACTTGATGTGTTTAAACTTCGCTGAGTAATATCTGTTATCGTCGAAGTATCGAAACATACATATTTACGTGTCGTATACAATTCAGCTTTGAAAAATATATGTATAAATTCGTATATATACCACACATACAATATCAATTCTATAATATTGATTTACATAACGTGTTTAAGCCGCATTGAATTTTTATAGCTTATACTTGGATATATACATACAACATATATCTCTCTCTTTCCCGCTCTTTCTCTCTCTTTTCTCCCTTTTATGCACTCAAATACGATATACTTAGAAAAAAGGGGTGCGTTTGTGAACTGAGTTTATCGCAGGGTATCAATAACTGATTGTGAGACTTGTTATGTCTGTCAAGCCTTTCTTCTATCATAGACTGTGCGCTAATTTCTTGAAACGGGGTCGTCTAATCCTACTATTTTATTTGAACAACCCCATTTTAAATCATAGAATATAAATCAGATACAGTCGAATCAGATAAGATTCACGAATCTGTTATCATTGTCTAAAAAAATCAACAAATTATAAAATTTTTTACTTGAATAAATAGATAAAATTACTTAGAAAAAATTAAATAAATAAATAAATAAATAAAGAAAATTAAATGGAGAAACTTTCTCTCTCTTTTTAAAATTAATTTTCTAAATCTAAATCATAAAAATTTTCTTAAATTAATATTTATCTTATTCGTATTGTGATTGCTGAAATGTGTTATTTGTGCACGAATTAAATATACACAATGTAGCCTAAATGGAAATATATTTCTCCAAAAATTTCTCCCTCTCTCTATAAAATTAATTTTCTAAATCATAAAAATTTTCTTAAATTAATATTTATCTTATTCTTATTGTGATTGTTGAAATGTGTTATTTGTGCACGAATTAAATATACACAATGTAGTCTAAAGGGAAATATATTTCTCCAAAAATATGATTTTTTAGATTGCGTTAATTTGCATATCAATAATTTACCTCACAATCGCGCAGTCAAGAGCTTCCGCGTCGACAATTTTAATTCGTTTCATTTCAAAAACGATCGGGAGAGCTCGGTAAACATGCGAAACGGACATACTAGAGTATCGAGATTCGAAGGGATCAATCGTATTCGCAGAGGATCGAAGATGCAGGCGGAATTGATTTATCGGAAGCCGCCGATGACGAGCCAGGGCGGTTTTCATCGTCCTGGCAACGACAATAAACGGGAAAAAAACGGCGGACGGGATTCGCGCGAGGCGATACACTCGGGCCACTTTATGATATCGGACTTCGAGGCTGAGGCTCAGGACGATGAGGACGATCTTGCCGTGCCGGTGCCGGACCAAGAGGAGACGCAGACCACGAAGTTCCCGATCGCTGGACCGCTTGGCTTTTTTCACGACAGATTCGCGAATAGCGGCCTGTACATGAGGAGCTCCTCCCAGCAGTTGAGCATCGAAACGTCCTTGAACAAACTTTTCCAGTGCATGTCTCTTGCCTACAGGTGAGTTCCTCCTTTTTTCCGGCAATTTTTTAAATAGAATAGCGATAATGTAAGTTTAAGGTAGTCTTTATGAATGATTTTTATATACAGGGTGTCCCGCAACTACCGCTCCATATTTTAAAAGTAGATTCTCTGGCCAATTTAAAAACGATTTTTCCTCAGCGAAAATGTCGAAGAAGATTATTTTTTGCATATTCCCAATTTTTGTCATGATGTATTCTAATTAAGCCTTAAATTAAAATTCTGTTAAAGTAAACTCTACTTAAAATTAACTAAAGAATGTGACTTTATTAATATTTTATTCCCATAAGGCTTAGTTTGCGAAAAACCTTTTATTTTCAATCATTTATAACTCGAAATCTAGTAGTGCCTCGACATTTTCGCTGAGGAAAAATCATTTTTAAATTGGCCAGAGAATCTACCTTTAAAATATGGAGCGGTAGTTGCGGGACACCCTGTATATTATATAATTGAGAATTTTTTTGTTTTCTCCAATTTTTTTAAATTCTTTATTTTTTATAAACGGGAATTATATATTATATAGCTATGTAAAAACTTTATATATATATATATATATATATATATAATTCTCAAAATAAAAATAAATTGAGAAGAAAAGAGAAAATTGGCGTAACTTGTCTTATTTATAAATAATATAATTATATATAAATTATATAATCATATAATATATAATTTTTAACATTTCTATATAATTTTAATTTTGCATAAATAATTTATCCATTTTGAAACGAAGAATTTTAATGATTTTTAAAGAAGCTTTATGTAGTTATTTTTAATTTTTTAAGTCAAAATTAAAAATAACTACATAAAGCTTCCTTGAAAATCATTAAAATTCCTCGTTTTAAAATGGATAAATTATTCATGCAAAATTAACATTATATAAAAATGTTAAAAATTATATATTATATGATTATATAATTTATATATAATTATATTTATTATATAATTATATTATTTATAAATGAGACAAGTTACGCCAATTTTTCTTTTCTTCTCAATTTTTAATTCTTCTTTATTTTTATTTTGAAAATTTTTTACATTAATATCAATATTATCATTTAATATATAAAATTAGAATGTTATTTAATCAGCGAAATTACAAGCTTTGAAAGATAAAATTAAAAAGAATTGATCGAAAATCTTCCTCATTTTTCTTGAAATAAGATACTTGAGTCTTGAGTTTTCTTTTTAATAAAAATGCATTCAAATGTTATATGAGGTCAAAGAGACACGGAGACCGAGCACGTTCGGGTCACTCGATAATTGATTTCATTGCGAGATTAAATGAAATAAGAGGTAAATGAGACAATAGATCTATTCATTGTGGTTTCACTTTCCGCAACTTTCTCTTTTCCGAATGTAAACCTGTTTGCCCATTTTTTTCACGTGGATAATGCAAAAAGATATATCTGAAACGAATAGACCTTATATTCATAAGATATTAGATTTTATTCTCTCGAAGAAAAATTATTCTTGCTTCGAAAATAAGGAGTCATTCCGCGACGTGTTTTGCTTCGCGCTCGGCAACCAGACAAATGCTCCGCCGGTTCTAGGCTGACTAGTAGCATTCTCGTTGATAAGAGACAATTGAATTAATGAAAGAGAGGCCGTAGAACCAAACGACAACATCGCAATTAAGCGGTCTCGCTAAAGTCGCGCGCAGAGCACGGCTTCTGCCGACAATTTCCGTTTTTCCCTCGCGACAAATGCCGCAAATATTTCCCATTGCCGTAAACAATTCAGTTAAAGTTAACAGATTTAACTGCGATCTTACTGTATATTCTATATATCCAGGTTTAATCGTGATCCTATTGTTTCATTTTATTCAAATTAATGAATTTAAAAGGAAACAGACTCAATTGAAACTCGATTAATTCCAATCTATTTTATGAAATAAAGTTCTATAAAAATGATAGACATATGAAGGAAATTAACGCACACATTGAGAACTGTAGTTTAATGATATAAAAAAGTTTGCATCGCGCAAAAAATAATATACATTAATCACGCATGTACATATATATTATGTGCTGACGTATTAGATATGTATGCACAATGACGTTACAGTTAATCAGCTCATGTGGCATGCATGCAGCAAAAATTGCTGTAGTTTTATATAGATTTAACCTATTGTAATCGTATGCAGAGGCTCCTAATAATAGACAAGATCTTAGAAAAAAACATCGATAGAATTAATTATGTAATCAAAACAATAAAAATCAATCAAAACACAGCAGATCAATTTCTTGAAGTTTTTAGTTAATATTTAAGATATGGATTGTTTTCTTGAAGAAACAGCAAAGAAACAATTTGATATTGGATATATAAATAAATAAAGTAAAAAGATTGGTAATAAATTAATAATAAAGAAATACTTTAATATATACTCTATTAAGATAATATATAATTTAAAAATAATTTAATTTTTTCTATACGATATATATTATTTAGTTTGCCACGTGTAAAATATCTAATGCGATTTGATAAAAAGTTGCAAGTCATTGTGCAAGAGAGCAGACATAATCTGAAGATAATATCAGTAATATAATTTAGTAGGTGTGATATATTAATACCATATATATATATAATGACACAGTATAATTTCAACCGATTCCTCCGTAAATCTAAAATAATATCGCGTTGCATAATATCGATTTCCTCTTTCGATGTCTTAACAAATATGAGGCCAAATTAATTATATCTTTGACGACCCTGAAAACCCCATCATGTCAATCGATTTCGTTGAAACTCATCGCGTTATTAGAGCGATAAAGTTTTGAAGAAATTATCTTCTCTTGTGATAATGACGCAATATTGGGGAATGTAAATGGCCGCAATAACAATATAAATCGGATCAACAAGTTAATAAACTATTTCTGTTATTCTAAAATAACGAATGATAAAATTCAAACTTGCGCGATATATAAGATAAGAGATTTCCTGTGTGTGGCTTACGTAATGAATTAATTTCATTATGAAATTATTTCTTCTCACTTTTGAAGCGAATTTATCATTAAAAAAATTTAAATTTACACGATGTCAAGATTTGACGTGGTTTGTAAAGTGTAAATTAAGGAGATGCAAGAAAAAAAACAATTTATATTATTCAATTCATTTAATAAATCTTCTATAGTCCCGAATAATTTTTAAAGATAAAATACTTCAAGTTTTCGAGCGAAAAATAAAGTAAAATTAAAAATAGCTTTATCCACACAAGCATGTGAGTTTTCTAATATAAAATCTTGAACTTTGTATACTATGTATTTGTATGTAACTTGTTATATGAATTTCAACGATATGTTAATTTAATCGTGATCTAGGTTGGGCGTCACATTACGAGAAAAGGATAAATAAAGCGATTAAGGATTAGTTTGCACAGTAATAATTATCGATTGAAACGTATCTGTTGAAATTCTTATTGGAATATTACTATATTTTACGCAGAATTTACGTTGAAGTTAGATAAAGTTAAAAAAATAATTCCGGCACAGTTGTTATCGAGTACGCTGATCATTGTATTTACGATACCACATAATGACATCATCTTGCAGTGGTTTTCGAGTACTAGATTCTCGCAAACAGCCTGCCGTACACACAAAATTGATTCGGTACGTAAATTTTATTCTTTTTTAATTACAATTATTATTCGGAAGATAATTGATCGAAATTTCCATTTCACATCCATGTATTAAAAATCCATTTATCATCCATGTATTAAAAAATTATATAATAAATAAAAATGAATTACAATATATATAATATACAATATATATAATTGAAAAATAAATGTTTGCAGAAATATTGCAGAACAGACTATACACTATGTTTTCGTATATTATTTTTTATATAATTTTTTTAATGTTTACGTTCTAACTGATTCATCATATAAGGAAAATATTTACGGTACAACAATCAAGAATTAAATTTATATTTTACGTCAGCACTTTAATAAAAATAAAAAACGCATCTTAATAATTAATCGTGCTGACATTTCATCTTATTTATTTACAAAGCTATATTTATTTATTTTTGTGAATTATAAAGTACAGACTATTAAATTTCTGACATCATTTCATAAAAAACTACTTTTCAACGTATCTGTTAAATTCGCAATCAAATTTTTCAATATTGAAATATTGAAATTATATTAAAATATATGTATATATAAAATAAATGTATATTAGAGAATTATATTAAAGAATTATTAAATTCTCAAAGTATATATAATTTATTATTTAGATGTACAATTCACAGAAGGTATTTATACATTTTTTGAACTTTTTACAAAAAAATTATATTTATTAATAATTTATAAAAATTTATCTTTTTATTTTTGTATAATCTGGAATCTCTATAAAAATATATTATTTTCAAATTACTAATAGTACCAAGAGTCATGAAGAGTATATGAATGATAAAGCGAATCTTATCATTTACTATGATGTCTTAAACGACGCGATAAATATCGAATGACAAAATTAGATGATTAAGAAGTATTTTTTATCGTCTTCATTATTATTACATCAGTACTATATTCGAAAAAAATGAACGAAATTTGCGTCGTTAATTTAATTTTTATGAAATCGTTGCACGCATTGGCTGTTTGTTCTTACATTTCACATAATGTATGCTAAATGCACGTTATATCATTGAATTCATCATAAGATTCATTCTACGATAGTAATGTAGAATAGGAGCATCGATGTGTTCGATAAAAATCTTTGCCGAGTTGCCGCACTACGGAAAATAAAAACTATCAGATGCAGTTCTTTTCCTGTTCGTTCCCTGACAGAATGATTTACGATGCAGCTTGAACGTACGGTATGAGTTGAAAAAGATATATTTTATTGAAGAATTTTTATGATTGTACTACTACTTTGACAATACTGAGAGACAATGAGATAGACTTGCTGCTTTTATTAGCCTTGGATTGCTGACGTAAATCATAAACTTCAATTTGCGCGATCGTTGCATAGGACGTAAATATTCTTTATTTGAGGACTCGAGCAAATAATTTGTTCGCACACTAAAACGTTAAACCCATCAAATTAAGCCAAGTCTATTAATTCCAGCAACATATATATGTAACTTTTTTACTGAATACATTAATGAAATTCTTAATTTATTCTTAATTTATTGTAATATTCCTGTAAATTTTCTTGCTTTTCCTAAATAAAATGTGCTTTATGATCACTTACTTAAGTTTCACAGTGAATGTATCTTCAGGTTTTCCTTACGTAAGCGCTCTACGTATCATGAGAAAGTTTGCTCTTTCTTCGCGTGCTATCACTTGACGCCTTACATCAGCGAATTGATATATCTCAACCCCATCTTTGTGCTTAAGTCAAATTCATATTAAAAATGATGATAATTGCTTGAAAATTAAAAGTCGATGATTTCTCATGAGAAATGATCTCCAATTATGCATACAATTTTTTTAAAGAATTATAACAAATAATAATAATAATAATAATAATATTACGAATAATAAAATCATTATATGAATATTTTCTTCAGCAGAAATAAACTTTATTTTGATTTTATAAGTGCATAAGAGCTCCCTCGCATAAAACATTAATATTAAATCAATATAGAAATCCATTAGAAATTGTAGACTTTAATATCGATTTCGAGAAAGAGAGAGAAAGAGAGATCATCGTCCGAATCACGCTGGACGTATCGCTTTCGCGCGCGACGAATCACGAAAATGCGAATCACGCTGGATTACCGTAAAAGTCCTCCTCTTCTCAATGTGTCTTTTATCGATGCAAGGCCGCTACGTCATCACGAGTCGTACATTCGTAGTACGTACGTTACGCCGGCAACGTAACACCTCTTTACGATGCGTGACAAGCGCGCGTGCGAGAAGCCGAGAATTCGTGCGAGCCGAGAGGCTCGTCCACTGATCCACAATCGATGGCCGGAATCTATTTCCGTTCCCTGGCTATTCGGCTTCGTATATTTACAGTACTCGATAACATTACACGGAAATCGTTTATCATTCGCTTGATATTCGAGGAAAATGCCCGTAATTTCCAGGCAATATATCGGAATACTTCTCCGAATGAACGACTTTTTAACTCGAAATTTTTCTCGTTTAATAGAAATTTCATATATTAAATTTTCATTTATATTTTTTTATATTTATATTTTTTATTCTTCATATTTATTATATATATTTTTTATTCTTCATATTTATTTTTTTTATTTCTGGAATTTGTATTTATAGAAATTTAATTTAATATTAGATTTTTATAAGGCTAATTCGAAAAGATTTAACTTAATAATTTAATAATTATAAATGTATGTGTGAAATTAATTTACTCTTTAAATTTATATTAAATTATATCCAAAATTGTATTTCAAACATTCTGTGTAACGAGAGTTTGCCCGATACAAATGACATTGAGAACAAGACGAGTTTAGTTTTTACGGTATGATCTTTGCTCTCTTCTTATAATTCAGATAATTAAAACTGCAAAGCGCTTAAAATAAAAGCAATATGGAGGAACTTGCTTATCAAAATGAGCGATTGGAATTCCTTTTATTTGTTCTATAGGCTATTTGTGTCAGTATCTTATTCTGTTCTTTGAATATTATTTTACAAACGTACTCCTTGTTTTGTCATTCTCACATTTGTTCGACAATGTGATAAAATCGCGACTGTGCTACGTGATGACATACTTGATGACAATCTGAGTCGTATATCATGCAACAAACACATAAATCGTTATCTGATAATGAAATTCCTTAGCATTATGTTTCATTAAAATTGTGAAAAAATAAAGAAAGGGCGAGTTCCCGATTACCATACTTTCAGGCAAACAGAATTTATTAAGCAATTATGAGAAAAGATTTTGTACGTAAATTATATTATTGAATTAAACTTAATCAATAAAGAATTATTAAATTGCGTTAAAATCTTGAAAAACAGTCAGAATCTGTTTATTATTATTTTACAACTTATATTTATACAATCTTTAAAATCACGATATATTAATGAGTGAAATATAGTGGAGTTATTATTTCAAGAAATTTTTTAAATAAGCAGGGTTATTTCATATTATTTTTAATTAATTATTTAACTAATTAATTTTCTTATAATTTTTTTATTTCTTCATTTTTTTAAAAATTTTATTTGAAATTATTTTATCATTAATGACGTAACAAAGTTAGCGATAAATGATCAGTAAACAAGTTAAAATCCAATTAATATTGTAATTTATATTGTATTGTATGCATATATTGCATTGTATGCATATTTTTCCACAAATACGTATTAAAATTGCGCTTAGTTGATAAATAATTTTACTATTCTCTTTTGTAGTGAAACAGACTTTTAATCATTTTTTTCATAACATAATACACGTGTTTTTTATTATATTATTATCACAAAATGAAATAGAAAAATAATTTTATACAATCTACTGTAATTTTAAATAACAAAAACTCAATTTTGCTTCTTTATTGCTTTAAATATGTGAAAAAGAAAGAGGAATGTTACACATGAATATTGCAACTTTATTTTATACAGTATATTTTTAGACACGATTAATTAATTATATACTGATAACAGATATATGATAATTTTTTTATTTTTTAATTCTCTTGATGAAACAATTAGAACAGATATATCCAATAATTTCGTACGATAATTTTTTTATCTTTTAATTCTATTGAAATGAAACAATTAGATTGTCTTATAAAAATTGTGGACGAAAACAATATGACTCGATTTGTCAAAGCGATTTCTTTCTTCAGTCATGTTTCTCAATCTATGCTATAGTTTATCTAATCACTCACACACAATTAGAAAAATGCAAGTAGCAATAGCTCGAAAAGAAGACTCGGTCGAGCAGGGTCTAATGCCAAGGAGAAGAACCCTCGCCACCATCACGAGATACGAGTAAATGTGGAAATCTTCCGACTACAGATATTTTCATATTGTTGACTCTTCGTCGGCGATATATCGACGAACAAGGCGATAACGTAAAATCCGCCTCAGAGAATTACAGTCATACATTCAGAAATTAAAAATAAACGCATTTCTCTGCTAAATTCAATAGTTAATATATTAATATTTAAAGTAGTATTTAAATAGTTAATATATATTGATATCTACCATGCAAAAAACTTATTTATTAATGCAAACCATTTAAATATTTCTATTATTATTTTATTAAATTATTGCTTATGGACTTTCTGTATTATAAGTTTATCTCTTATTTATATCTGTATAGAACATTAACAATTGCAAATTACAAACGCGAATAAATTTTAAATGATCTTATAAATAAATTATGTTGGAATTATATATATTAATGATGATAATACTTATATTTTACGACGAGATTTGTATTGAAATATTACATCAACCTTATAAAAGATTTAAAAAAAAATATATATATATATATATATATATATATATATATTTAATTATGTTAATATCAGAAATATCAGAGAAAAATATTATACATGCATAAATGCGTAGTTTATTGAACTCTCATGGAAATTCACTAGGCGTTCTTGCTAACTGCGTCTCGCAAAACTCGCACAAAGTAAATGGTATTTTCCTGCGATAGAGCAATTGCTGATAAATTTGTCGAAATTATAAGTCACGTTTACTGACAAAATTATTACACGTTTATATAAAATTACTGCGATGTATTCGAGGAAAAGAAATTATTGCATTTAAAAATTAAAATTTTTGAATTTTATAAAATCAATTTTATTTTATTTCATTTTTAATTTTATTTTAAAGGTTGACTATGATATTCGATTAATATTAAAAATTAAAATGTATTATCAGAAAAAGTTGAAGTACAATTACATTTTTAATGACAAAAATTCAAAATTTTATATTAAAAAATACATTTGCGACATTTATTCAAATCTTTAAATGACATTCTTTCTTATACAAATAAAATAATTATATAAAATAGAGAGTATAGAAAATTATTTTTAATTAATTATATAGAATTAATTATATAGAATTTGGATCTATAGGTGTCCCACAGTGGGTATGACGTATGGGCATTTGGATTTGTTCCAGACAGAAGCTGACATCGCCCAAGTGGAATCGCTTTAAAGGTATCAGATTGAGATGGAAGGACAAGATCAGATTAAATAACGTGATCTGGAGATGCTGGCACATGCAATGTAAGAAAAAAATATTTAGCATTTTCATTAATTCATTGATATATGCTTTCAAAATAATCAGCGAAATTAAAATCCCCTAATTTAATTGTATTGTTTATCAAGAAAGTTGTTTATTTATTTTTCCCTTATCAGCAGAATATAATAATCTTTATAAGTTTATTTTTTTATCTTTTTCAATCTATTATTATATTCAAATTTAATCTTAATCTTTAGCGTGTATAAATGTATATTATCAATCAAAATATTAATCAATATATATTATCAATGAAAATCGAATCAATTCCTGAAAGTGCGTTTATGTTTAAATATTATACTGTCCAGTTGAAACATCTTATGCAAGAATGAAATAAATTTAATTTGTGAGATTTATTTTAAATGTAATTTTTACTTAAAATGAGTTACGGATATATCTTTTGTATATTTAAAAAAAAAACTTATGTATAATGTTTTATAATTTATATATAAATTTCGGATTTGCGGATCGTGAAATCTTTTCTTTTTAACTAAAACACTTCAATTTCAATCTGTTTCGGTTTATTGACAGTTTAATTACGGTGATACGCAAAGTGCTACTTATTCGAATTGATATAGCTGTCTTGGTATTCTTCAAATGTGTGACCGGATAAATAATTATCCGTCTATTTAAAGAGCTCCATCTCTCTGCGTGCTACATTTGCTTCAATAGTACTCATCGTGCTCACCTGGCTTACGTCCAACTTATCATTACGAGCCGGGGAAGCTCGTTTTATGTGTGTACACACGTTTCTTAAACTTAATTAACTAAACTTCGTTTAACGAACACGAAAGATAGCTTAAAATAAAGATAAAAATCATCTACAAAATCGAAAGAAAAGAGCAATAGTTTTTACAAACGAAAGCAGCGTGTGCTTTCATTTGTAAAAACTACGTATAAAAAGCCCACTAAACTACTGAAACTATTAAAGCGATATGAAAAAATAAAAGAGAAAATATATGATCAATTTATTTGATCAAATTAATTATACTAATTATATTAATTAATTAATGATATATTTTTGCGTATTTATGTTTTAATTATTTAAGAGATTTCTTGAATTGTATGTGTGATATATCTATATTTATTATACAAAGACGATAGTAAATGTATATTTATTATAAACCGTAATTATGTCTCATACATCGTTTTGTTAAGCTTCGCTTATCATCGACGTACGATACGTTAATCATAGTATAACTATAGTGTTAAGCACGGCAATTTAAGTAAACCGATATATACTTATCGTACAACGATTACCGATTAAAAAAAAAACATGAAGCTGCAATTTTTCTACTTTAGATACAATTATTTTATAAATATACTTGAAAATCGCGAAATTTTATTACATTTTTTTATTACATTTTTAATTAAATTAAAATATATATTTACAATTCTTACAAATAATAATTTTTTTATATTATTTTAACAAGATAAAACAGATATAAAAAATATAGTTATATATTAATAAATTCAATATGTACATTTTACAATATTTTAATGTTTGTAAAGATAAAAAAACTATATATTCAATGAAATAATTTTTCCCTTTCAGTTATATTGAAGCAAAATACGCTGGTGTGCCAATTTGCGTCGCCACTTGACGTTGATACTCATAATAAACCTGAGGTTTGTCCCCTATATCTAATCTCAAAATTTCAACGATATATTACATTTTTACAAAATATGCAATTAATTATACAAAATTGTTACTTGCAACAATCGCAGAAAAATTTATATATTTGTAAACATTCTATCATAATTATTTGATCTTGTATAATATTGTAGTTCAAGCATCGTACTCGTTAATATTAATGATTATTAAACAGCCACGATTTGTATTATTCAGTTTTACTCAATTACGCAATTGGAAAGTGTCTTTATCGCAATTGGCGGCAGCTTGTTTGATTAGATAATTGCGTTATAGCAATGATAATTCCTCGAAATGTTGTTAGCAAGCCACATTTCGCGCAACATCGCACAAGAAGTTAGAAAATCCGAATAAGCTCATGAAGTTGTAAAAGTGTTTTTTTTATGTTTGTACAATAAGAACTGGTGCGCTCTCTTAGTATAAATGAATTAACGACATATCTCTTTATCAGGCGGTGGTTTTAGAGGGAAAATACTGGAAACGAAAGCTTGCGGCCGTTACAGCCGAATACAAGAAATGGCGTATGTTCTACCGAAACAAGATCCTTGGCTGGACGAGCAAAGATGGTACAGAGATGGTATGTAATATATTATATTTAAAAAATATATAATAAAAAACTAAGATATTTAAAAGGATATTAAATATCTTCATGGCTTTGTAGAAGAAAGATACAGAGAATAATAAAATGATAACACATAAATGAATCATATCTAAAATAGGAATATCTAAAGGTTAAAAGGATAACCACTATAATAATAGAAAAAGGTGCTTTAAAAATTTTTATTTTCGAGTCTTCAATCCAAAATATTTTTTAGAAATATTTAGATAAATTCTTTTTTTAATTGTTTTTCATTTTCCATTATATTTTTTAAAATAAATAATATATTGGAAAAAATAGAATCATGCTTCTTCGTTTTTTATCATAAAAGTGTGTAATATATAATAAATTGTGTAATATATAATTAATATATAAGAATTTGATTTAGATGGAATCAATGGATATGTTAGATTGGGGCAATGGAGGCGGAACCACCGGTAACTTTGGAATGAATATAGGAAATGTATTCGGTGGTACCAGTGGAACTCCAGGCGGAGAGAGTATGATGGTTGATGAAGATTATATGGAATTGATGACTGACACTCTCTTCTCGACCATCAGTTCAAATCAACCAATATACTTCCCCGATCCTAGGGAAATAGGTGATTTTTTTATTTTTCTAATTAATTAATTTTTCGGAATTTTCAAGATTTACATGCAAATTTTAATTTCGGAGAGTCGTATTTTCTCGTTATTAAAAAATAATATCTTTTAACAAGAATTAATATCAATAATCTTAATATTGATAAAATTATAATATCGATTAATATTGATAAAAAAAGTTGGATAATTGATTAATAATAAAAGTATTTTTTTAATAATTTTTTTTTATTCTACGTATTATCTGTATGAGTGTTACTTCTGTATAAGTAACTTAAATTTATTATATGCAAAATGTGATTCGATAGCACGTGGTGCCAGTTTAGCGGACTTCATGCAACCTAGTCTATGTCCTTTACAACCAACTCTGGATGATTTTATGGACACCTTAGAACCATTGCAAGGTAAATAATAAAGATGTATTGATTTTGAGATTTCATCTTAAAGAACGTTTCTCACATGTTGCATACTTTTTTTTTATTTTGATTCAAGAATTCCTAAACTCGAAATTGCCTCCTGTACCTGAGGAGGATGATATGTTTCGGAATAGCAGTTTAAACACTAATTATTCTGATCTGGACCTGATGACACCAATTAATCAGATGAACGAAATAGGCGAGGATCCAACGTCGATAAAGAACGAACAGGCTTCGCAACAGCAACTATCACAAGAAGAGCAAGAGGCTAGTATGCAGAATCTCCAATATACCGCTAAAATATATACTCAGCCCCAAGCTGATTCAGCAAGTGTATATAGGAATAGCATGTAAGCACAAAATGATTACATCTTTATGCAAATATAATAAAACCTGATGTTTATAAATCACAGATATATCACACTGTTTTGTTTAGAACTATGAATGAAAGTTACAATACTATCCAGCCAAACTTCGAGTCTACTACGACGAGTCAATCCTCACGAGAAAAAAATAGAAGTAGTAGGACGACATCGTCGAGAAATAATCGTATGATACAGCAATCCCAACAGCAACAACAGAATACGTATCAAGCAACGAGCGCACGGCAACAAAATTCAGGATTCCAACCGCAGTCGCAGCAATCACAATCTTATGCGATGGAAATTCAGACAGTGCAATTAACACCGGTACCGAATCAACCACAATCAGTGCAAATCAGTACGGCGCTAAATGATCAATCGGTGACAGTTAACTCCAATCAGATATCCTCAATTGCTGCTGCCGCCGTGCAGAATCTAGTGACAGTACAGCATAATTTCGCCACGCAACCTGGCAATTCATCGTTGCAGACACAGCATCCAACAATAAGGCCTTTACCGACTACGCCTCCGATGTCCAGCAAGCCTTACAAGATCGTTCAGCCACAGCAGCAGTGTTACAAGTTTCCGAACCTCGTACAAAACCTCAATGCTCAACAGTGTAAATTTAGCACTAATAGCTTCAAGGTAAAACCAAGCAATAATGTTTGTTCATGGCCAAGTTTACGGCCAAGATAGAATTGTAGAGATATATTATATTTATTTTTTAGACGCATCCGACGCAACAAGTAGTATCAGTTTCTTCGGAACAACCATCACAGTCGCCAATATTGCTACAGTGTAGATCTACCGGTTTGGATCTTACTGCGCCCGCTCTGCATCCAACTAAACTGCTACCTCAACCGACAACGTCCAACGTGGAGAAAGAAGAGATTTTTGCTGTACCCAAGGTCCGTATATTTGATGCGTATATGTGGTATATAGAGAATTAAATCTTCAATTTTTTTTTAAATAATATTAATGTTTTCTAAATATTTAAAATTGTAATTAAAATTGTAACTCTTAAACTAAATTTAATAGCTAATTTGCAAACTTTCGAAATTCAAATATATTATTTATATAAATAATTACTGAATAAATTAGCTTAGTTATATCAACCAAAAAATACTCGATTAAAATTGAAAAAATTGTATCGCATTTCTTTAGTATCAAATGAAAGGAAGAAATAGATCACGAAGCAGCTCGTCTTTAACAGCACCCAGAATACATCCACCACCATTGGTATCCGCAGTGAGCGATCCTGCTCTGAATCTGAACAACAATGTCTTGCTTGCACATTTACTCACAAATAGTATGTATATTTTCATCATAATGTTACTATTCATGTAAGAAAAATATATATGTCTTATTAGAGATCATCCAAGAATATCATTGTGTATGTGTATATATGTATATGTATATATATATATATATATATATATATATATATACATACACGATTTATAATATATATACGACATATATATGACATATCTTTTCTCATAATAGTAATTAAATTTAATTAATTACATTAGTAAAAATAAATATTCAAAAAATGCATTAATTTATTCTTAACCAATGTTATATTTATGGTAGAAATAACGCAAGTGACGACTGCGCAACATATCACGACCCCGGTGACTGTTCAAACAATGCAGACATCTAGCATACAGCAGCAGACGCAAACGCAACAACAGGTATTAAATCATCACTCGATTTATATTATATAGACATTTCATTTCATTAAAAATCAATTATCTATATCTCTTTCTACAGGCAATGCAACCATCTACAACTCAACAGATCCTTTTAAACACTAATAACCAAACACACCAGTCTCAAAATAGTCCTGGTTCACCCAAAGATAGCAGTTCTAATGCACACAGCCCTCAAGCTTTAAGCCTTAGTCCTTTGCACAGTCCTATGAGTATAGGTAGTCCCTTATCGCCTACTCGCGGATATATGAAAGGTGAATCGGAAAGAGGACAATATAAGGAGCAAAGACGTGTTGGCCATATTCATGCGGAACAGAAACGTAGATATAATATCAAGAACGGTTTTGATATGTTGCACAGTTTGATACCGCAACTCAGTCAAAATTCAAACGCGAAATTGAGCAAAGCCGCAATGCTGCAGAAAGGAGCAGATTACATCCGACAACTCAGAGCGGAGAGAAATCAATTGAAGGAGGAAATGGATAGCCTGAGACATCAGATTGAGTGCCTTAATACATCTATTAGGTATGAGATAATTTTAATTTCAATAAGGAAAATATAAATACTAGTAGGTATTCTGGGAATAATGTGTAATAATAACATGCAAAAACGAATATATTAAATATATGATTATAACTACATAAATTGAATAATGGTTAAATGCTTCATGAAATAATATTCTTGTAGTAATTGTCAATCTATGCTTCCTGCAACGGGTGCTCCAGTTTCTAGACATAGAACCAGCAAAATGAAAGAGATGTTTGATGAATACGTACGTACGCGCACACGAGAAAATTGGAAATTCTGGATTGTATCCTTTTTTTCTCTTTAACATGATATTTCAAAATATCAGGAAGAAACAAAGCAAAATTACAAAATATGTATGACATTCTACAAGATTATCTTTCTTAACAAAATAATCAGTTCAGTGCATTGCTGGAACCGTTGATGTTATCCTTCAATGCTTCAGTTTCGACTGCGAGTATTGAAGATTTATATAGAAGTACAATAATGTGGGTAGAGCAACACTGCTCACTCGTCGATCTCAGACCAGGTTTGTATGTACAATGAAACACTTAAAAAGATATATGTATAAAGATACATATAAAGGTATCTATAGCATATATATTCGTTCAGATGCTTTAATCTAAATAAAAAAATCTTAAATAAAAAAATTAAAAAAATTAAAATAGAAAGTAATAAAATAAACATACACACGTATATATATATAGTTAATGTGTTCATCTGTCTTTATTAAAGTATCATTTTCAGCTGTTCTGAATTCTCTAAGGAATTTGTGTACTGCCACTGATATTTTATCAGATCCGGCCCGTCTACCTGAGGAAGCACTCGCGGCAGTTAATCGGACGGAACGTCGACGATCCACGCAGTGATCAAGTGCGCAAATTCTTGTTACAATCTGTTTGTATAAAAATGTTCAAGGTTTAGATATATATATGAATGTAAGGGATGACAGTTACCGTATAACTTAAATTATAGTTATGCAAAACAAATAATAAAAAAAGTTTGTTACTTGATAACAGAATTGCAAACAAAGAAATAAGAATAAGTGCAATTCCTCTTTTTATTGCGATATCATATTGAAATCATAAAATTTATTTTAGAATATATAAAATGTTTTATATATAAATTTGAATAAAATATACATACATACATATATATGTATATATATATGTATTACACAGAACATTACGGGAATATATACTGATGACGTTGATATATAGCACAATTATGTATAACTATTTTTGGTAAAAAAAAAAACATTGTGTATTTTCTCTCATAATTATTTTGGACAATAATTTCTAGAGTTGCATAAAAAATGTGTTTCTAATAATAAAAAATTTTTCAATATCATCTATAAAATATTTACTTGCAGTAGAGAGAAAACTACTTACACATTTATATCCCCAATTGTCCAATAATTAATGGTAAATAAGTGATAATTATACAGGATAAATATTTATTATAAATTTTTATATTATGAAGAAACTCGTTCGATTGCTTTACGAAATATCCAGCCAATAAAAATATGATTATTAAAGTAAAAATTTAAAATTTTTGCTGTGATGAGATAATTGGGGGGAAGATTTTAAAATTAATTATATATCTTTTTTAAAATTGCTATACGAATATATATTATATAATATACATATATTAATTATGTAATATATATCAAACAATTGATTAAAAATTATATACTAATAATTATTAATCACTGCAAATTATGACCATGAACAAATAGTTTAGATTCATTTCATTTCTTTGAGAAATTTTCAATGAAAATTAAATAACACATCAAAAACATAAAATTAGTGTCATTATCATTGATAGACTGCAATTCAAGATAATCCAATAGTTAAAAAATTTTTGAAAAATGACTTAAAAAGGAGAGATACATAAGTAATTTTTTAAATATGAATTATCAATTATTTAATAGATATATTATTATTATATTCTAAAATTAAGCGAAAAGGAATGATATATTTTATACAGAATGATTATATGGACGATATAAAAAGGGGGTTGCTCACAAATTACGTTTGCACTGTTATGTAATATGAGATCTTTTTATTATGGAAATTCATGATGTACAAATTACTTACAAAAAATTTGAACCGAATATTAGTTTAAGTTACAAAGGAGGCTTCTACATATTGTAATATTTTTCGTTAATGTAAAATATATATAGTCAAATTTATAACATTCGAGATAAAAACAAAATAGTTAATAGTATAACAGCTAAATTTTTTTAATTTCGTTGTGTATTTTATTTGCTGTACTTTATAATATCTAAAGTAAAATCCTATTTATTTTAGTATTACGTGACATGATTTTTTTTCTTTCTTTTACAAAATGCAATATATAGAAGCCCTATACAGACAAACACACATTGTATATGTACATGATAAGTGATAAATAATGAACTCGTCGAAAAGGGATGTTTTTTTGTACAATATGTATCATAAAGATTTACATGTGTTATTATTCCAATGTTATAACAACATGAAGAAATCTGAACTATTGTATTTTATTTTTTCTATGCCTGTATCATATTCATCACTTTTAACTGTTATAAATAACAAGTAATTTTATATATACATACATGGTCATTGAAATATATTCCTAAATCAGTTTGCATTAAATAACAAATTTGAAAAATTTTCTTCATATTACTATCCAAAATAATGGATCTTTATATTTATTTTAAGCAAATGTATAAAATACAAATTAAATTTAATTAACATTTAAGAATTTCTTATAAAGAAAACCAATATTGAAAAAATTACGAATAGCATTAAAAGTAATGCAAATTATAATTTATTATTTTTTAAACACATTGATGTATCAATTCTTAGTATTTTTGTACAAAAATATTAATTATTCAGTAATTGTGAATTTACTTTGAAAAATTAATACTGGTAATTAATCCTAAATAATTAACAAATTAATGCTAAAGTAGAACAGTCATAACATACTAGGTATAAATCAAGATTCTTATCAGGTATTATCATGAATGTTGGTACTCTGGTACAGTTGAATGTATGAATTTTTACATTTTCGTCAATTAACTGTTTTACTTCTTGCATCGTACGACCTGTGAATTTTAATCCACAAGTTGCACAATTTACGTCATTATTTTCTTCCTTTAATATGGTTTTCTGGCATATAGGACAGAACACTTCTTTCTCCTTGTTATCAACGTACATTACATAAGATATGATTTCATCATGTGCAAATTTCTCATATTCTTGAAGTATCCATTCTTCTGTATATTAATTTATAATAATATTAAATACTTTCTTCAATTTTATGATTATAAACAAATTACTGCTAATTATATTATCATAAATTCCTGAAATATAATGTGAATTATAATGTAAATTAATCAAACCTTGTTCATGAACAATTTCATTTTGTAATTCAATCGCCTCTTCTTGACTTAAGGGTTCGTCAATCTCTTTGAATATAAAGCTTACACCATTATCATTTGATGTTGCCAAGTTCTTAAATTCTTGACGTATTATTTCCGTCAATGTATCTTGCATCTGTATAGAATCGAGTTGCAAACCAAATCTACGTCTGTTGAATAATTGATTCCGCCTCTCTCGTAATCTTTGGCGGCATTTCTAAAAACAGATCAAAGAACAAATAATATCTGCAGCAAAGTATAAAAACAAAACTTATATCTACAAAAATGTCAAAAATTATTCTTTTATAATCCTTAAATCTTTTAATTCTAATTTTCTTTTACAGATTTATATAGATTCTCTAGGATCAAGGACTTAACCAAACTCATGTTATTCAAGATAACTTCAAATATTGCGATAAAAATACAGATACAAAAAATATTTTAAAATGCATAATTCTTGTTTTTCAATGCTTAGTGCTGTTTGAAAATTTAAAAATATAAAATTTTGAAAATATAAACATTAAGTTTCTAACCTCTCGCAACACCTCCTGTAACTTGGGCGAACCATGTCTGATTTTATTTGCGTAATCTCTGCTTTTTAATTTTGATGTCATTGTAGGACTGAACGCCATGATTTTATCATACCAACTCGAAATGAAATGAAATTATACAATAAATTTGTTTCTCATCAAGAGGAACAAATTAATCTTCGGCGCCATATAATATTTCTCACGCATGCGCCATTTTACAAGTCGCGTTTAAAGGAATAGTGTGAAAGTGTGCGTTTTCGAGGAGAATATTTCAGAAAATATGAAAAAAAAATTGTAAAGCATCAAAATATAAAATGTCTAAATATGTATTTAAGTATATAAAATACAAATATATGTATTTCAACACAGCATTATTAAGATATAGAGTACATAATTTGAAACTATTGATTTTTTTAATTATTAAATAATTCAATTTAAAATAATACATATTTCTGAAAAAGGTCAAAAAAATAAACGATAAGGAAAAATCTATTACATTCCTTGAGAAACTTCATTGTAAAATAAGAAATGGATAATTAACTGCAGTTTCTAGAATTCAGAATTCTATATATATGGAATACATGTAATATTATTACAAAGAACATTAATTATACCATCACAAATTGCTACATAATCATAAATATACATGTGCATGCATATGTGCGTATATATTATATTATATATATACACACACACACACACACACACACACACATAAACATATATATGTATAAAATTTCTTACATCTTACAATTCTTTGGGATATTCATAGTAATAGAAATTCGATCTAACAATTCGCTTAAGTTTTATTCACATTATGATGGTTTGTCTATATACAGAAAAAACAATGGTAGCAGCAAAATAAGACGTTGATTTGTTATTTCCAATCGAAACAACAGCAGATGTATACTAAACAAGTATAAATAATATAAGGCGTGTTATTCGTACACGTCTTTCTTATCCGCGATATAGCGCACTATATCCTTGGGTCTTAATAACCTTTGTGCATCCATATCTGGAATTTCAAAACCAAATTCATCTTCCATCGCCATTATAATTTCCACATGATCTAGAGAATCTAGCCCTAGATCGTCCATAAAATGTGACTCCAAGCTCAGCTAAGGAAAATAAAACATATTATTAGGATCTTATTGCATGTATGGGCTTCCTGCACAACTGACATGTGTTCTAAGAATAAGACTAATTAAATTGAATACATAAAAGAGAATAAATCTTTAAATATGCACAAAATAAATAAATAAATATATATAATATATAATTTTCTTGAGGAACAATGAAAAATAAATATCTTTTTTTTATATTTTTCTAATATGTGATAATCATTATATTCAATGAACAATGATTAATAAAGTTTATATCCACATGTCAGTATATATGCAGACGCCACGATCAAGCAAGGTGTTAACCAACTATTTTTTGCTTTATCTTGAAAAGCTATGTTTCAAAATATTTTAGCAAATTTCAATATATCTTATCATTAGAAAATTATCAACTTTCTCTCTCTTTCTCTACTATACTGAATTTACTATCAATTGAATATATTGAAAATGATCTCTGGTAGATACCTTCGCAGTTTCAACTTTGTCATAAAGTTTCAGAACCAAGAGCACTCGTTGACCGATAAGGTCAAGAGATAGCGGAGCCTCGTGGCTGTAGTGGCGTACTTGCTTGATGCGTGTGTCCTTTAACCCCTGTAAAATTTTTCCCATAAAAAAATATATATATATATATATTTATGTAACCTTTTCTTCGATGTCTTTATTATAAGCAGCTACAGCTTTCAATACACGTTCTTCAATATCCTTAATTGACTTTGGTTTTGATCTAACATCTTGACAATATCCACGATTGCATTTCACCTGAATTTATTATAATTTAAATAACTTTGATATTTTATTATTTATATAGATTATTTCATGAGAGAAAATAATCTGCATATCTTGCATTAAAAATATTTCATTGTAAATAAAAATCTGATTGCACATTGTATCATGTATAATAAAATTTTATAAGAAATATAACAATATATAGGTTAAAGAATTTATTAAATAGATTGCAATATGAAAATAAGAAAAATAATAAATATCAATATGTATATAAATTTAATAGTAACAAATATTAAATTATTGAATAAACAATTTTATTTTTCATCAAAATTTTAAATGATTATTTCTAGACAAGTAATATCTAGTAAATTGAAAGAGATTTTAAGTTTTAATCCTTCTGTTTTCTACATTTGCATTTTCTCAAATATATTTTCTTTCCACAATGCATGCACGTATATTTCGAATTCATACACGTGTTTAACACTTATACATACTTTGCATCTTTTTCAATCTTCTTTAAACAAAGAAGCAATATATCAAGCGTATACTTATTCTACTTAGGAACGCAGGAAATATAAACTGCAACTGAGCAAAATCGATTTCTTCAAGGAATTAGGAAGCGCAACTAAAACCGACAGGAATCTATCGAATTTTAACAAAATTGCATCCGATCGATGAACCAGAAACGCGGACGATTCCGATCAACCGATTCGACATCGCTGTACGATAAATACGTCAGGTCTTGAATTACATAATTTTACAAAATAACGCGCTGCGCAGAGATTCGCGTGGCTTGGGTGTCGCGTCTCGAGGACGATGTACGTTACCTGTGGTAAAAACGTGATTCGAGCGGTGCAATGCAACAACCTCTGCTCGTTTTTGCTCGTTACATGAATAAATGCGCTGCTCGCACAACGCAATCGACCGTTGATCGAGTTTCTGAGACAGCCGACGTTTCTCGCTAACAAACGAGCGCACGTTAAAGATGCCATTTTCATCCCAGGAACGAGAAATAAGGATAGCGACGACAAGAGGCAACAACGAAACGTTTCTGTGGTCGGATCTGCTCTGGCAACAATATCGTCGCGATCCTCCGGATATCCCACGAGTCTTCTGCGAATATTCGTAGCACGTGGTGACATCTACTCTCTTTATCATTCTTATCAGCCGAGAAGCGATGACGCAATACATTTAACGCGGGAAGTTTATAAATTCTTATGTATAGATGTCAAATGTCACTGTCGATTTAATATTTTTTTTTACAACATTAAGTATAATTAGTATCTGAAATAGTATGAAATAAACACATATGTTTGTATAAAAGAAAGACATAGAATTTATTATAAAAAGTTATATATATATATATATATATATATATGTTTACATTTTAAACGTGATAAGGAATAAATTATTGAAAACAAGTATCTTTCTATATTTTTAAACTAGTATTATATTATTGTTAATCAAATCTAGTTTAATATTATGCTCGTTATCTATTAAAAAAGCAATATAATTTTCTTTCATAGTATATTAGAAATATTTAATATATGGCAATTGTAATTGTGTTCATACAATTATGTATACAACATAAATAATGATATTATTTTTACGTTTATGCTGCATGTATATGTAACAAGTGAGCTTTCAAAAATTCAATCTATACTTTCATGAATATATATTGTCTTATGCATTTTTAATCCTGTTAAAAAAATCATCACGTGTATTTCATATGTAAGAAAAAACGATAACAAAATATCTTTTTACATTTTAAAACGAATATATTACAGAAAAAAGGAAAATAAAAAATGGATTAAATTTATCTCAATTTATCTAATGTAAGCGGCAGTACATCGGCAAATTCCTTGGATAATTTTATAAATTCGTATTTTTTAAATTCCTCTTGAATATCTGGATGCTTGTCATAATAATTAGCAACAAACGAATATGCCTCTAAACTTTTCTCTATGTTTTCTATCTTTTGTTCTGGGACAGAAGTTATAATCTTATTATACAGTCTTCCAATGTGGAAATAAGAATACAACGCCTGATATAGATCGCTGTGTGAGAAGGATGCAATGCCGTCATTGGATTCTTTCATCTCCAAAGAATTCACGTACAACTGATAGTGCTTTATGCTATTTCTTGCCAAACGTTCGATCTTTGCTATCATCTGATTCGTCGGCTTATCATTGAGCGCTTGCAAACGATCAATTTTTATCTCCAAGATCTTCGAATATGTTTCCGCCAATTCAAGCCAAATTTCTCGACAAATATTTCTATAAAATCGTGGACTTAATCCCTGACTGACTTCCTCCAGAGTGTCTATACGTCTCTTGTGCATCTTTGCTTGTCTGTCTTCGTTCTCTTCGTAAAATGCCAAATACTTGTATGCTTGAGATATATCTTGCGCAATACACGCATAATCTGATGCATGATTCTCAAAACTATAATATTGCTTTGCCTTGTTTAACCACTTCCGAACATTTAAGAACACTGGTTTAGCATCATCAAAATCCAACAGATACTTATCTGTGATTTCACTAGTAATTACTTCCAATTCTGGTTCTAAATCTACAAATTTTGGGTTCTCTGTGGCTTCGCTTGCATGAGAATATTTGCAATCCTCGTTGGAAATTTCTTCATGTTTTGAATTGTTTGTCTCATCTTCTTGCTCAGTTTTTTTCATTAATCTTTCCTTAGATGTACTCAAGAGAGCAATTCCATACTTTGCCCAGCATCTGGCAATGTCTGCTGATCTATGACAGTAATTTTCATATTCTGCAGACTTTTGCATGTCCTCACTTATTTCTTCGGTGTCTTTTGCTTTAAAAAAAGTCTCTGAATATTTTTCCAATACACAGGATGCTGCAGCTAGATGATGCCTTGCTTGTGGAAATTTGTCATTTTCTATAAAATATTGAGATATTGTCGCAGCATTTAAAGCCCAGTCGATATAATCCAAATCTTGTGTTATTTTATTTTGGCTTAATTGTTTGCTCAGTGTTCTGTGACAATACAGTGCAAAATTACACTTGTCATCTAGCTCACGGCACACCTGTGCTAAATAATACAATGTTAATGTGTGGAGTTTCTCGAGAACATTCTTAGCGCTTAAGTCACCCTCTATTTCTTCAATACCCATGATGGTTACCATATGAACAGGATCAAGTCGAACATATTCTGTAAACTTAATGTATATACTCTCTGCCTGCTCCAAGTAATCTCTAGCCTTCTGATAGGAGCGCTGTTGCGCATAAACTATACCCATTTGATTGTTGGCAATTATAAATGGTAAAATGCCCTCGGGTGTCAATTTGCATTCTTCTAACAAATCGATACACCTCATGAAATATTCTTTGGCAATTTCTATATCTTGTACATCAGCTTGTAAGATGCCTATGTTTAAATGAGTTATTGCAATCGTTACAGTACAAAAAGTCTCTTTAGTAAGCACATCCAGTATCTCCAATAAAATTTCTATGGCTTTACATTTTTTTTCATAAAGTTGATTTGAATCACATTTTACTTCGTGTTTGTTTATTAATGCTTGAACTTCTTGATATTTCTCTTTTACCCACAATTGTCGATAATCAGTTACTTTACTTTTATCCATTTTCTTGTCAGTTACTTCACTATTATCTATTTCCTTATCAGACATAATATGATCAAAAAAGTATAGCTTTTAATATTTTATATCCTTTGATTTTTTTTTCTTAGAATGGCCAATAAAAGTAAAGATTTTATATCCAGATTTTATTTTAAATTTATCTTAGAAATATTCAAGATGGCATATATCAGTTATAATCATACGGCTATTGTAGTACCTAATAACAAAAAGAAATTGTATACATTCATAAATATCAAATATTTTGAACATTTAAATATTATTTCGTGGAAACTATTGAGAGATAATTGATAATTATTATGCATAACCTTACCAATATTAATTTATATTCCTGTCTTATTAATAGTAGACAATTCGAAACACGGAATCTTCACAATATTATTGGAATAAAACACTTGTTGTTTTATTGTTAAATAGTCGTTTGCTCTCTCCAATTTTTTCAGTATTTTGTTGTTATAAGGTACGAATAAGGGTATTACATTTGAGCACGAATTCATCGGGCGTGCCGATTGGCTGCTAATGTAGCGCTGCTCCAACTATAAAATTATGCCCAGAGAGAGGCGCAAAATTTATGAAATTTTTCTTCAATCATTAATATACAAATTTTTTGTTTATTCGTAACGTGTTAATTTTATCAAATTTACATTTATCCTGTTCTATTTTTTAAAAATACGCATCTATAGAGCATGCAATATATTCATGAAATTGAAGTGTGTTGATGCTTATTTGAAAATGAGCGAGAATACGCTTTACGTCATAGAATTTTGAACATCAGAATTTAAATGAAAATTTCGATATCAGTGACACTGATAACGATATCTACGTGTAGTGACATTTGGCCGTCATCGCGTGGCGAGCGTGTATCCCTTGGAGAGCAGCTGATGACGGTCGCGAACAGGGATAATCTGCCTGTCGTCGCGCAGTTGGTGTTTATCTTGGCGAGGATATTTTTTTTCGCCCCGTCGCGAATATTTCCTTTCGTCACGAGACGAACGACGATTTTTACGGACAAGATCTCGGATAAAGTGCGCGCGTGTCGCGTTGTCTCGTCAGTGCCATATGTACTTCGTCGACGACATTGGTCGATATGTGGGTGAAGCCACAAGAGGTGTTGCTCGCCAACGCATTCTGGTAAAGTCACATAGGCTTTACGCGTATTTCTGATTGTATTGCGACTGGCAACATCGTCGATTATTGTATCAAATTGTCGATTATTGTGGCGGTTATGAAAGCCTGGACGGATCGTTAAACAACGATCGGCGAGCTTGTCAGTGGCGTAACCGCCTCGAATGTTTACATTGTGTCAAAAGACAGCTTTCCCTCGGGAGATCATCAAACATTGCGTGACTTTTTATCGCGTCGCGATTCGACATTGTTAATTAATCGCTGTTTATTCGCGCGAATTTATTCTTTGTCTCTTTAAGATAAGGGGGAAATATTATCACTCATTAACATAACGTCGTAAAGAAATTATGTTAACATGAATAACGAGAAACATTAAATATTATGTATATATTTTAAATTTAATACCATTTCTTGTCACGCGAGTATCTGCTTATGCTTGATAAGCGGCGATACTGGAATCAATACGTCATCTTCAAGTGTCTCAATAACAGTTAATATACTCGTAATAGATATTAATAAAATAACTATGATTAATAATAATAATTGTTAATCTTATTAATTATGATTAATAATAATTAATTGCGATATATATGCTAAAAAGGAGAAGTGTTTTATGATTGTTTATTTAGATTAAATTATATATACTGTCATTTTTTATAGATGAGTCAATTTTTATAGAAGAATCACTTTTTATAGATGAGTCAATTTTTATCTTCTCTAACTTTAGTTAATTTTATCTATGATATTAGTTATTTTTGTAGATATTAGATATTTATTGAAAATAAATTTCCTTATTTTAATTAATTTAAAATGTGATACACTATTACTATGCACAATATTAATTATTTTGAGGACTCTGTTTATTTTTTTGGAATGTGTGAGATATATTTAGTTAATGTATATAATTAAAATATAAATAAAATAGAGTTACTTGTTATTTTGTAATATAGGATTACTGAGCAAGCAACTGTATATTTTGTCTTACAACGTCGCAAAGGACATGGGAAAACAAAAGGTCTTACTTCTATATTGGTGGGTACATTGGACAGTGTCTTCGACACTAAACCACCACCTTTTAGGATTCTTCATCAAACACCATCATCAGAAGTTTATTGGGGTAATGTATTATAATTGAAATTATATATTTTATAATATATTTTCAAAATTATAGATAGATAAAATATGTTGATAGATAAAATATGTAAAATATTTTACTAAAGAACAAAGAAAAATATAAAGAGAAAAGAGAAATAATTTATTACATATATAATTTTAATTAAAATATATAATTATGTACAATTGTTATTGTATTATTTCTATACATATACAGGGTGTCCGTTTTGTGAGGGACCAAACGAAAAGTGATGATAGATTGGATCAAACTAAGAAGAATAGTCCTCTATCATTTTGCAAAATTCGCAATAATTATTAAGTAATAAACAAAAATGTACATACATGCATACATACATATGATGATAGATTAGGTCAAACTAAGAAGAATAGTCCTGTATCATTTTGCAAAATTCGCAATAATTATTAAGTAATAAGCAAAAATGTCCCGGCGCATGAAAAGCGGTAGACTGCTTTTTGCTTATTACTTAATAATTATTGCGAATTTTGCAAAATGGTAGAAGACTATTCTTCTTAGTTTGATCCAATCTATCATCATATGTATGTATACATGTGTGTATATATGCATTCATACATATATATGCATGTATGTATATGTATGTACATTTTTGCTCATTACTGAATAATTATTGCGAATTTTGCAAAATGGTAGAGGACTATTCTTCTTAGTTTGACCCAATCTATCATCACTTTTTGTTTGGTCCCTCACGAATCAGACACCCTGTATATTGTACACAAGATTTTAAAAATATAAAACCAAAAGCAATATACAACAAATATGCAAATATTGTTTTAGCAGTAATGATAGCGCAGTAATTGATAACAGTTTGCATTAGCATAAATAAATGCCAGCTGTAAAAAGTAGTTGTTGGAAGACTATAATTTCAATACTTTCTTTTATTTATGCTTAGTTTTATATTTATCTACTGATGACAATAGTCATCAGTAAAATAAGAAATTAGATAAATCTTTTTAAGCAGTTTAAATATTTTATAATAATTAATGCCTCTTTTTTGAAATTTTATAGAGGTGGCATGTTCTCTGACTCGTGAAGAGATTTTGCAAGATTGGGAATGGCTCCATACAAATTTAATGACTACGCTCACATCGTTTGATACTGAGGAAGAGATAACAGAATTCGTTTGTTGCAAAATCCAATCCATAATAGCAAATAGCACTCCAGATTCTCAATTTGCAGATGGTAGAATCATTAATTGTTATATGAATTCATGTAAGAATGTGATTGTACATAAATCGAATATTAATTTTGTTTGCAGAAGAAGATCCAGAATCTTTTAAAACTGTATCTTTTAAATTCCATCAATTGTTCAATGTACCCAAAGAAGACAAATTGGTCAATTATTATTCATGCAGGTATTTAAACTTGAAATTACACAAAAATTATATAAAAATGTAGTATTGAAAAAATATATGTATATAATTTTGAGCTAAATTATTAAACGATATATTTTTCTTTTAGTTACTGGAAATCTCGATTTCCCAGACAAGGATGGCTCTATTTGTCTGTAAATCACATGTGCTTTTATGCTTATATATTTGCAAGAGAAACAAAATTGATTGTAAGATGGACAGACATTACTGAATTGAGCAAAACTTATTCCCTTCTAGTTCCAGACAATATACGTGTTGTAACGCGTGACAATAAAGAGGTAGATATTAATATGATGCATTTCTTTATATTTATATATTATTATTATTATTATATGTATATGATATATATAACATATCTCATGAGTCAATCAGCTTCAATATTCTTTCTTCTGTGTTGTAGCATTATTTTTCCATGTTTTTACATAAATCTGAAACATATTCATTAATGGAACAACTAACCAATATTGCTATGAAAAGGTATCTTATTATTTCTAATATATAATGTAAAATATTTAAACAAATATTTATCTTCGTATTCTATTTTAATATCGATTTTTATTCGTATTTTTTCAGACTCATTGATGAAAAAAGTGGATTCAATGAAGATAGAGATTTATTAAATAAATTAAGGTATACTTTGTACATGATTAGATTTCTTTTTAACAAATTGAATTAAAATAAACATTGAATTAATTTTTAATTTAGCAAAAATGTACCTAAGAAACCATCTTTCTTGAAGAGGGATCTTGATGCACGAGCACATTCGGAAGCATATAGACTTCAATTTAGGTTGCCAGGGATTGAAAAGTTAGATGGTAGCATCGACGCAAGCCTTTGGACTCCATACAATAAGAGATATGTCAGGGGAAAAATATACTTATCCCAAAATTATCTGTGCTTTGATAGTAGGGTAAATATCTTGATAAAATATAATATAAGAATTAATTATAAATTAATTTATATAAAAAAAAAATTAATATTTATTTTTTATATATTTACATTTATGTAGATAAGCAGATTGACTATAGTCAGTTTAGTTATACCTCTGAGAGAAGTAACACTTGTAGAACCAGCGGAAAATCAGTCTAGTACAGGAGCGGATAAGTCAATACTGATTACGACAACGCGTTCATCATTTCTATTCGCTCAAATACATGATAGAGATTTCGTTGTACAAAAAATCTCCGAGCTCCTAGCAAAATCCAAACTCAATTATATGTATGTTTACATTAGTTTGTTATTTTTTAGCCAATATGAAATATAAATATAAGAATTGTAATCTTATTACATGCTTTATTATAGAGCTAAAGATAACATATGTACATCGAATTCCTCAAATAGTAACATTAGCAACTGTGAAGAAGTGAAACCTATAGAACACTGGAAACCTCAACCGCCATTAATGACGCTTTTCAAAGCTCCATTGTCCCCTGAAGCTGCGTTAAAGCAAGAAGCTAAAGAAAAACAATGGGAGCTTCATTTTGCAGAATATGGAAGGGGAATAACAATGTATAGAACTAGGGAAACATCGAAACTTATTATTCAAGGAATACCACCATCTCTTAGAGGAGAAGTTTGGCTCACCTTTTCTGGTAAAATATAAGTGATTCGTTATATCAGATGATATTGTAAACTTTCTCCAATACATAAAATATATTTTGTTACAGGTGCTTTAAATGAAAAGGCAATGAATCCAGATTTATATAAATCACTTGTCGAACAAGCTCTCGGAAAATCATGTCAAGCAAACGAAGAAATTGAAAGGGATTTGCATAGATCATTACCAGAACATCCTGCTTTTCAGTCCGATACTGGAATCAGCGCGCTGCGAAGAGTGCTTTCCGCCTATGCATGGCGAAATCCTCAGATTGGTAAAATATTTTTTGTTTTCATGATGTATTAATATAAAACTTAACACAAAAACTATTTCAATTTTAATTATACGAGAATTATATATATATATATATATATATATATATATATATATATTAAATATTAATCTATCGAGAATTAATATTTTTAAAGTAAAATAAAAAATATTTGTAAAAAATTGTAAAAAATTTTTTAACACATTTGATGTTCAAAAATAATTTTATATAATTTAATGCCACTTGCGAATAGCAAATTCATACGAGTTAAGAATTTTTCATAAATTCTTTTGCAGGTTATTGTCAAGCAATGAATATAGTGGCCTCAGTCTTGCTAATCTATTGCTCTGAGGAATCAGCATTCTGGCAGTTATGCAATGTTTGTGAGTCATTACTACCTGATTACTATGATCGGAGAGTAGTCGGTGCTCTCGTTGACCAAGGTCTTTTAGAAGAATTGGCTGCTGAGCATTTGCCAATTTTACATGCCAAGTTACAAGAGCTCGGCCTAATTAAAGTTATCTCGTTATCTTGGTTTTTAACTATATTTTTGAGTGTCATGCCAACAAGTAGCGCCGTGAATATTATGGATTGTTTCTTTTATGATGGAGCAAAAGTTATTTTTCAGGTAAGAAGTTTAACGAGGTGAATATATCTTGTAACATAATCATCTTTAAAAAAATAAGGTCTCTTTTCTTTCTTTTTCACTTATTAAATTATTATTGACAATTAAAATAAATATATATTTTTTTTCAGATAGCATTGACAGTATTGGAATGGAATCAAGACAAATTACTTAGTTGTCGCGATGATGGAGAGGCTATGCAATTGTTGACAGATTATCTTGGTGGTGTTTATAATGATGAAGGTCCAATATTTCCTCGACCAGTTGATAGCACATTACCCAATAAGGTAAGAAAATATATAATACATATTTTATTTTGTGTCTAATATAATTGTATAAAAATATAATATAGCTAAAATATATTTATTATTGCAGAGTATATCCATCCAAACATTAATTTATGAAGCATATTCGAGATATGGAACACTGACAATCGGTTGGATAGAAAGATTGCGCCTGAAGCATAGACTTAGGGTAGTTCAAAGTCTTGAAGATGGAATTGAAAAGAATGTAATTAGAAGTGTTATTGTTGATAAATATATGAAACAAGAAGAGTTACAGGTAAATTATATTTTATATAAATTTTATAACGTTCTAATTTTAGAACGTAATCACAAATACTTGAATTATTATATGAGATGTACTTACAGGAGTTATTAAGCTTAGTAAGAGAAGAGCTAATGAGTCAACGAAAATCTGAACCTGATCGTTACGATCCAACTCAACCGCCATACGAAGCGTATAAAGTAGATTTCGATTTATTCAGAATATTATTCGGTGGCCTCTCTCCATGGGGAAAGTGCACTCAGGCTGAATCTCTCTCCGCTCGATTATTCCGTGTAAGTTCAGCTTTTCAAGATAAATCAATTTTGATTTAATTAATATCAATGTAAACTTTTTAATTCAAGCTATGTTTGTTCAAAAATTTTATATTTTATAAGAATTAACTCTTCAACTGCAACCGCGTTTTATCTGAAATCGCATTCATTATACGCGAGACGATAATTGCATACATACACTTTTGCAATTAATTTTCGAGAGGATATATACATGTTTATAAGTAAGAAATTGCTTTTATAACTTAGATTTTTGCGCGCCTTTCATATTAAGTGTAATTAGAAGCAATATAAAATTAATAATATAATCCAGTATAATCGATAGTCATCTAAAAATACTCTTTTAGTTGCTGGACCGTAATCGCGACGGTTTGTTAAATTTCCGGGAACTAGTGCAGGCTATAGGAATGACAGCGACAGCTGATCTGACACAAAGATTAAAGCTGTTATATACATTGCATTTGCCACCGCTTCTTACGCCTGCCGATTTCGAGTCACCGACACATTCGGCAGGTGAATATTCAATATTTTATATTTTTCTAATGGTGTGGCACTTCTTGTTTATATATATGTTATACATATATTGCTACTAATTGATTAGATGGAGCCGAAGTAGCAGCGGAAGCTACGGACTTCTTTGACAGCATGGAGCAGAGTGTAGCTTCATTGGAAATGCCAATTAGTGTGGCGGAAGAGCCGACTGTGGGCACTTTATCACGATCTACGAGCTTAAACAGCCAGCAGGGAGATCAATCATGGGAAGTTCAAAGCATGGGTAGCTTGCGCTCGATGATAGCGTCGAAGGACAGTCCGTTGGATCTCAAAACTGTGCCAAAAATGTCTCAAAGACATTTTATAGCCTTATGGAAAACTCTTTATGATATGTTTCCCGCGCAGCCCGAAGAACAAGAGACGTATCATTGTATCGCTTCCATAGGTAAATTATCTATATATATCTAAAGTTTCGTTAAATATTAATTCATTATATTTAATTAATTAAACACTATTAATTAATTAAATACTATACATTAATTATAATCAAATAATTTAAAAATCACAGGTACCCTTCTGCTTCAATTAGGAGATGTTGGTAAGAAATTTTATGTGGAAAGAGAAGAATCTGACGATAGCTTGCTTTTAGCTGCTTCCACAGCTCAAACTTCTTCAGATATCGAAAGGGTATATATATATATATATATATATTTTTAATTGTATTGACAATTAATATTCTTCATTACAATAGTAAATTTATTTATTCGGTGCTTATTTTAGTCACCTGATCGTAATGGAAATCCGTCGAGTTTAGCATCGTCTGCTGATCCCGATTGGTCGATAACTGTTGAACAATTTTTGGCGTCCGCTTTAACAGGTCAGGCAATAGTGGATTTCTTTAGTAAACGAACTAATCTCATGGAAGCTATGGCGACACTGAAAAATCGTAGATTCAATCGAGTTCATTCTTTATCAGACACTCCAACCCTAAATGGATGACATATGGTAATCAATGTGTAAGAGACCATAATATCTATATATTTTTCACATATGATTGGCTCTTAAACAAATTGACAAAAGAGAAAATAGAAATTGTTTAAAAAAAACATACTCCTATATTATTATTTGGAAAATGAATTTTAACTTGAAATGAAACTTATATGCACGAGTGACAATATTTAAGTAATATTTATGATAAAAAAATCACATCAAGATTTGTGTAATTATTTTCTAATTTTTATTGATGAATATTTTTGATAAACATCTTTTTTAAAAAAAAAAAATGAAATTATGTAGAGCATTAAGTTTGTTTTTTTTTTTTAGTAATTTCTAATATTTTCTTTTATAAGACAGATTTAGCCATATTCCAATATACACATATAAAGTATAATCCTTAAAATATGATCTACCTATTATATAGTATCAACAATGATAATTTTATTAATTTTGAAAAATTTTTCAAGAGGATATACATTTAGTATATGTATATATATATATTGGCCTATTTCATTAATTATACATCTGATAGAAATATGTAACGAGATGCGTTAATAGTAAATACTCAGGGTAAAAGTTTGAAACTAGTTCCATTATTTTAGGATTATGTATAAGTAATGAAAATTTTCAAGTGTTTAATATTAAAGACATATGTATTAAATGCGCTTTTCCAAACATATTATTGTTTAAATATATCAAAAATATATCAAATAATTATAAAGATAACAATTAAAAAGAATGTAACATATATATGATAAAAAATATTGGATATATATTATTAGCTATTTACTTATATATATGTTTATTATTCCAAAATTTTGCTTTAGAATGTTGTAAACAACTTTATGTACAAATATTACAGAATATTGACATATTATTCAAGTATTATTTGCTTAGCTATTATATGAAAATAAGTGAAAAAATATTAAATATAGAATTAAAGATTAAAAAGTTTTATATACATACTTACATATTTATAACAGAATTACGAACATTGCAAGAATTATCTTGTAACAATTTAATGTTATAAATTTCCTATATCATGATAAAAATTCTAACAAAACAAGAAAAAAGATAATATGCAAATACATCAAACATGCAATAAGAATATGCTATATTTTATGTCAAGTGAATAAAATAAAGCAGAATACCTTCTATGACTCATTTAATCATAATTCAGAATTTCTTAAAAGTATATGCAATTAAAATTATACATTTCAAAAATTATTCTACGAACAATATATATATAAATAATAAAAATTTAATTGCATAAAATGAGACAACATAAGCAATTTTGATATGCAGTATTATTTGAAAACTCTCTAAATGTTGCCTTCCATTACAAATTTTTGATTTATGTATAAAAAATTTCAAAATATCAAGATTTGTGAATTTTTAGTTATATGAAGTATAAATTTAGAATAACTAATGAGAAAAAGAATTAATCAGAAAAGATTTTTCTGAATTTAAACGATGATCAAAAGTTTTTTTAGTCTATTCTTCTTTAATCTTTTTCTAACTTTAAAGAAATGTATATCTAAGTTAATAATAAAGTTAATATGAAAAGTTTTAGATGATAATAATTACAGCAAATTGCATTGTAAATTTCATTGCCTAAAAATATTGAACTGTTTGTTCTTTAAGAAATTTTTAAAATATTTACAGTAATTTAGGGCAATAAAATTTGATAATTTTGCTCTATACCAGATAAAAAGGGATTTTTGTGTAGCTACAGAGAGTTTGATCGATTACAATTTATTAAGAATAGTCAGTTCCACTTGTATATGGCACAACATTATAATATACACTTTAGTGATAATTTTTATTTTTATATAACTGGAGAATATATATTCACACGAGCATAATTTTTAAAGTGACTCGCGAGCGATAATATGGCATCTGACATATACAGGACTTGTTATATCGATGTATTATATGTACATATAAATATTTCATACTTATAATTGTATGTATAAAAAATATTCAATAAATGTCATATAATTATATATACAATATACATCTATGGAGACAATTTGTCTCATTTAAATGAGTCAAATGAACTAAAGTTTAAAAGTTTCCTACATATATCTTAAAAATTCATATTCCAATTTTTAGGGAAATCTCTTTATATTATGTTTAAAACTTTAATAGCTAATCATTCAATTTTTTCCATAATATATATTTGTTATTTTCAATAAAATGAGATGTATAGCGAATATACTTGAAATTTTATCATTTTCAATAAATAATGGCACTTATTAAAACAAAAAGAGATTACATATATATAAATTCTTTTCATAAAACTTCATTTTTGAAATATCTTTTATATTATTTTTGCAAATATAAGTATTTATAATGTGATTCATATAAATGGAATTTCAAATTCAAGAAGAATATAACAAAAAAGATTTTTTTCTTTAAGTTTATTGAAAATTATAATTGGTCATATAATTATATTAGAAATTTTTTGGTAAAAGTCCATCTTTCTTTGTCAATCGCACTAAACAATCATCTGATTCACCCTGTAAATATAAGTTTAATGTATTATTTGATTTCATTATTATAAAGAAGTTATAAATTTACAATCAATATTGTAACAAAATATTTGATTTATATAATTGCATAATATAATTTAATTTATAAGTAATATGTTTTTTGGCTGATAATGTTTTGCCAAAATAATACTAATTAAGTAATTATTTATGTACTGTTAATAATTGTTTGTGTATGTATACAGAAAATAAATATATACCATACGACGGATTGCTCCACAGATTGCATACATCTTATGTGTGTCAGTCATGCGTCCAGTCTCTGGATCTACATCAGCCAACGTCAACTGTATCGACGCATGATCCTTGGCATGAATGATGCGATTGCTCGCAGAGCTGTAACACAGAAATATCTTCAATGTATTTTCTAGGTAACTTTATGCATTTTATCATTTTTTTATTTTTCTATGAACACATTTTATTTGCTGTATATAAAATATTAAGTACAAGCATAATCTGCTAAGGAAATTAAATTCCTGGAAAATTTGACACTGTAGTTTAGTATACATTTAACCTCACTTTATAGATCGCAAATTATTTATTGCACTTAAAATTGATTTTAAACATAAAAAAAGAAAAGTACGTCGATTAAATATTTTTATTGTTAATTAAATATATCGATAGAAAATTTCATGTTCATGTTCTATAAAATTTACAAAAATTACTTTTAATTGAAATACACACGTGTCTTACCATTTTCGTGGGATGTACAAGTCGACCAGAGTTCCCAAATCATTCTCCATTTTTTAATATCTGCAATAATATCGTAATACGAACAATTAATATATTCTTTCTCAATGTGAAAAAATACAATTTCGTCGATTATTTAGCAAATATTTCTCGCTTACTATCGGCGTGACTTTCTCTCAAAATGGCTACCAAACGAGAAGACCACCGGGTACATTTGATGATCAATGGTGCTTCATCGGAGAGATAAATATTAAAAAAAAAAATCAAGATAAATATAAAAAAAAATAGAGATGCATTTCGAATTTTTAAGATTAATGTAATAACAATCTATATTATATCTTCTCTTTTATCATTATCGAAGATAGATTCCTAAGAGAAAACGAGACTTCGCTCTCTATGTATTTTGCCTAGTTCACGTCAAAATATCGGAAGGTGCTGCCGTCTCGCGGAGATTCGTGGCAACATGAAGCCACGTGAAGAACGCGGAGTTGAATCGGAGCAATTCGTGGGGACGAGTCGATGTCGTTCGCGAAACGATGTTCGGCGACGCGTGTCACCAGCCAGCGAAGAGTGCCTCCTCGGCGAGCGGAGCGCGTCGGACGGACGCGCGGCTACAAAACGGGCCGCGGTAGAGGATCGCGTTCAGTAGCGGAGCGCGCCGCGCGCCGGACGGACGCTCGAGAGCGCGCGCGGATGCGGGACGTACGTCTGTTATGTATCACGATCGTACGGGCGACGCACGCTGCGCGTTTCTCCGCGGAGGAGTAACCAGGAAGAGCGATTGATCGGCACGCGACAGCCGCGCGGCTTCAACATGTCCATGAAGGTGAGTGTCGACGAGTCGCGAGGAGCAGCGTCATGGTTCGCGGTTTGTGTCATCGCGATTTCCGCGGAAGGACTTTTTTTTTCCCCCCTTCAGCCACCTCGATTGGCCGCGTGTTTGCGTCGAGGAAGTTGCAAAGTGCGCTTTATGCCTCGGCGTTTACGCGTTAGCATGTATAAGGAAGAATTAAGATGCACGCTCTTTTGCATTCCCTCCCTCTTTCGTGTATTATTGTAAATTAAATTTAGCAGAACACTCTGGCATTTATATACATATATATATGTGTGTATAATTTCTTCATAAACAATAAACAAATTTTACTCTACGTTGAGTTTTCGATTATATCACATCTTCATAATTCAGTCGTCATTTTATCGCTTATCGTTATTGTGCTTTAATCTTTTTTTTTTGATTAATCAACTGTTTTGAACCCAGGAGAGGACGTCATTCTTCTCGATTAACTGTTGATTCGAATATGTATTTTGATTGTTATCTTTCGTTCTGCGCGACATCGAACGCGATTCGCGTAAAACGTAATCGAGTAAAACGCGAGTGACATTGTATGTTAAACGTATACGACACGAATATACGTCTTATCTTTTATTAGCGCGTTATTCCTGGTTCTTTGAGCGCACCTGCGATCGCGAATGCGATTAAAAACGAAAGGCGAAGTTATCGCGCCACAAGGCGCCGTTTAACCACTTCCTCGTCCGGGTATTTTCGCTGAAAACTGGTCGTAGAATATATATCAGAATGATACTTTTACTAATTTAAAAAAAATAAAATTAAATAGTAGAATGCATGAACCTATTACGTATTATTTTTAATTAAAGTATCGCGCAATTCAAAGTAATCAGATAATTTAATCTACTAGCAATGTATAATTAATGACTAGACTTTATTAGATAAGTATTATTAATATAAATATATAAATAATATAACATATTAATAAATTAATAATATCACATATTATATATAAATTAATAATATATATTATTAATTTATAATAATATGTTATATTATTAACTTAGAATGTTATATTATTCGTGACACATATTGCATAATACTAAATGTAGGGTTTAAAGCTGGTCGTACGTCGATGTCAATGCGTGTGCGAGCACTTAATCTAGTTCATTAAATTTGCATTCTTTATCTACATGATATTACGTCAGATTTACATCAGATTTTTCCAACGTATTAGTCGATAAATTCGCAGTTGACAATCACAAAAATTGTAAAACGAAAATACCTATATATTTTTCTTCAAAATATTTTTTGATATTTATAAATTATTGAATAAAGTTGCATTAACTTTTTATTTTTATATTTATTTCTCTATAAAGAAGATGATATCTACAAAGATTAATCGCTGTATCATGCAACATCATGGGAATTTTTGAAACGAAAACATGTTAATGTCAGGATTATTCGTCTCTCGTATTTTACATACAAAGAAAATATTTGTGTTATTGTGTACGATATCGCTGTAAAATCTATAATAAGACTTTTCCGGTTCATCAAATATAGTCCAACGTATTTTGCAATTTTACGTTTGTCTCTGATGCGTAGAATTGGTAAACTGTATAGATCAACGAAAAAGTTTCAAATATATATATGTTGTTTTACAAATTTATTTTTTTCCTGTTTGTAGAATTCTTCGAAATATTTCAGAGCGAAAGTTTTATTGAAACATAAATCCGCGGGATCGGATCGACATCAACAATCCTCGAGAATGACACAAATATATTTTCAACATTCCGCAGGATATTTCCTTTCTCTCCTCCTAAAAGTTATTTATGAGATAATTTACGATCTCGTAAACAATCGAAAACGGGCGTCGAATTTTAATCATCGTCGAAGGATTTAGAAGATATTTGTGTAAAAATTACACGAACATGGAGGAGAAAGACCGGTGCCAAGAAATATTAATCCCATCGAAGAGGATCGTGAGCATATTTTTGAGATTATGGAGGAGCTAAAAATATATTTGTGACTTGAGAGCTTTGACGGTCCCGACGAATCATATCCATATTCACGCAGCTACATTAAGTATTCCACTGTACATGTGTCGTCCATTAGTTTATATTACAGTCCGGACTGAATTTGGAATGAGAATGTTTGTCTCTCCTTTCAATATTTCGCTAACGGAATTGATTCGGATATATACGAAAATATCTTTTGATGAAAATATGTATTGAAAACATGTCAAAATGATCAAAGTGAACACCAAAAAATCAATTGAATAATTTCTATAAGAGAATCTAAAGAATTTAAAAAATTATATTACACTTTTTTACAATTTTTAAAAATTGTATTTAATATTATATCTTCCCAAATTTACTCTTTATTGGTTAATTAATCTTAATGTTTCCAAGAAAACATCACAGCATTATCATATTAGGCTGTCGAATTTTATATTTGCCATATGATTGTAATGATTACAATACATATATTCAGGGAACCGTATTGATGAAGTTTTAAATACTTCCTGAGCGTTTGTATAGTTCTAGTTTGTATAGTAATTCTCTTCAATTGTAACCACTTTACATAAGTTCAAGGAGATGAGAATTTCATTAGCGTGTTTATTAACTTGTTTTCTTTTTTTCTTTTTAGAAGGAGTCGCCTTGGGATGTGGAGCTGCATCTGGCGGCAGCACGTGGGGATGCCAAGCGTCTCCGTATTTTATTGGACTCTGGACGTGTCCACGTTGATTGCAAGGACAAGGTAACATATTTTTGTTCCTTTCAGAAAGTTCGCTAAACGATCAGAAAAGTTTTGCAATCGAAATAAAACATTCGGGACACACAATTTTTTCTTTAAAATGAATTCTCTCTCTTTCAGATATCAAAGTAACTAACTTGGGCTTTTCTTAAGCGCACTCTTTGTTTAAACTCAATCGATTTAATTAGCTTCAAATTGGTTTGATTAATTCAAAGTCATATGAGATCGCTTAAGAATGTGTATGATGTTGTTGTTGATCAAGTCAAGTCGAGAGAAGCTCGCAGCTGATTGAAATAGCGAATAGTGTTACAATAAACCGACGATTTCATGGCAGAAGCGGCGATTTTCTCTCCTCGTTGTCAGCTCATTATGCAAACGACGATGAAAAGCGAGCAACGCGCGAGTAACGTTATACTCTTCTGGAAAGTGGTTTATTAGATCACGCACGGACACTAATCGTGCCACTTTTCGACCTGGAAGCCAAACGCGTTTTACCAGCGAGCTCATTCGAATGAAATCGTGTCACCGTCAGGATCGAATCGAATCGTGATTTTGTTTAGTCGGCAAGCAATAATAGTATACTTTCTGCTGCTCGTGACTTTCTGTCCACTCGAATCTGCAATATCATCTCGCGAAGCTTCATATTATTAGCTTAACGAGATATCCGATGAGTTCGATGTAAAAATAAAATATTATAAGTGTAAAGTACACATTTATAATTTATAAGATTTGTTTTGAGGTTTGAGGTTGTTTAGAGATTGTTTTGAAATTATTTTGAGATTTGATTTTGAGTTTTAAAGATTCGATTTGTGATTTATAATTTGTAATATTTGTTATGAAGTTCTTTTTAATTTACCAAAATAATGAGGCCTTTAATTTAATTAAAATGTAATTTATTTAAAATAATATCGATTTTTTTCAAATGACGCTTTTTTACAAAGAAAATAATTTTGTTACTTTGATTTTGATCCTTGTTATGCATACACATATTGTGTACGTACCGTATTCTATACACAATATAATATGTATTATACTATATACATAGTACGCGCTAATTGCGTTAATGGACTCAGAACACTTAGCTTATATCTTGATAGCTCGCGAGGATTGATTAGAAAATACATAGCGGCATACATTCGCCGGTAACGTTCACCGGTAGAGGAAAGTTTTCGTGGCCAATGAATCTTCATAGCAAGCGTTAAGTTTTGTAAATGAGGTCATTTTCTTTCAGGATGGTACGACACCTTTGATTTTAGCTGCCGCCGGTGGCCATATCGACGCTGTGACCGAACTGTTGCATCAAGGAGCGGATTCTAATGCTAAAAGACTGGTAAGTCCTAATCTTACGACAAACGATCGAAGAAAAAAATAAATGAAATTCTCCTCGCGAGTGTATAATTGCACGAGCGCGTCTTTCGTCTCATTTTGTATGATTAAAAATTTATATTTAACATGAAAGAAAAATATAATTAATTCTTTACATATATATATAATATATTCCATAATATTAATCGAAATAAATAATTTAAAAATTATTTAATTTGATTATTTATTAATTATTATTAAATATTATAAAATTATAAGTAGTAACTACTTATAATAAACATAATAGTAAATTGATATAATTTGATTAATTTATTTAATAATTTTTTTATTATTAAGTTATTGATTATAACACGAGAGAGTTATTGTTATCAAATGTAAAACATTAGTTATCTCTTACTTAAGATCATAGGAGATAGTCATTGATGAGATAAGTAATATTCTGAAGATTCTGTCATACTTTGTACGACAAAAAGTCTATTTGTGAAATCATATATGGTCGTTAAACGACGTCGCGTGCAATTCACAATACTTATTTTATAATTGTTGCAAAATATGTAAAATTAAAACTATTACTACTATTAATAATTATAACTATATAATTACATCTATAAAACAGTTGTAATGACATGATAATATGATGATGATGAGTTTATTTTATGACTCATTATTTTATTACACTTATCACACTTATTATTGATCTATAATACTGAAAAATATTTTAGCAGAAGAATATTTTATTATGTCTTCAGGTTTATACGTTATTCTATTTCTCTTATATCGACATCATATTTTTTATCAAAACCGGTATTGAGTAATCTTGAATTCGTATGCTAATTGCAATTAAAGGAAATGTATAACAAGATGTATAACGTATAACATGATAAGCACTATGATAAACACTGTGGAGCAAATTTTTCGATCAATTAATTTTTTTTGCTAAATCGAAAATTTAATCACAATGTAATAATTTTTTTGACAATTTCTTAATTTTCAAGAGTATTTAATCAAATCTTTTCACATGTTAATGTAGATTTTTTACATTAAATAGCACAGGTGGAAAAGATTTCTATTTATATTCTAGAAACCTAATCTAGGGAGCTATTCATTTGTAAAGTGCATGAAAAAATTCGACGCGATCTTATTACGAATATCATTTTCCTTATTTTTTCGTTGCTTCTCGAAATAGAATTCGTGAAAGCTTCCTGGGGCACTATTCCCCTTACGACGCGTTGTATCTTTTTTTAAACGCATGCAAAGAGTCTCAAGCGCGACATAAAAAGCTCGTAGCATGTCACGCGAAGTACCAGGAAGTTGTCGGGCATTCCTTTTTTAAGTGCCTCTTAAAGATTTATTGTTAAACCCACGCTTCTCTCTTTCTACCTTGGTGTCTCTAAAATTACGGCATTGTATGTAAATTGATGACAAAACTGCATTCAACCAAACAACGTGCTGCATCTTAACAAGTAGAGAAATAAAAAAATTTAGAAAGTGCATTGTAAGAACTCTCATGATCTTTCTTTCAATAATAATCAATAATCTTTATGAATTAAATTACAGAAAATATTTATTTATTTAATTATTTTTTGTGGAAAATCTGATCTAGAATATTTCAAAACTTATTTTTATTTTTTATATTATAAAAAAATTTTTATTATATTTTTATTATAAAGAATTAATTTTTATATTATAAAAAAATAAAAACGAAAACGCTTCGCAATTTGTATAAAACAAATTCCAGATCTTCAATTTTACGTTTGATACGATTACTGTTAGAAACGAGAAAGAAATATTGCACGAGTAAACACGCTCATGGAAATAGAAGTGTATAACATTCAATATGGAGTTAATGATGCTATTTGTACTTCTTTCCTGAGATTGAGCGGAAATAATGATGCGGTGTCGCACTCGACGCAGAATTACGCAAACGTTAGTTAAAAACCCGTTAAACGTATTCGTCGTCTTATGCAATCAACGGATTGAGATCCAAGATCGTTTTCAGATCTGGAAAACACGATTCTCTTTAAATTAATACTCTGGTATTCCAAGACCGTTACTTACAGGCATAATTATATCTCATTTCGATTTTCATTATTAATTTCTCAGTACGCGTAGTAATCTGCTAATAAATCGTTAAAAGCAACAGTAATTAAACGTAAAATAAATTATAGTCTATGAAGAAAATCATGTCATCATCCTCAACAAAATTCTTTTTTCTTTCGAAATTTAAAAAAATCCACAGAAAGAGAGAATTTGAACAGCTGTTCCGTGGTTTTGGAATTAACATGCTAATCTAAAAGAATATTTTATTTTGTAATATAAATATTCGCAAATCGATGAACTGTTAGAATCAAGTGAAAGAAAAAAAGAAAGAAAATATTTCAAAGCTGCTTAAATAAAGCACACGTGAGTTTGTGCTATAATATTGTGTTATAATGTACGTGTAAGTTCGCGTGAGTCTAATGGTAGAGAGCGTCTATGTAAAACATGCAACAACGGAAACGTGGCAGTTCAGGAATTATTGCTGACACTATATGCATCTATTGTCTATTTGAACATATTAATGCTCTCTTTTTTTCTTTATCGGATACATCATCACAAGTATTATATTTAGAATTAGATATAATTCTACATATGTATTATATATTTCATAAAGTGTTCATTACTCGTGAAACATTAAAAAGAACTTCAATAAAAAGGAAATAAATAATAATAGATCATGCATTTCTTCAAATTTAATTTCTGTTGAAGTGAAATGCACCTTTACTATTTTTACTCTTTATTTTAGAGTATTTATATAAAGAATACTACTATTAATATTACATCGTCGATTTCAGATTTCTAAAAAAATTAAAAAAATTGATATATGTACACATATATATGTACACATATATAATACATTCTGTAAAAAATATATTTGATATACATTTATTTACATTATATGTTAATATTGATTTTTTATTTATTATATTTATTATTTATTATATACATATATATTTTTTCAAATTCTTATAATATCTTATAAAATTTCATTTGCATTTTTTATGAATCTCTTGCAATCAATCAGCAATAATAACTTTTGAATAAGCGTGACATTTAATTCTTATTCATATTAATTTAACTGAATTGTTCTGACTTTAATCTTTAACGCGCAAATGTAGAAAAATTAAAAAAACTTCTATAAATGATAACATCTAAAAATTTTCTATCCGCGATTATTGATCGTCTAAAAATGAACAATACTGGCGAGGGTGAATGACACCGCTAGGTCGTCGACAGTCTCTGATAAATTATATATCTTAGATAATCGCGCGCTGGAAAAATCATGTTATCAACATAAACGTTATAAACAAACATTAATTGAAGCGATTTTGTAATGTAAAGCATCGAATTTGTACTTAATAATCGATCAAGTTTAATATCATCCGGGGAGAGTATCACGCGCCATTTACTATTGATTTATCTTTCGACCATTTTCCGGTGAATTAATTGAACTCGATATCCCGCACTTTTGCAAAACGAAAATAACTGACCTTTTGTTGTCCCACTTGGGACCGATGCACAATTGATGGAATTTGCATTCGTAAGCTATAAAGCGCGGAACCGCTATGCACGCATGCCGTGGCTGATTCAGCAGACATCTCTGAAATAAAATCAGATCTTCAATTCCTACCTCGTATTGAATTTTTCTCCAACAATCAATTCTCATTTTCGATACATTAATATCATTTTTTTGCAAAAAAATATTTATATTATTTTTTAAAAAATGCTCCAAAACTTATATACGTAAAAAGAAATTTAAATTACTAGGATACAAAGCTCATTCTTATCAAAAATATTTTTATATATTATATTTTTTTTATGTATTACCTCTTTTAACATATTTATAATGTTATAATTTTTTGTAAATAATATAAATAGAAAAAAGGACTTTTTAAGCCTTCAAAGATGCTGAGTTAATCGAAATGTCGTTTTAAATAAAAATAATTCAATCGCTTTAATTTAATAATTTGTTCAAATGTGTATATATATATATCGTGCATTTTATTTGTCAGGTTGACCGGGTTTTGCGAATGTCTCCTCGCGCATGATTGCACCGACAGCCGAAGCGAAAGAAACGTGTCGCTTCGACTTTTACCGCCAAACATGACAGGCTGCGATCGTTATAGAATTTCTGCGGTTTAGTAATGGATAGGTATGTCCCCCGCTTCGTTCGCCACGCACCGCGGCACATGTAACTCCACGCTCGTTGCATGCACCCGCGCGGCCCATTTCCAGACAGGGGAATCCGCTCTGCAAGTTGCAAAAAAAGAAAATAAAGTTCACCGCGCCTTGCAAACGGAGCGCGCAGGAGAGCATAACTCTGAGAGATAAGCACGATGAGGAATGTAGAAGCACCGAGAGAGGCCTCAATCTCTTCCTTACTCATTAAAAATAATATTAATGGCGAAAAATTGCGCCACACCTCGCAAAGCTTTGAAAAAAAAATTTCAATCTTGCTTCTCACAATCAGAAGGAGAAAAGTTGAAAAACAGGGCAAGCTGTGAGAGCTCGTTGCTCCTCCGAGAGAAGCTTTTATGGCAGTGAAAGTTCGTGACGGCTATATTTATTTAGGCGTGGGCCTATAAAGTCTGTGCAAAGGAAATGTGAAAATGAATCTAGATTAAGAAGTTAATATCCTTGGAAATTAAATCCGTATAGTAAAATAAAAATGTTAGAATGGGAATATGAACTCTGTTGTAGTTTGTATTATTTTCGTCGAGTCAGATTTAGATAATATTGATGATAGAATTTACGAATCTTTTTAATGGCACATTTTAAGATATTTTATTTTATACATATGTAACGAGATTTATTTATATAAATATTTATATAAAATTATTAATTTATTCATATAAAAGAGACTCCTTATATATAAGTCTTTTTAATATGAATAAATTAATAATTTTATTTATATAATTTATATAATTTTATTTATATTTATATAAATAAATTTCGTCTCATATGTATAAAATAAAATATCTTAAAATGTGTCATTAAAAAGATTCGTAAATTCTATCAGAAATATTTTTTTGTGAAAGTGATAGATGTGTTACATATCATGACACGAAATTTGGAGCATAATTAATTCGAATGATATTATCGCCGAATAATTTTGAGAAGTAAAATCTTAAGAATCTCTTTGCGTGTGTTGTAAGAAAAGGAATAAATTAATTTTCTTTCTCAGATTGCTTCCAAGAAGCGTGTCGAGTTTCGATGCATGTAGAAGAGCATCGTGAAAATTTGACAATTTACTAACATCTCGTGTCGCTTTTGTGATTTTTGATTTTTTCCAGATTTACTTCTTACATATTTCTTTCCGCGTGCTTATAAGATACGATCGAAATCGTATTCTTTCCCTCTTCTCCCCGCTCAAGGAATTTATCTTCCTTCGTGAAAGCGTAACGGTGGATTCTAATTGCTTCGTCATATGTAATCTCGAAGCTTGAAATAAACCAGAAACTCAATTGTATTTCGATATCGATGAAAGTTTCGAAAATTTATTGCTTCGCGCGCGAACACGATATGTGCTTCATGTAGTCACGCTTTATAACGCGAGTCATTATCTTAAATTAGGTGAAGGACAGGTCCGCGTATGCATTGTAAAACGGCGCTACGGTGCTTCGTAGAAATCGATAGTTAAAGGTTGCAAAGTCCCAATACAATCATATTATGTACGGTCGACGAATTTACTAATAATTGCAACTGATGTTCTATTATAAGGAACACATCTTTCGTAGAAATATTATCGATTTTCTTCTCTCGTCTCGTTTCGTCTCATCTATTATTGTACTTATCTGCATATTCTAAAGAAATTGTCACATATCGCGAAGAGTCTCGCGAACTCCACTTTGGACTTCTCGAATAGTCCACTTAATTTAATTATCTTGATTCTTGAGAGGAAGAAAGAAAAATATTTTGCATGACATTTATTTAAAAAAGAAATAAATATATAATAAATTATTATAATAAATATATAATATATAATAAATATTAATAAATATATAATAAATATATAATAAATTATTATAATAAATATATAATATATAATAAATATATAATAAATATATAATAAATATATAATAAATTATTCTTGAATAAAGAAATCGAAATCATCAAAAATCTTTTTCATAAAATTACAAAATACACTCATCTAAATTCATATAATTTTATTTTATTTAATAATATATTTATCTAATAAATAATTGCTCTAAAAATATTTGAGATACTCAAATCGTTCTATATATCATTATGTTATTATGTTAAATTACAAAATACATTCATCTAAATTCATATAATTTTATTTTATTTAATAATATATTTATCTAATAAATAATTGCTCTAAAAATATTTGAGATACTCAAATCGTTCTATATATCATTATGTTATTATGTTAAATTACAAGATACACTCATCTAAATTCATATAATTTTATTTTATTTAATAATATATTTATTTAATAAATAATTGCCCTAAAAATATTTGAGATACTCAAATCGTTCTATATATCATTATGTTATACCTACAACAGTGTAATTATATGTATGTCATATTAATTTATAATTTTATTATTATAATTTTTTTTCCAGACCGGGACAACAGCTTTGTTTTTCGCTGCCCAGGGTGGTTACATGGATATCGCAAGTCTACTTTTGGAGCACGGAGCGATCGTGGATTCGTGCAGTATAGTAAGTGAGAGGCGACAACGTGTAAACGAGATCTCGTTGCTCTTTAAATACTAATTTATTCCACGTGGATTTCAGGATGGGGGCACCCCGCTCTTCGTCGCATGTCAATACGGCCATCTGGATGTTATGGAAGGCTTAATAGAGAGAGGTGCCAGTCCGAACGCTCACATGAAAGTAAGAGAAGGGAATTTTTTTCTCTACATCGATGGAATTTTATATATCGAGGATAAGAAAATAAGACATAGCAGATTGATGATTTATCAGCATTATACTTTAATTTATTTTTGTCAAGCTCTGTTAAATTCGTCAATTGCATATGTTTCTCATAGCATGATGAATAATATCAATGAATAATTTCAATAACTTAGATATTTATCTTTACGAATAGCTCCATTTCTAAATAATTATTTTATCGAATATAAATTTCTCCCAAGTTGAGATGTAAATTTCTCCGGCGAGTTAAATTGCTCTTCATAGACATGTTCAAGAGTATAAAATTGAAATTTATCGCTCTCGGAGCGATCCCATTCGGTCGGAAACATTACTATGTATTATGTGTATTTGAGATAACTATGTGACATTAATATGCGAAAGTTAAGAATTAATTATGGCTTGTTAGGATGGCGCCACAGCGCTGTTTATCGCCGCCCAGAACGGTCATCTTCGTATTCTGGAGGTCCTCCTGGAACGCGGGGCGAAAACGGACGCGGCGAGAACGGATGGCGCCACGCCTCTCTGGATCGCGTCACAAATGGGACACGATCATATTGTCAGGAGATTGTTAAAAGCCGGCGCCAAGGTTGACGCCACTAGACACGTAAGTCTTGTGTGTCGAGAACCTCCTTCGCGTTTTCCATAATTTACGGAAAGCAAACTGTGTTGCGTCACCGCGAACGATTTATTGTCGCAGGACGGAGCGACTCCGCTTTTCAAAGCCGCCCACAAAGGTCACACCGCTGTCATCGGTGAGCTACTCAAGTATCGTCCCTCGCTCGGAGTCCTTCCGGTAGGTCTCAGCGCAAGTATTTAAAAAAGAAAATTAAGAAAATTAAATTAATTTTGCGAAGTAATCTTATCTACCGACGACAATCTATTTTAAATAATTTAAATTTCGCAATTAATAACAATTTTAAATGAACAAGTTAGAAGGTGAGATTTATATATATAAGATTTATATATTTAAAATTCCACGTAGGAAACATATCATATGCAAGGAACGATTAAGATCTTTATCGTTTTAAGAACGGTGAAAGTGCATTGCACGCTGCAGCCTTGACGGGACACATGACAGTCGCGAGGCAGCTCGTGGGAGCGGGGGCAGATCCTTTGCTCGTAAATCAGGAGGGCATCACGCCGCTTCAGCTGGCTGTCAGGCATTCACAGACGCAGGTCGCTAATTACTTAAGGGATAAAGTGAGAGTGCGAACTGCATCCTGTTAATAATACTTCCTGCTCTATCCTAATATTCCTTATATCAAGATTCAGGATATCGTTCGGCTCAAATATTTATAAGCAGGATGTAGACACATTAGAGATACAAGAAAAGAGCTTGATTTTAATTTGTTTCCATAAGAGTTATTACTGACAAGAGAATCTTATATTATATATAATGTTATATATATAATAATAATGTTATATATATAATGTTATATTTGAAAAATTATTTTATTTTGTTATATGTATATATTTTATTAAAGAATATATCTGTTATTATATATAAAAAATATTCTTAGCATATTTAATGCGAGCGTTATATTTGTTATTGTCTTTCATATTACTAATAATACTAAGCAATTTTTTTATGACAATGCTCTGTATTGTATAAGTGATATTAACGATCACTAAGTACGTAAAAAATGCGACATGAAAGGAAGTTTAATAATTTTACATGGTAATGTAAGTTAACACACTGACAAGCACAAGTCGGTTATATCAATAGAAAGTGTGAGCAGAAATCCGTCTTTATAAGAGAATGATTAGATCTGTTTATTTTAATTGCTCTTTTTTTCTGAAGCCTGAATTTACGCCAATTTGATTTTAAGTACAGAAAAAATAAAGTGAAAAGTGCAATTGAGACGAACAGATCTATTTTTACGTAGTGTATATAATCACGATACCGTTCCATTCTGTGGTAAATATCCCGGTAAAAATATTTTAATACATTTTTCTACTGTAACTATAATATGGCCAAATGTTATAAAAGACCGAAAGATAGATCTGTTTTTTTTTTATTTGTATTTCACAGTGATATAACACATTCACGTTAAAATATATACCATGAATTATATCCGAATTTCTTAGCTCTTCTTATTAGCTATAATCTAATATTATGAAAATTCAACGTCTGTCAGCAGTCTATCTGGAGCATAACTACCAGTAAAGATATCGAGAGTTACTGAAACTAATGAGTTTCTAAGACTGACTGATTTGCCTTGACATACATATTTCCTATTATTCTATTACGCAAATAAGATCTTCTATCTATTACATAAGAGGTGCATAATGATAAGGTAGTTTTGACATCTGTTTGTAATACATTTTATTAAAATATGAATATGCATAATATCGATGCACCAGATAATGTTCTGCGAAAAACTGCAGTAGTTTAACTATATATATATATATATATATATATATAATATATATATATACAATTAATGATCTTAAAGTTCTTACTGCAATAAATAAATTATAAGTGTGATATTTGAACACTTTAACATATTTTTAAATATTTTGTAATAATTTTAGCTTTGTGGGGAAGTAATAAGTATTCTTCCCATCTTCCTAACACATAGCACTCAGTTCATTAGTTATAATTATTGTTATTGTTAATGAAAAAGTGCGAAAAATTAATAAATAACTTTATAAAGTAGTTGTTGCTATTAATATATAAAGTTATGTACATTACAAATATATTTCATTATACAGCAGCATTGATATTATTGTTCCTTTATACGAAATATATGTATATTTATTACATAAATTTATGTATATATAATTACTGCTGTATTAATATTATTTATATTTTGTAGTTATATTTATATTTATCACAAAATAATTCACATAACACATGAAACGCCATAAATTGAAATTACATTTCAGCCTAACATACTTGAATAAAATGAACAATTTTTATCAATTCTATGATGAAATCATACTACAACTAGAAAACTAGAATTAATGTAATGTAGCAAATTAAGTTCATATTTTTAATTAAGAACAAAATCTATTTAACTTTTCAATTAATAAGAAAAGAAACTTTTTATTTTACAATTAAAATCATTTTCATTAAATTAATAAAAATAACTTATGTTGTTTAAAGATAATTATATACATGTTATGATTTCTCTATCTTGTTTTCTCTCCTTTTCTCTGTGAATATATTACATATTATATATTATGTATCAAGATATATATTTTCATTTTTTTCATATTCTTTTCTTATCTATTAAACAAAAAATAGAACACAAAAAATATAAAAATCCTAAATAAATATTAAATATTATATCTTAAATTCGCATTTTATTTTCATAGCATTTTTAAATACATGTATTATGTAAGTATAAGTAATTTTATAGATTACTTTTATAAAGGAAACTTTGCAGAAATTCTTTGTTGCCAAATCTTAAATCATGCCAAGGATTTATCGTTCTTTATTAAATTTTATTTTAAATATAAATATTATTGCTATCTTTTTGAAAAGAAAACAAAAATTTTTATGAATTATCTTGATTTAACAAAAATTGCTTTGAAACCTTGTAACATTTTTTTCTCTTTTAATTTTACTGAAATAAATAACAGAAAAAGATTTTACAATAAAAATATAACGTTACAACAATATATAACATTATTTTTGTTTAGTGTATTAATAAATTAGAAACATGCGCAAATATTGTAATTGCTTTAATCTTCGACCTTGTTGCTGCTAAGTGCTTATTTCCTATTTCATTTAAGATGCAAAGTATCTTCCACTTATGACAATGCACTTTACTCCAGAAGCATGACACGCATTAGTCAAAAGACGTCGCACTTGTGACTGAATTCGTCGCCGATACGTTCGACTATGAGTTACGAAATCAACTAAGTAGAATGGATTTTATGCGATATCCATAGTGCACTGATAAGAGAGATAACGAAACGTACATCGCATGTATTTCACAAAAAATTATCAGTTATATACCGATTCTGAAGGAATACTCATCATGATTCGTGATCGTATGCCTGATTTGCGTGCAGTTAGTATTCTTTTTTTTCTATAATTATTAGAAATGTAAAAGAAGAGCTTTAAATAATCATATATCTGCCTGTTGTTTCATGCAATGCGCTAATGTGTGAATCATATGTGTAAATAAAATTGTGACGAAGAAAGAAGTACGGCTTTAAAATCGATATTTAGAATTCATTACTATTTTTTTCGCAGTTATTTTACAATTTAAAGCAGATTTATGTAAATTCCGATTAATTTGCAATCGATTAATTTTATCAAATAATATCTACTTTATTTTGTTGATATACACACAAAGACATACAAACACGTGGGTGGAATTGTTAATTTCCTGTTACTTGCAGCATGAAAAAAGATTAGATTACGAATTTCATAGTTAGAAATTTAGGCAATTTTTCTAGTTAAAGTAATCGTATTATTTAATTTGATTGACGTATCTCTTAACGGGCAACGAAATTATCGAATAACGTCAATTTCTCCAGAGCCGAAGTAACAGCAGTACCTTTGGCAGAGGATTCTTGCAGGAAGTACACCTTCAAATAGCTCAAAATAAAAAACTCAAGGAACTGCTCGATCAAGTACGTATAAATACTATCAAAATCACTCGTTTCATAATGAATATGCATTGTATTGATATAGGCCGAAGAAATACGCGCGCTAATCCATCTTATAGACAAAAATATTTCCATTGTGAAGGACTTGCATAACAATATTCTATCACACACGAACAAAGGTAATAATTACAAAATAATTATATAGTTTAAATCTATAATTTATATAAAATATTTGTTATATATTTGCAGATATAAAAAAAGAATTGGAGACGCGTACATGTACGATCTCACAAACAGCTGTTCGCGTGCAGCAAATGTTACGAGGTAGGTAAATTTGTACGTGAAGTAATTCCCAGACAATTCTCATGACGCGTGTTCGAAATCATCATTCGAGTTCCATATTATTTCTTATGGAACTTATATCGAGGAGCATATTCCCGCTTGCTTGAGGATCTATGTAATCTTGGTGTAAAAGAATCGCTAGGATCTGAATTTTGAGTTGATGTAGAAGTACCGGAAACAAGATTCGGCTCTGGAGGTGGCGTTTGTATCGACAACAATCTTTCCAAATGTGTCGAGTTTGGATCTAACGTATCGTCGCAAGATGTTGCGAGTTGCTGCGAGCAAATACCAGAATCTATCGAGTTGTTTCTGTAACGCATTATCATCGAAGGTGGAAGACGATGAAGTACAATTTTTGGCGTCGATCGCCTGCATAGATCCAATAATTCCGAATGATTCCTGTGATTTATAAATGATGAATTAGCGCTCCTACCATCGCTCTCCGAAGTGGTTTTGTCTTTCAGTTTCCTGAAACATTATATTATCATGTATATCTTTATATTTACTTTAATTAATATTTTTATTATTTGCATTTTAAAGAATTTTTAGTATATGTTTGATAAAATAAGATCTATAAATTCACTTAAATATTTATTATATAGACTAACATATTCATTTAAACATTTATTATATAGACTAATATACCGTTGATAATGATTCATTTCTTTTTCCAATTCAGGATATTCATTTAATACATCGAGTAACTGCTCTTCGTCGTATTCCGAGTAGATCTTGAATAGTAAGCTCTCTGCATCATCTTCTAAATGAGACTTCAAAGCAGCAAGTTTTTTCTTCAGCGCAATTAATGTGGGTAATAAATTGTCTAAATTATGTTTCTTCATCGCTGCTATGATAGCATTCACTGCGTTATTATTATTTGTCGTGTTAGAAGTTTCATCGAGCTCCGGTGTATCATCTTTTTGCTTTTCACCGGACGACGAGAGCTGTAGACGATTATTACCGATTATGAACATCACATCCTTCAAGACACACGCCCCTTCCTCCGTCGTAACGTCGATGGAATTATGGTCACATATTTCACCAAGTATATTCTTAGTTAGTTTCATAACTAATTTAAGCTTCGCCGACGCGTCTAAATGTTGCAACATGTACTCGTAAATGACGTTACGTTTATCTTGATTCACCCTTCCAGGTAGCGTCAACAGTTTCCTCTCTCGATCGCTCATTCTGTGGCCACAGAACGCACTATGGGACCGATAATTGTTATAATGATATATACTTTCAACAAACTGTTTAAAAATTAGAGTCTTATTCTTCGCTAGGAGTTTCTCTTCCACCAGGAAGATTGTCAGCTCGCGTATCATACCATCCGCATCTGATAGCATCGTCAATATATGAAAAAAGAATGGTCCCTTCATCTTTATAAAATCTTCCAGCAGCAGTTGAGTAAATATTACAATTATAGCTTCTCTCACTCCCGGATTCGAGTCTTTCATACTGATGCACATGTCAGGCAAATACGGCTCTACTAGATCAGTAAATCTCACACAAATATCAGCCAATGCTTTCGCGGCGTTTATCTTGACTGCGGTCTTTATCGGCGACTCCGAATAGGTTTCTTGAAGCATCAGTTTACCGAATATCGGGGTGACTTCTTTCGCGATTTCACGATCTCTCAGCGCTTGCTGGCAAAGAATGACTACCGCGGATGCCTGCAGATTCTTGGTCTCTTTCGTAACTTCCGGCAATGATTCCCATTGTAGCAACAATCGTTTTAGAGCCTGTAGAGTTGACGACGAAATCTTGTTGGTGCACAAAAGCGATGCATGTCCCAATGTACAGATAGCTCTTACCTTAAGTGTCTCTTGCGCAAGACTTACACTTTCTTCCAGACTTAAGCCTTGAATCTCCGCCTCTGACAGCTCCATTAGTTTCAGCATATTCGTTTCCATTACCTGGCTACCATTTTCAGCATGCAAATATCGTAGTACGGCGTTCAAGATATCCAGGCAAATGCTGATTAAGTTGAATGTGATCTCAAAGCGGCAGATACAGTTGTAGAGATACTGATGGAGGTCCTCGAGGCAATTGCGATCTAAAACGCACCATGCATGCCTCAAAACATGCAGAACCAAACTTGCGTGATAATCATTCTTCTGGATAATTTCCTTATAATTCGCGATATATTTATCTATAGTCGGAATCTTCATGTTCTCGACTAAGGCAGCTAACAGTATCCACGCGCCTATATTATTATCTGTACCGATATGCGACTGCAAATTCGATATCATAGTATTGGTGACAACGCCGTTCTTAATCCACAAACCGCAAGCTTTCGACAAGTGTTTTCTCATTTTCATATTACTCAATTTCTCCAGCACTTTCCACGGGAGATTATTAGCAGCATCCGGAATGTATGTAGAGGCTTTCATTATCCTATTTAGCAATACATTTTCCAAACATTCCAACACCTTTTCTTGTACTTTAACTTCGATATCGTATATCTGCGGTATAACAGCTTGTGTCCATTCGTCGAGGAGGCTCGAATTATGAGGAAATTGTTGTAAAATATCTGAAAGAACGTGCACCGCAAATTGACGCACAGTCAAGGTGGGATCCCTGCAACGATCGCTTATCACACGCATCATCCTGTCTATAAGTGTTGGGAACATAATGGATAAATTTCTTAGAATTTTCAAAGCGCTTCGTTGAACCAACGCACGCTCGTCGTTAACTCTATCTAGTAACATTGCAACAATAATATTTGATCCTGGTAATGGATCAATGTCCTGCGACAACGCTCTTTCCAATTCATCGAGCATAGGAAATTGTTTATCCGAAGTTAAAGTTTTAAATATCTTTTCAAGAATCATTTTATCGGCATCGTTATTGCAGTCGGAAAACGAAGCAAATGTTGCCATGGCTTTTCCTCTTACCAAGATTGATTGATCCACGCAACGGGATGATACAACGGCTACTAAAATTACTCTCATTTTCACTTTCATCTCTTTGTTTAAATCTTCGTTGTTTGATAAAGAAAATTCTGTCAAGAGCTTTCCTATGATTTCTTGTGCGAATAGTCTGTAAGATATCTTACTATTGTGTGAAAATAATATTATATCTCTGAAAATCGTAATTATAATATCTTTATTACATATATTTAACAGTTTTATTATAACAGCTGCTTGTCTTTGGCGACCTTCCGACCTTTCTGGGCATTTTACCATCAACTGATGTATTAAAGTTACAACTGCCTGCGTTGTTTCTGTCTCATGAATTTTTAACAGATTTTTAAAAAAATATATAATTGCTTCATGTACGATAATAATAGACTTTGGTTGCACATTTGTATGAAATAACAAATCAGGCAACATGTATTGTGCTATTAACATTATAGTTATGGCGATAGTGCCATGACTGCTACCGCAGAGTTCTTGCAAAGTCATAAATGCATTTTGAGACAACGATGTTAGTCCATTATTGTTGTGAGGCTTAATGTACATCTCCAGTCTTGTAATATCTAATAACGTGCGTATTGTAATATCCAAGGATTCTGTATGTTCCTTGAATCGAAATGACTTCAACATTGCAACAAGATCACAAATAATCCTATTCAATTCTTTTATGAGCTTTAGCTTTTTCGAATCTATCATAACGTAACAATCTGTTGATTCATCATCAATACTAGAATTTATCACATTTGTTTCTTTGTTACTTTTTCTAACGGGAGAAACTAAGCTTTCTGACATCTTCAAGGTTTTGAGTGCTCTCTGGTACAAGTTGGGATGATAAATTCCAAATGCATTGCTACCAGGTATTGTGAGAAACATAAGATACAAACTTGTAGCTTCCAGACAAGCCTGTCTGAAGTCTTCCTCGATCTCAGCACATTGCCCAGTCTTCATTATGTAACCAAGCATGGCAAGCAGACCACGTATGTTGATATTCAGGATCATCAGAGCTTGCCACGAATATTCGGAGGTTTCACGCTCACATTCGTTGGCGACGATCCATGCTTTCAGACTAAGACGACACTTGTACAACAACTGTCTCGCGTCGCCGCTCTCCAGGTACTCGAGATAATCATCAGGTGGTTCGTCGTAAGTCACAAACTCCGCGTCCCAAACTGACTTGATCCAATCTTGATCGAGATTGTCTAGCTTGAAATCGTGAAATATACGCAACGATTCCATCATGCGAGAGAAATGTATCTATTTAAAATTGCGCCCAAAACATCAAATCGTTATCATCTTCTCCCGCGTGCGGCTCTCGCAGACGTAAACATAACCTTAACTTATCGTTGCGAGATAACGCATAGAGATTTGGAAAGGTTTCAGGTTATCGTTTTCTCATGCGCATCGATAATTATTTTACGGTTCTGTCTCTTCGGTATATACGTACCAGCTAATGTTGCGAAAAATTTATCGCAAAACATTTCGTTTACTATAGTAAAATGCATGAGGCGGATAATAGCGTCCATGTAGAAGCAAAACTGAATAACTGGTTACCAATTATATATACACATGTATATACATATATACATATATATATATACATATATATATATACATATATATACATATAAACATATATGTATATAAAACATAAATAGAAACATAAATCTAAATAAATTATATTATTTTTCAAATTTTATACATAAATATTTAGTATCTCATTAAACATCTATATAATTCAATTTAAAATATAATATATATATATAAATTTTATATATACATATATATATATATATATATGTGTGTATGTGTGTAAATTATTAATATATTAATAATTTATATTATATGTTAATTACGTGTATTACAATTAAATAATAAAAAATCAAATTTTGTAATATTTATATAATATTTATATGTTAATATAAATGTATAAAACAAATATGTAATATTTTACATGCACACACACATGTGTGTATATATAATTTATGAATGAATTAGTATATAATGATCTAATGAAACATTAAATATTTAAAATTTGAATAACAATATAACTTATTTAGGTTTGTGTTTTTACTCATACAATAGTTTCATTTAAATTTGTATACTGTATATTTGTACTTTCTTCTCATAATTAATTCTACTAATTATTATTTTCAGATTTGGGAAAAGATGTTACAGCTGTCGATGACTTAACTGTAATCATGGGACAAAATGGATCTATATATACAAGAATCAAAATATTGCAATATACAACTATGATGCAGTTGTTTACTGAGATTATGGAAGATTATAATGTATCACTATTACGATATCATGATAAGTGTCTCTTGCTTTTGCAACAGCAGCGTTCATTAAGTGTGTAATACAAAATTTTATTTATTAAAATACAAATATATATGTTTATTATCAACTCATCAAGTAGATTATTTGTTAATCTAGTAAGACGGCAAGTTACAAGTGAGGAATTGGACCATATGCTAGACACCCAAGAAACTAGCTTATTTGTTGACAATGTAAATATTTAAATTTGCTATTAATTTATAATATTTTTTACATATATCAAATATGTGATTAATTATATTTAGATTTTAGAAGACAGCAACATTGCAAGACAACAATTATCAGATATAAAGAGCAGACATAATGATGTTTTGAAATTGGAAAAATCAGTCACAGAAATCCGAGATATATTTGTAGAAATTGCATTTTTAGTAGAGAAACAAGTAAGTATAACTATTTTCCTGTTTGAAAATCATATATATAGTAACACTAACGATACAGAAAATATGTAGAATTTTTTTATAGGGAGAGCAAATCACTAATATAGAATATTTTGCCAATAAAACGACGGATAATATCGATGGCGGGCGCATTCATTTGAAAAAAACAGAAGAAAGAAGCCATAGATATAGAAAGGTAAAAGATATTTAACAATTTAAGTTTTATTTGATCTCATTTTGTGAAGGCGATATTATGATTGCAATTATTTTTACAGCGGAAGATCAAGTTAGCCATTATTGTGAGCCTAATAATAATAATTCTTCTTTTGTTCATTATTATATCATTGTAAAATATGTAAAATATGTCACAGACATTTTATCAATATTTTTAATTTTAGTTTAAATTATATGAATAAAACCTTTGTATGTATAATATGTTTTTATATAATAATTTACAATTATTTTTTGTTAGTACTCACGCATTTTTCAAAATAATTTACGAGTGCTTTCGCGCTCGGTCTTAATTTATAATTGGCTGTAGTACATATGAAAAATATTTCAAGTACCTTCTCATATTCTTTGCCCAAATGAATTGCAGGTAAAGCTGGACGTGTACCTAAAAAAAATTTTTATTTTTAATTCAATCTAATTTAACCCAGTTAAACCACAATAATAAATAATTCATTATTATAAACAATTAATAAATATTTAAAATCATGTACACTATTTACCATATTTATTACATGCACGTGGCATAATTTCTTTGAGGAAAGTAACACTTTCATCCATATTAAGTTTAGAATCATCAAGTTGATTATCTATCAAGTCTGTGTCTGTAATTGAATCATTAAAAGATTCACTTTCATCAAGGTCTTCAACATGAGGTGCTGATAAAGATATCATTTCCCAAAGAATAAGGCCATATGTCCAAATGTCAGCAGCATTTGTTACTGGTCCGTCTTCTGCAAGATAAAATTTTTAAAGAAGTTATACAATTGCAAATTAGATATTACAATCGCAAATGAATGTTGAAATTAAATTTTTAAATTAATGATGATTTATGATTTCAAAGACTATGAATTAAAAACTTTACATATATAATTTTGAAGTTTTTGGAGAATTGAAACATGTAGCTAAACAAATAAACATGCCAAGTATAATTTCAGGAGGATTCCAGCATTCTGTTCCAACATAAGAAAAGTTGCCTTTTGACATATCTATTTCTAGAGATTCTGTCAATGGTAAAGCATTTCCAAAGTCGCACAATTTGACTACATTGAAATCATGAGACACTAAAACATTCCAACTTTTTATATCTCCATGTAATATATATGCTGTGTGATGTAGATACTTCAATCCTTTTGCGACTTCAAAACCAACTTTCAAAATATCCTTTGCTGGGAATGGTTCATTTTCTAAAAGATCATGTCTCTCCTCTATCTTGTCACCTAATTTATGAAGCAATCACAATATTAATGTAAACATGTAGATCCCTAAAATATTTAAATCTTTCAATTTCGTAAATACCAAGTGACATATCCAATGCTTCCATAGCCAAGCAAACTTTTCCATCTACTCCTGTGGTAAAAGCTCTGAAACCGACGATGTTGGGATGATTCAATCGTCGTAGAACATCTGCTTCTAATCGGAGACGTCCATTGTTTACTTCATTGTTCTTTCCCTTTAGCCATTTCTTTACTGCCCAAGGGGAACGTGCTAGTCCTACTTTTGGCGATCTTTCCAACATATATACAGCGACTCCTTAAAAAAAACCATGCAAATAAATCATACTAATTTAAACGTTAACATTAATTAATCATTTTTTATTTATAATTTGTAACATAAAAAGTATTGGAAGACCCATACATACCAGTGCCATAGCCTATTTGTTGCAAGAAAGGCGATGCTGGTATTTTTATAGGAGTATTCAATTCGGAATTATCCGTTTTGCATTTTACTTTCGTTGGCGTACTGAATTCAGCCATGTAAACGAAAAGGAGAAATAAGAAAAAGTAAAAAGTGGACGAACCGACCAAACGAGGGTACGTAACCGTCGACTTTCAAATAATTTAAATTTTACCGAATCGCGCAAGCGCACCTTGCGATGAATACGATTGGACCCAACCATGCGTTTGTTCGTTTTTAGTCGCACCCTCCACATACTAGCTTCTTCCTCTTTCTCCAAAAACAAAAATAACGAATTAGAATCCTTACTGGACTTGACAATTATATAACTAACGGATTAATTGACGAATTTTCGCGACAAAGTCTAAAATTCAAAGTCGGAGACGCGCGATGACAGATCGATCTTTCGCCTGTTCGAAATAATTCGGAGGCCGCCATTGGCCAGTCTCTCCGCGCAAGCGTCGTAAGATCTAGTGATTCGCGCAGTCCTGGCCGTGAGCCGGAGATTGGCGGTCCTGCGACCTGAAAGCAGTCGCTCGCTTCAAAAGAATCGAAGCAAAGATGGACTCCTGAGAAATTTTTATACACAGCAGTCCTCGTTCGACTTTGGAATACTACGCTGTTACTCGGTCGTTAAATCTCTATCCGGGGAACGCCCGGGGGGCCGACGTTCTTTTATGACCACGCTCGCGGTGTGAACGATGATCGTGCAGGAACCAGTGCAGGTAAGAGGCCGAGCTCGTCCCAGGCTCCTTTATCACGTTGCTGTAACATCGCGAATTTATATATCGGGGCGCATCCACGTTTGCCACTATTGACGTCCCGCTGACATCGAGAGCACACGCGCACGCATCCCCTGCGTGGCCTCGGTTACGTCGTACGACGATTTCGGCGATTTCGTCCCCGAGATCGTCCCTTAGAAATCGTTTCCTGGAACGACGACTCGATATTTTCCCTTCGTGTTTTTATCCGAGTATTATACGCGGTTCCCTTGCGAGAAGAAGAGAGCAGGACGAGCAAGGATTCCGTCTATATAATAAGCGCGAAACTTGATCGTATCTGCGGATTTCGAATAATTAATAACGCGTATTTTTAATGGTCAATTGAGATGCATGAGAGGTGGGAGATGTTGCTTTCAGGGATTGCTCGTGTCTGTTAAATAATGAAAGATTAATATGTCGCTTTGTATACATATTTATATATATTTATATATATTTATATATAAATATTTATGTATACTATTATTTATTTATGCATATTTGTAATTATCATTGGTAAACAAGAGATTTATGGATGTATTAGACAATGAGATATCTGGATCGTGATTCTTAATTATATGTAATAAAATGTGCATATTGATTATATTCCACCTTATCAATTGAAAATGCAAGGCATAAATTATAAACTATTAAACTTATATAGCATTTATATAACATTGTGACATTGAAATATGAAGAATACTTGTCTCTTTTTTTCTTTCAAGCATATTTTAAGAAAGACTCAAATAAACAATACTGTACTTTATTCAAATGAATCATTTGTGTAATATATAATAATGTATTATTAAAAGGTATATTTTTCTCAGATATTGCACTGCAATTTAATATTATATATTAATGAATATTTTGCACACATTACTGACAATAAATATTTTTCTGCAGCCAAGCTCCCTTACGTCGTGTATTCTTTTCTTGTTAATTTAATCGCTCACATATTGCTATTGCATGATTAATTATCGAGATAAATATTGAAATTTCTAATTTTAGGCGGCCATATGGCATTGTTTGAATCATTATGCCTATCCAGATGCTATATTCTTGGCAGAAAGGCTGTGTGCAGAAGGTAGGATCTTTTACTTTGTTCAATTTATAATATTATTCTTATATTTTCTTATTAACTTTTAAAATAAGACAAAATTTATAATTATTTATATATTAATACATATTACATATTGTTATATAGTGGACACGGAGGAAAGTTTATTTCTTTTGGCAACATGTTACTATCGTTCTGGCCGGATTAGGCAAGCTTACGCCTTATTATCTCAGAAAGCACCTAGTTCGGCACAATGTAGGTTTTTACTAGCAAAATGTTGTTACGATCTGGAAAAGTAAGTAATGTTGTCAATTTACATATTGTTCTGCATGTAATATATAATATATATATATATATATTACATGTATATGTATATATGATATGCAAATATGTAAAAATTTTATTAAAAACTTTTAGATATGCCGAAGCAGAAGCTGCGATAATCGGCGGATATTACAAGCAATTAAAGAGTTTGGAAGAGATAATAAGTCAATTTGGGGAACAGGCATGTTTTTCTCTACAGATAATAGCAAAGATTTATTACAAGATGATGCGTACTGCGAGAGGCAACGAAGCGCATAAGTTAGCTTTAAAGATGAATCCTTTCCTCTGGCATTCGTTCGAAGAACTCTGTAACGTTGGAGAGAAGGTGGACCCTGCCAAGATTTTTCAAGTAGACAAACTAGATTCCTTTGCCATGTGCCATGGTACTGCGTCTACGCTCAGCTATGTCACTGAACCGGATCTTATTGTACCTGGAAATAATGGCAACAGTACACCTATATCAAATGGCACTAACTTGTATGTATATATTATAAAATTTATTATAAAATAGCTAAATTAAAATATATTAATAAATAAATTATTAATATTTTATTTGCGCATTACAGGACACCAGTAATGGCACCGACGCTGATAAATGGCGGTCAGGTACGCTTGTGTTCCTCTGCAGAGGACACTCCGCAAAATGGACCAGTTCATTATAATTGTACTTCGATATCGCCGAGAATCAAACTATCGCGTTATCGAAGTATGTTCAGCAATTCTATGAGTCCCCTCACGCCTAGTTTTGGTATTTTGCCACTGGAAAGTAATACACCTGAGCCAACTGTTCCACCATCACACACGACGCTCATGGAGGCTAACGATCAAAAGAGTCTGGCAAAACGCGTCAGTAGTCTGAGAGCTCATGTGGGAGTAAGTATCGTTTTTTAGCTTTATAATAAATCATTGTTTATATTCATAATAGTATTTTTGCTTTCATATAATCTGAGTCATGGTAACGATATATTTTCGCATTTTTTTTAGCAATTAATGTCGAGGAAAGAGACACCACTACAACAAGGCAAGTCAGTATTTTCCCAATCGGGTAATGCAAGCAATACTGCCAATATTGTGACAGTGACAGCCGCTAATCCGACTTCACCTCCGTCACCAACGTTTCAAAGTACCAATGTTAGACGTTCGTCGCGACTCTTCAGTCATAATTCAGTAAAAGTATGACTTCTTTCATTTCACTTTGATTCTTCTAGTTATTTTCATTTATTTGTAATTTTGATATGATTTGTATATATTTCAGGAGAACAATAAGTCACCTAATAGGAATAAATTTGCAACTCCAAAATCTCCATCTCGGAAGACGAAAGCGAGACTCGCTAAAACGAATTTGAACAAGACCAATTTCAATGAGTTAAACGAAAGAAATAGGAACGAAAAAGAGAAAAACGAAACGATCACATCGGAAAAAGCAGTGGCTAATGCAAATGCGCTTAACGCCCAAAGTAATAATATTCATTCTGTAATAACATTACAAAAGCAATCAGCGGGTATGTTAATTATTGAATTAATATTAATTAATTTCTTCAATATTTTATTATTATTATCAAAAAAGTTTGAATTATTTTATATCTATAACTTTTTAGAAGGATTGATGTCTCTGTTGCGAGAATTAGGGACAGCATATCAGCACTTGAGTCAGTTTAAATGTATGCAAGCTATTGAGATTTTAAGTATACTGCCAACACAGCATTATAATACTGGTTGGGTACTTTCTATGTTGGCTCGTGCACATTTTGAAATGATGAATTATAAAAAGGCTGCTAGGTAATTTCTTAATAATTAGACATTTCTTAAACATTGGATCTATTTCAACATTTTTTGCATTCATAATAAAATAGTATACATTTATTTGAATGAGAAAGAGATAAAAAATACATGGTAGAAGGTCTAATGTATCTAAAAACGACCTTTGTCTCTAATACATTAACATTTCGTTTTTTATTATAATTTTTATTATAATTTTAAATTCATTCAATTTGTTTTCATTTTTTTTTTTTTGCGCAGTTATTTTGCGGAAGTGCGACAGTTAGAACCACAGAGAACAGAATTGATGGAGATTTATAGTACTGTCCTTTGGCATCTGCATGCGGAAGTGCAATTATCGACACTTGCTCAAGATCTGGTTTCTCAGGATCGTAATTCGGCAGCAGCATGGTGTGCCACGGGTAATCTCTTCTCAGCACAAACAGAACATGAAACGGCGATCAAATTTTTTCAAAGAGCCATTCAGGTATTTACAGGCTTAATTTCAATGTATAAAAGTAATTTGCACGGCTATTTCATTTGTATAAAAGTAATTTGCAATTCTTTGTAACATTTTTTTAGGTGGATCCTAATTTTCCATATGCCTATACATTACTAGGACATGAATATGTTTTGACTGAGGAACTAGATAAGGCAATTACTGCTTTCCGTAATGCCATCAGACTTGATCCCAGACATTACAATGCATGGTAAGTTTCTATTAAAAAGATGTTACAATTTTATTCATTGTCTACTACTTCTTAATTAGTCTCAGAGTTTAAATTATTCTCTTCACATTGAAGGTTCGGATTAGGAACGATATTTTCAAAACAGGAACAATACAGTTTAGCAGAGTTACATTTTAAACGGGCCTTACAAATAAATCCGCAGAATTCTGCACTAATGTGCCACATAGGTGTTGTGCAACATGCTCTAAAGAAAACCGACCAGGCATTAAAGACTTTGAATACCGCGCTAATTAACGATCCAGATAATACTTTGTGCAAATTTCATCGCGCGAGCATCAATTTTTCTATCGGTCGGCACATGGAAGCTCTTAGAGAGTTTGAAGAACTAAAGAATATTATACCCAAAGAATCTCTAGTCTATTATTCGATAGGAAAGGTAAGAGATTCTCAAACGATAATTTTTAAGGCATAGTAAAATATTCTTTTTCTTAAACAGGTACATAAAAAATTAGGCAATACCCATCTCGCGTTAATGTACTTTAGTTGGGCGACAGATTTAGATCCAAAAGGTGTTAATAGTCAAATTAAGGAGGCTATACTAAGTCCCGGTCAAGGAGATGACGATTCTCCACCAACACAATCAAGTATATATTATCAGATATATATAATACTATATAATACTATATAAACTAGAACTTTAATCTTTCAAAACTTTAAGATAATTCACGCCAAAAATATGGATATTTTAAATTTATATAACAGAGAAATATATACAATTTTTTAATTATATTTTGTTACAAGGAATTATACAACAAAAATTTAAATTAATACTTATTCAAAGTTATTATAGCAGATGAGCAGCAAGCACAAAATAATTCAATGGAACAGGATATCGAGACGAATAGGGAAGGAAGCACTGCGCCTCTTGCTGGAAATGTCTCCGTCGAGCCTCACGGTGATGACAGTGACGATAGTTTATGAAAACGATATATGAGACTTCCGTGAAAAAAAAACGAAGCATTATTATCTTCGTTATGGGTCGAATTATTTGTTCATCGGCCTTTGCTTGCAAAATCGATAAAATTATTGATGCGCTATCATTGATTTAAATCGAGTAGTTTTCGATATTTTTTCGAAAGCTGCAAATTGTCTGTGCGCGATGTGATTAGGTTAAAAGAAATTATATTATCCTCCTTGCGTCATCAAATTTCTTTTTGGTATCTTGCACGAAAGATCTCTTCGTGTAAGTTCTTATATATATGTATATGAATGCGGCTCTTACGACAATAGAAACTTGTGTATCGTATTCTTCATCAACTTGTACATTACGCGTTTGCCTCTGTATATTTTTTTTACGGTTGCTCGGTCGCCTTTTGTATTTCTTCGTACTTCTTCAATCGTTGTTCCCTCTTGTGCCTCGTTTCGTTGCGCATCAAATTCAATTCATTTTAAGTCTGATGACGAAAGTCCATGAAATTTTGAACAAGATTAGGTCGAAATAAAAACCAAGGTATACACATAATATCCAGATTTTTTTCCATCTTACGGAGACGAGGTATTAGAGATTCACGGTTGAGTAGAAACTATCGCGTCGTAAAAAGAAATGAACGAATGTAACCGTAAGCATGTCTTGTACGTAGTTAGGTGATGTAATTAATTAATCGTTTTCGAGTAAGAGAGGGAAGAGAGTCTTGTGTAAATGTAAATTATTATTACTGTGTATTTACCGCTATTATTACAACTACAATTAGAGCTATTATTACTATTATTATTCGTATGATTATCATTGTTGATTTATATAGTGATTGTGGAGATATATCGTCGGTTGCTCGGCGTCGGAGCGGCCACTGGACGATCGTGCAATTCTCATCGTGAAATAAGATCCATTAATCGATCGAACATATGAATTCGCGACTGCGAATTTCGGCGAATCGATAATCGTGCGATTAAATTATTCGATTTCGATTTCGATAGCCGAAATTAGCACAACCCGCGCAAATGTCTATATATATATAGAGAAACGCTCGTCGAATTATATTCTTAATAGTACTGGACAGAATTTATGACGTTTATTGGCATCGTTCTTCGTTATCGATATTAGGTGTACAATGCAAACTGTCAATTCCGAATTTCCCGGAATAAAAAGATCGTTACGTGTTATTCCTGGAAGAACACAGCGTATATAAGTACGTTCGTCTCTCTAATTTCAAGCGGATTGAGTTACGATCGTAACGCATGTCATCACGCGTAACTGTAACGCTTTATATTGTACACGTAATTAAACGAAAAACTCGTCACGAAAAAAGAAGGAATAGAGAAAAGCTAATTGTACTGACTGAGAAATACGTCTGTGTGATACAAGACGCGCGTATCTTCCTCTTATTTTTCTCTCCCGCTCTCCTTTTTTGTTTCTTTTTTTTTAATTTATTTATTTACCTCGCATTCTCCTCTCTTCTCGCACGTTCTTCCGCATGCATCTCGTATCTCTGGGAGAGAACAAAGAAAAAATTATAAAAGTATAAAGTCCCTTTTGCATTTCTAACGCGTACATAGCAAAGCGGCGAGAATCGAGTTATTTATTATTTTATCTTTATACATGTTTATTTTTCTTACTGAACGGAAAGTGAAGTCGGATTTATCTTCCAAAGAGGTTTAGGAAACAACTACACATATGTGTGCGATGTCTGTTCGTCTTTATCCAGCTTCCGCGATATCGAAACCGCGATGGATTTCGATCGAATTCAACAATCGCTGCCGCGTTACTCGTTTACAAAAAAAAAAGAGGTGTATGTGCGAAATAAAGGCCTGCACTTTTTATGAACTGACGCTATTTGCTGTTTTGGCGAACACATTACACCTGTGTCCTATGTCGACAATAATAATATACATGTCGAAAGAAATCTATCTAACAGAGTTCTGTTTGTTTCCCAGATTAATCGACCTAACGATGGGTCACATCGATAATTTTCAATCAACTACAGTGCTTTCTTACACAGAGTGAAATGATTTAAAATTCAAGATTTAATCATAAGGATTTATATTAAAAAAAAATATACACATTCTCTATGTGAAAAGCGATAACATGTTTACAACGATGCGAGATAACACTGAAAAGTAATCAGTGATACGAAAATCGAGTCGTTGGGGAGCAAGATGATGGCCGACCCACGAGATCGGTTGTTTATTTCGTTTTTGGTTTATCGTTGCTTACTTGAGTCAAGAGTCAGAATAGTTTCAACTTCGTCGTGTGGTATATGATGCGACGAACGGATCGAACGGTGAGCATGAGCCAACAAAAGTCCAGGAGAGACTCGGACCTCGTGCTGTCGCATTTCGGTCATCTCAAGGAACACCTTTTCAAGTTCCTCGTCATTGGCGATTATGGTGTCGGTGAGTTGTCGCAATAATCGATAAACGATTGCTCGCGTTCAAATTCGCGATTTACATTTATATATCATTGACACGTAAAATGTGGAAAAAATTTTTCCTAGTAATAAGAAAGACAAAAGTATTATGTACAAGAATATATTCGATGATCTCTTTATTATCATTGATTTATCGATTATCCGAAAATTGATTTTTAAGTGCACTTATTTAGTAATTTGCAAATTTTAAGCTATTTCTTTATTAATTTGGAAAGCGTATAATTTTTTTAATTTTTAAGATTCTGAAAATTTAATTTTTTAGATCTCGAAAATTTTTGTAAAACTTTACAAAAATCTGTATACGCATTTTTTCGTACATATTAAAAGTGTACAATACTTTAAAAATGTTTTTATATATGCAAATGCATTATAGACTTGTGCAAAATTTATAATTTTGTTTGAATTTGTACAAAGACTTTTTATTTCAGGCAAAACTGCGCTAGTCAGAAGATACACGGAAGGTAAAAATTTGCAATTGTTTATTTTCCGTTTTCGAATTTTTATCGATAAAAATTCACGCGCGCAAAAAGTATTTGCTATTGAAGCGTTAAATGTAAGCGTATGATTGGGATCCGCAAATAAGAAGATCGCGAGAGAGCAGATCGGAAAGAGAGAGAGAAAGAAATGAGAAATGTGCGCAAGCCGGTTTATCTTTAAAGACACGTGCGTCAAATTGTCAACGTGCAGTGCGACTTACGATCATCATTATTAAAACCTGTATGTCATCGGTGTCATTGCACAGAGTGTCGAAACTGTCTTTTCCAGGGAAGTTTTCCTCGAATTACAAGATTACCATAGGCGCCGATTTTGCAATAAAAACGCTCGATTGGGATCCGCACACTAAAATAAACTTGCAACTATGGTATGATCTGTCGACGTATAATTTATTAATATTATTTATATTTATTTATGTTACTATTTTATTATCTTTTTTATTTTTTGCGATTTCTTAAAATTTTTCTTAATCTCGCAAGATATCATTATAAGAAAAAAAATGATAAATTTTGAATATTTCAGGGACATTGCTGGTCACGAGAGATTTGGATACATGACGAGAGTCTATTATAAATACGCGTAAATATAATTTTAATATGCTTTTTATTCAATTTGATTTAATCGGCATTTTTTTCGTATTTCTTTCTATTAATTATTACTATAAATGAATACTATAAATGAATTTATGTGTACTTTGATCTCTAATAATATGCTTTATGGAGATAAGTTTACGATGCTACATTTTTTTATTAAAAATTTTAAATCAATTTTCTTAATCATTGATTTAACTTATTTATTAACACAGAATGGCCGCAGCTCTCGTATTTGACATTTCACGCGCGGCGACCTTTCAATCGATGAAAAAGTGGCTGTGCGATCTTAGGGAAAAGATCACGTTGCCCAATGGCTCGGATATACCGGTCATTCTTTTAGCAAATAAATGTGATATATCAGTCGCCGTTACCGACGAGCAGATCTCCAAATTCTGCAAGGAGAACAAGATAAATGCCTGGTATGCGACTTCTGCAAAGAACAATACCAATGTCGGTAGGTGATTGAAAATATTATGTAAAAGAAATCATCTCTCTTTTTTCAATTTATATTTTTCAAAATAATTTTCCTTTAATATATTTTAATATTTAATATATTTTAACACTTTGATATTACAATTTATTGATACAATTTGAAAGAAAGAGATAAATTCTTGAGCTTGAAAATAAACTTTTCTATTTTGTTGCATTGATTTTGTGCAGTTTTAATTATTTTATTGTCAACACAAGTTTTTTTTTTACACGATATGTTACATATATTAAGAATGCTTTAAATTTCGAACACTTTCTATGTATTTAAATCCATTCGAAAACATGCTACACGATTAAGAATGAAATCTTATATCATATATCATTAACAGTCGAGATAAGTCAAAGACTATAATTGCACTATCATAAAATTTTCAGATACAGCGATGCGCTATTTAGTAGAGAAAGTATTGAACGCAAAAATCGACAATGGTATACACGACTCGATTAAATTGCAGCGTGGGAACTTATTGAAACACCAAAATCTTGGTTGCTGTATATAAAGCGAGATAGATTATTTTAAGATTTATTTTAATATCATTTATAACTACATATTATTTTATTTTTGTTACTTGACATTCTATTTATATATTTTTTTATTAAAAAAATATATATATGAATATATACAAATATTTTTTTTCTTTTATTATAATAGAAGAAACTAAATATAAGATCTAAATATAAGGAACTAAATGTACTCATATTTTTTTATAATACATAATAGAAGAAATTAAATAGTGTGCACATAGCGCGTTTTGTAATGTTCCAATGTAATTATAAAAAAGTTTTATGTAATAGAAAAGTAAAACTGTAATTATCTCGTTAAACAACTTGTATGTAAAAATTTAGATATTGTATTATGCAATATTTGTTTTATACAAAAATCTTTGCCACTTTTGCATTTACTATGTAAACTACATCAGTAACAATTTTTTTCCTTAAATTTTTATGCGTCTCGTTATGAATTATATAAAAAATAACTATGAAAAAAAATATAAAAAGAAATTATAAATATATTTTAATTAATCTTTTAACTAAGCTAATTAATCGTATCTGAAGTGATAACTTTTGATAAACATAATTTTCTGAATTTTCCGAAACATTTCATATATTCATAACATCTTATAAATATCTTTGTTACCAACGCTAATTGCATACATACAAGTTCTTCTTATCTACTGTATGTAACAGATCATATATTATCAAGCATTTAAGTGGCATTTAAGATTGTAGTTCCAGTCAAGCAAAATGATAACAAGACGAGTGTTCACAAGACGGGTTGAGTTAGGTTGCGAATAAAGTGTGTCACGTCACAGCAGTAGCGAATAATAGCTCGTAGAATGCAGTTTACATTTCTGTGTTGCTTGCTATTCGAATAATTTCTTAATATATATGTGCCATTTTAGAACGAATTCGATATACATCATTATAATTTAGCGTACAATACAGGATATAAGTTATATTATTTGGAGATTCTTTGTATTTTGAAAACAAATAGAGTGAATATGGCTGGTAATTTTCCAGATACTGTAGAAACTGGTAAGTGCGACGAAAAACTTAATAAAATATTAAAACAATTTAATTGTATTTATAAATTCTGTCATGTATCAAAATTCGTATATTATTTTATGTATCAGAGAAAATTTCTGAAAATTTCATGATATAAAAAGAAAATATCTCAAATCCTAGATTATAAGTGTATTTTAATCATCTATAATTACTATATAAAATTCTTTAAATTCTGTAACATGAGAAACATTGTTATAATTAATAGTAATAATATAAAAATATAAAACTTTGCTTAAAAATCTTTATACATAAAATAATATTATTCAAATAATAATAAAAATTTTTCAATCTTAATAATCTTTTTTTTAATGCAAAAACAGATTCTACGATACTATAAGTTTAATATTTATTATTACATTTTATGATGCAGTCCTAGGAAGTATACGATTATCTGAACTCGGCCAAACATTAACGCACGAACATTTTGCTCTCGATTTTCGTAAATTTTGCTTACCACCACCAAAACATATTAATAAACATTTTCCCAAAGAAAGTCTACATCTCGAGGATATCGGATATGTCAAGCAGTATCCGTAAGTCGAATAAAAAAATATATCTTTTTACAATACATTCGAAATTATAATATTACAAATAATCTTAAATAAAAAAATGTGGATGACATGTGATGAACAATGTTAAATGTTTATATCGATACAAAAGAATGGTATTGTGTATTAATAACATTTTTTAACGAGATAATAAAGCACTTTTTATAATTATATAATTTATTTTCGTTAAATATTCTGGAAAAAATTTGAAGTATACTAATAATTTTGTTCGGTGAATTTCTTAATTAAACGATTTCATTTAAAATATAGCAAAGATAATATTTTTCACCTAAAATTATGATATACAAAGATATTGACGTGTGAAACAATCCTCGCAATTTCTATAATTTTTATAATTATATATTAATAATGAACCGATTGAATAAATGTTATTAAAAATGATACATAATTAATGACACTAAATATATTGATCCAGATATAGCAGCTTGAGTAATTTGAATTTTTATGACGAAGAAGCGCACAGAGCTGTTAATATGGATGTAAAATTATTCAAGGAAGCTGGTGGTGGGACTATCGTGGAAAATAGCAACCACGGTTTGCAACGCGACATTATTTTAATGAGAGATATTAGTCAGTCGATGGGAATTAATGTAATCGCTGGAACTGGTATGTTTTTTTATTACGTTATTATTATTTCTAAATATTATATCCAATGTTATATAATTATTAATGTTACATATATAATATATTTGCATCTCGACAGGATATTATGTCGCTAGCGTGCAAACTGCATCGACTCTCGACACGACTAAAGAAGAAATGTACAATCTCATGTATAAAGAATTAGAAGAGAATTGTGTTGGGCTTCCCAATGAGCTGAAAGTAAAGGCTGGATTTATCGGAGAAGTCGGCAGTACTTGGCCGATCGAGGGTATATAGCTACATATTAGCTTGCTAAATATTTTTCCGTTTATTGTGTTTATTTATTAGAGCGAAATATGTATATTTAGTTTATTAAAGACGTTGAGCAGATAAAAAACGAGAAAAGAGAGAAAAGTGTAATTGAAACGAACAGATTTCATGTGCAACTTATTAAATTACAATATTTTTGTAAGCAGAAAGTAAACCATGCTTACTAATAAAATAAATATAATCAAGATTAATTAATAATAAAAATAATTAATGATAAAATTATGTCTTCAAATAATTTTACATCTGTGATTAGATTTTGAGAAACGTGCCATTTGTGCGACTGGCGAACTTCAAGCGCAATTACACTGTTCTGTGAGCTTTCATCCTGGAAGAAATGCGTCTGCGCCTGCGGAGATAATGCGTATCTATCAAGAGGCTGGTGGAGATTCTACTAAAGCTATCATGTCTCACATTGATCGTGAGATTTATTGACTTTTATTTATTTATTGACTTTTATTCATTAGTTTTTCTAATTAGGCTGTACATCGAAACTATTTCTCTGCAAATACATTAATTAAATAAATTTAATAGGTACATTAGTCAAAAAGGAGCAGATTATGGAATTTGCTGATGATAACAAGTGCTACATCCAATTTGATCTATTTGGTATCGAGTGTTCTTTTTATCAACTACATCCATCCATAGATATGATATCAGATGCACAGCGTATCAAACGAATTGCACGTCTGAAGAAGGAAGGGAAACTACATCGTGTTCTCATGAGTCATGACATTCACACGAAGCATAGACTAGTACGTATTTTTTAATATCTTTATTCAATTTTATGTAATAATTTTGATTATTCATAATTTTGCTTTTGTAAATTAATTTTAATTTTAATTCATAGAATTAAATAATAAGTTATTTAAACCGATTTAAAAGATTAAAGTTAAATAGAAGATTAAACATTTGGAATTATTTTATCAATTTTTAAGATACCTTTCGGCGGCCATGGATATTCTCATATCGCGAATAATATTCTGCCAAATATGATAAATAAAGGCTTTACGATGGAGGAGATCGAACTAATAACAGTTGAAAATCCAAAAAGATGGTTAACTCGATAATATAATCTATCTGGAGAACGAAAGTTACAATTTTTTTTTTTATAACATAACATTTTTTAATGATGTTTGTAGATAATTATAACAATTTATTTTTATTATCATTCTGCATTGAAATTGCATTTTTAATTAAGACAATATGAGTTGTATTGTGTATGTATATTTATAAAAACAACGTACAAGTTATAAAAAATGATATCTATGAAAAGTAATTTTTCATTTCTTTTACTTTAAAAATCATAAATGCCTACATATTTAATCCTCGAAATGTTTCATTAGTTAACAATTAATGAATTAGTTAACCTCGTTTATTAACAAATAATTTAATATTACAATATTATAATGTAAGATTTACTGTTCTATAAATCGACAAGAATTTATTACTATTACAAATATTATTTGATTTAAAGATTTATTTGAGTCTGTATCCTTATCAGGGAGCACTGTGTTTATATTTATTATCATCAAAATAAATACGTATTCGTGTTAGCAATATACATAACATGTTTGAAAAGGTATAGCTATCGGTTATAATTCAAACATTATAATATTTGAGTTAAATGTGACACAGTTCTGAGTATGTCACAGTAGTTCTAAGTATCAAATATTACCTCTATATCGTCGCGCTATTTATAAAATAAGGACACATTACGCTTAGATAATTATAAAAAGTGTATTGCCATTAAATATAAAATTAAATAAACTATAAACTCTTTGTTTTTAACAAAAATAGAATAAAGCAGAGTAAATCTGATAAAAAATCGATATATCTGATATGAAAAATACCAGTATACCTGATAAAATTATAGACGGCAACTACGTGGAAACTGGTAAGAATGAGTAAAGAAAAATTATAAAATAATTATATAATGTAATAAATTGCGTTTACATATTTTTATACTGATATTTATATATTATAATATTTATATTATAATATTTATATTGACGAATTCAAAAATGATATAAATCTGTCAAATATTATGTTTTCATGATTCAAAAAGATTTTTATAATTTTTCACGAATTTTGCGTAATAATGCTTATCGCGATCTTCTAAATGTACAAATCATCCAAATATCCATCTTACTGAGCATTTATTATTTGTATTTTATGCTATCTATCTAGTACTGGGACCCACGAGAATGTCTAAACTCGGTACAACATTAACGCACGAATACCTAGCATGTGATTTTTCCAATCTTCACATGACTTCTTTATACGAAAGCCCATATGATTTTGGATCCTATTCTTTAAAGAATGTCGGATATGTTAGACAATATCCGTAAGTAAAATTAGAATATCTGTTTAAACGACAAATTTTTCTGTATATGTGTATATGTATTGAAATGATATATGAAAAAATATCTCGATTATCAAAATAAGAGCAATTTATATTCAATACAAAAATAGTTTTGTTAAATGACATTGTTCAATGACAACATTTTAAATGCAGCTTTGCAGTTAAATCTATGTTTTACAAATTTATTCCATGTTTATACAGGATGTCCCGCAACTACCGCTCCATATTTTAAAGATAGATTCTCTGACCAATTTAAAAACGATTTTTCCTCAGCGAAAATGTCGAAGAAGATCATTATTTTTTGCATATTCCTAATTTTTGTCATGATGTATCTTTCTAACTAAGCCTTAAATTAAAATTCTATTAAAGTAAACTCTACCTAAAATTAATTAAAGAATGTGATTTTATTAATATTTTATTCTCATAAGGCTTAGTTTGCGAAAAACCCTTTATTTTCAATCATTTATAACTCGAAAACTATTAGTGCCTCGACATTTTCGCTGAGGAAAAATCGTTTTGAAATTGGCCAGAGAATCTACCTTTAAAATATAGAGCGGTAATTGCGGGACACCCTGTATATGTAATCTTTTATGTATGTTTATATATGTTTAAATATGTTTATATACTAATTTACATTTATTAGAATGTGTAATTTAAAAAAATAAAATGTATTTTAATACATGTTTCCCGAAACATTTCACTCTATCGTATAACAGCTCCATATAATCTCTACTTTTATATGTTTTCTTATAATTACACAATCGATAAATAAACATCAATATATTAATTAAACTATTAAATAAATATTGTTAAAAGGAATAAATATGTATTTAACGAAAAACATTATAAATCAGATATAGCTATTTGCATAATCTGCGGCTTAATGATAGAGAAGGAATATCTACTATTTATAATGAAGTGGCATTGTTTAAACAATCTAATGGTGGAACTATCGTGGACAAATCTAGTTGTTTAAATCGCAATATTTCTTTATTGAAATCACTTAGTAATACAACCAATGTTAATATAATTATTGGAACAGGTATGATTGCATAGATACTATGTATATAATATCTTTTTAAATTCTTTGAGATGTATTTTTCTCTCGGTGAAAAGTTAAATTAATTTTTTGCGTGACGATTAAGAGTAAGAAGTTATTTTGTGTACTAAAAAATATAAATAAATAATTATGTATTTTTAAGTTTCTTTTTTAAGTAAATCTTAATAAAATTTTAACTTAATGAATAATTATATAAAGATATTACAGTAAGATTAAAAAAATATTATTCTCGATAATTTTGCTAAATGATTGAAGGTGCAACTTTTATGCATTATCAATAATTTATAAGTAAAAAATTGTAACTTTAACAACACATTACAAGAATTCAAAATTAATCTTCAAAATTAATCTTCAAAATGTGTTATTAAAATGTACAATAATTATATATACCATTCTGTATGATAATCTATTTCATAACTTCAAAATCAAAAATTCTTATTCACAAAATAAATTAATTATCTCAATTAATCAAAAAAAGATATTTTCATTCTTTACGAATAATAAATATTTGGCTAATTTCAGTTTCATATATTATCATTAATTACATCATTAGTTATCTTATATTTTTGCAATTTGACAGGTTATCATATTTCTGATACAAGAAATTTAATGACTTGCACGAAGACTATAGAGGAGATGTACAATAAAATGCAAAATGAAATGGAAAACGGTTGCGAAACGGATATCAGTGTGAAACCAGCATTTATTGCAGATGGCGGCGATATTCTTCTAGGTACACATTTACATGCAAAGAGAAATATATATATATATATATATTTCTCTTTTACATTTATATATATATATATATATATCTAGAAAATATACAATTATAATATTATAATTGTAAAGTTGTAATATGAAATATCTCTCTCTAATAATCTCTTTCATTAATAAGATATATGTAATTAAATAATAATAAATCTAATTAAAATTATATATATACATATATATATATATATATATATATATATATTTAGTATATATAATGGCTTACAAAAATATATTTTATCGAATTTACAAATAAAATATATATTGGTAAAATTTTATTTCGAATATAAGATTCATGAGCTATATTAACTATATTATGTTTGTATTAACTTAGACTTTGAAATACGTGCTCTTCGTGCAATGGCACAATATCAAGAGCAATTTCGTTGCCCCGTGAGTTTTCATCCCGGAAAATACGTAATTCCACTTACCGAAATAATGCGGATTTATCAAGAAGCAGGTGGAAATGCCACAGAATTTGTTATGGCCCACATTGATCGTAAGATCCACGATATTTTTTAATTAATTTTCAAGTAACTTGTCTATATAGAAAACATCGCTAGTATATTAATTAAATTAATTAACAGGTTCATTAAGGGCAGAAGAGGTCATGGATTTCGTCTGGGACAACAAATGTTACATCCAGTTTGATCAGTTTGGTGTCGAGTCTTCTTTTTATCAATTAAATCCACGCACTAATATACTGTCAGATACGCAGAGTATCCAACTTATCGCAAAGATGAAAGAAGAAGGAAGACTACAACAAGTTCTCATGAGTCACGATATTCACACTAAGCATAGACTGGTACAATATATATTTTTCAACAATCAATTTTGCGTAATAAATTTGATCATTTACATAATTTTATTTTCATTTTAACGCATCATCTTGAATTTTATAATCTTACTTAATATACTTCTTATTATTTCATTTTTAATTTATATGATTAAATAATAAATTATTTATATTAAAATATTAGAATTATCCTGATATTGAGGCAGAACTGATATAAGCATTAAATTATCCTTATTATTGTTTTCAGATAACTTTTGGTGGGCTTGGATATGTACACATTACAAACAATATTACACCACTCATGTTAAAAAGAGATTTCACGATGGATGACATCTATCTAATAAGAAATGAAAATCCTTATAGATGGCTTAACCGACTTAATCTGTAATCAATTTGCAAAATAGATTGCAGCAGGGCGTATCTCATATACTTTATACGAAATATAAAAGTTTTTTAAATGTATTTGTTTTTTTATTAAATAAAGTTTTTTATTAAAAAAAATTTCTTATTTGCAGTCTATTTTTCTTATTTCTATTCTATAATGAGCATATTGTAAATGTATTTTAAATATAGGGCAATATAAAATTTATATTTTATTTACAAAATACAACAATGTATGACTTTGGTAAGAATCGGTACCCATCTTAAGGTAACGATATGTGGCTGTTTTAAATGCCACAAATTAAATATGTGTGCGCGACATATTTACTACTTGTATTATTTATATCTCTTCTTGGCGAAAAAATAATCTATAAAATGTACTATTTTATAATATTGTGAACGAGGTACAAAAATTAATTGGTTCGATAACACAGTAAAGATTCTGTTTCCTCTCTTCTTTCTCTTCTTTCAAGGAAAGAATATTTGATCTCTTCTCGATTTTTTAATCTCTCACTCCTCCTGGAATTGTGAACTTCTTACAGGATTCATAGCGATAGAGACCGTTGATACCATTGTTTTACTGAAGTCCTTTGAATAATCTGCAGTTGAAAACAAAATACGAATGCATCTTGATAGTAATAGAACTCACATTTTCAATAATAGAACTCACATTTTCACGTTAAATGTAAGTAAAAAACAAATGATAAAAATAGCAAATATAAAAATATTTTTATTGAAATATCTTTGTGAGATATTACAGAGACAGACATGTAATGTTACACAAAAGAAAAATATGTACAAAAGCTTGAAAAGATAGTCATGAAATAATTAAAAAAAAAACTATTATATTCGTAACTCGCAATTTACGAAAATTAAAAAAACAAAACTCAAACATAAATCTTGATTATGTTTTAAGCCAATAATTAAAAATAAGTAAAGAAAAATAATATTTAAGCAAATTAAATAAACAATAATTAAGCGATTTATGGTAAAAAAATGCGAAAAATCCTATTAATACATTGTTAATTTACTGTTGAAGAGATGCAAAATTATTCGACGTCGCTCGCTCGTCGTTAGCCTCAAGAAGGAATTAAAAAGCTGCTAGGCGTAAGAAGAGATTAATGATTAACCCTTCGCACTCGGAGCCATCTCTGCTAGACTTACGATGTTCCCTCAGAGGGGACATCCTAGTAGCAAAGGGTTAAAAGATGCGATTAAGGAATCGATTAGCGCGCACACGCATACGTAGTTTGATCACAGACAGCGATACCAAAATGGCAATCAAACAAAAAGTAAGACGCAAACTTGTGGTGCCCTTGACTTACGAAGTGAGCGAGTGGTCGCGCGCTCGGTCAGAGCTTGGTGAGTGTTACCGCGTGACGTTGCTCGAAGTTACCTTGGACGTAGTCCTGCTGATGAGCCTGAAGACCACCACCCGGTGCGCTGCTGCCATACGGCGTCAAGCTCATCCTTATCCACGAGCAACCGATCGCACCGGCATACGCCTGTCTGTATTGCTTGTTCATGATGACGTAGATGATCGGGTTCACACATGACGCGAAGTACAGCAGCAGATATCCCAGCACATGGCATTCTGAAATAGTTGGATGTTTAGTGCACACAATAATAGGAGAGTAAATTAATAAAGAACATATCAAAGAAGAAGAAGAATGAAAGAAGATGAAGAAAAGAGAAACAATTGGACGCCAATACATAGTTATTAATATATAAATGTATTCGCACCGGGACATTTGACCTCCGCATCGGCCACCTTAACAATGGTGATCGGCAGATAGCACGCAAGGAAGCTGATGAAGATCACCAGCACCATCTTCGTGATCCTCCATTCGCTGCGCTTCTGCTTGATCTCTCTTATGTCTCTTCCAGGAGTATGAGGCGATTTTATCGTTGGTGCGGTATGCTTTCGCATTCTCGATTCTGATCTACAACGTCAGGTTCCGATTAGTTTATTGTCGTATAATAATAATAAAAATAAAAAAAAGATTTATGTGCGAAGCTTCAGAAATAATGAATTACTTGTGCACCACCCAGAATATCTTGGCATAGCAGCCGACAATCACTACGCAGGGTATTAGGAACCCCATGATGAAGAGAAATGTCTTGGAAGTATGACCGTGACGATCCTTGATGATGGAGCAAGTCTCCAGATTGCGATCATAGTCGAATTTACCTGGTGAAAAAAAAATTATAAGCGAATAATCGATAAATAATGTATGATTAAAGATATTAAAACGAATTTTATTTATTTTCTTTTATAAAAGATGATAAAATTCGCAGAATATAATATTTTTCTCAAATAATTGAATGAAAGATATAAAATTGATTGATTACAAAATGACATATAATAATAAAAATGTTTGTAATAAAAATGACTCACCCCATACTCCAAACAGCGTAGGTATCTGCATCCCGTAAGAAAACACCCAGCAGAAAATTATCATCGAGGCAATCCAATATTTTTTGTAAACTTTGGTATAAACAGCGTGATGCGCTATCATAATATATCTACGCAAAATCAAGAAATTTCTTTTTTAATTTCATATTTTGCTTTGATTTGATTACATTAATTTAGAATAATTCAAATTTCAAAATAAACATTTAACGTAAACATTTCAAGTAGATTAAATACTTAAGCTGGAGAACAGAGTTGAATAGAAGCTAGAGACACGCACCTATTGATAGTGATAGCTGCTACGGATAAAAGGCTGACACCGACGTTTCCGTATCTGAAGAAAGGCACGGAGACACAAAAAAATCGTATATCCGTCCAGCTAGCATTGATAAATCTGATGGAATCAAACGGCAACACCGATAGACAGAACATAAAGTCGGCGATGCACAAGCTATATCGACATAAGTTGAATCACTTTTAATTCACATAAACATTAACGAATCGTATTAAGAAATCTTAGTACGTTAGAAATCAGTTTTTTTTTAACTAAGAATGATGATTATCGTTTGTGTGAGGTAATCACTAACATGCAACTATGATTCATACTGTTATAGTAGGTTTTTAAACGCGTGTGCAAATCATAGCTATTTATATCACATATTTAAATAAAGAAATCTTTATTGATAAAATTAATAAAATAAAATTAGAGAGAGATTTAAATTATTGTATACCTTATTATAAAAGCTGCTGCAACATTGCGAACTTTAGGATATTTGCATAGAGCAACGATCGTTAACAGATTACCAGCTAGACCAATAATCATGATAATAATCGCTACTACTGCCGCAAAAGTTCTCAAGGGTTTCGGAAATCTGCAACAGATATATTAATGATAAAAACGATATTTCCTTATTTATTGTAGTTTGTTTTATTGATAGAAATTAAATAATTTTAATTTAGATATCAATATTTTTTAAAGTTTACTAAAATATTATAAAGTGCGCTACACGAGCGCCATTTATTTTCTTTCACTATATTCTTTATTAAACTACAATTAAAAATTTCCAAAATTGAAGAGATATTTTATCGAATATAAAAATTTGTATAAAATGATAATATTAAATTAATTTATACAAGTAATTTTTTAATCAAACTAAGATAAATTATTATTAATATTTTTTAAATAAAAATTGAACTTTTTATACATGATATTAGATCAATCATCGAAATTATCAATATCCAATTATCGATATTAATTTGAAGTGCAAGAAGATACAAGATTCATTCGATTGCAATCTATTATATGAATAATCGGCAAATCTAATTATATTTTCGAATATCTGCGAATTTATCTCTAATTTTAACTTCTATATTTATTCATTTATGTAACAATAAATCATTTCATTCATCTAATAAATAATTATATATATATAACAATTATGTTATAAAATTATGTAATATGTAACCCTTCCAATGGATACACCTTGACGTTGGTGGAAGGGCTTAGTACCTAGAAGGTTTATCCTGAAAGGGAAGCTAAATATCCAAACGATTCATGATAATGCCTTAAAAATATTATCACGAATCGCAAAAAATTCATATGTAATGAGCGTATATTAATGAATTAATCATTTTTCAATATATCGTATGATTGTATTTTCGGATGATATTGTACTTTCATTTAGTTTCAACAAGCGATTAAATTTAAATCGATGAAAATTTGATCAAGTGCCCAATAAGGACAGCATGAGATCATCTTTGTTTACTTTCGTCGCGTCTCTTGCCTCATACACCATATGATACCGCCATATGATGTTTTCATAGATGTAGCTAATCAAATATCACAGCCTCCTTTTTTCTTACATTTTGAAAAGATATGTATCTTTGACGAATTGGCTAAAACAACTCAATTAGCAGATTTTTAGGATATCATAATAATGCTTATAAACCACTATTATAATTGTAATGAATAGTCGTTTTGAAAATGGAATGTGTTGTGAGACAAGAGTCGGAGCGAATAATATTCGTATTAATTTTATCTATCGATTTCATTTTTTTCGCTTTGGGCTTAAAACTATTCTTGCTCAAAACTATTTCGTTAATTCAAATTATAAATTGTCGTACAAAATGTTACAGTTTCAAATGCGGGAATGTATAGTACAAAATGTTACACATAATAACATATGAATTTGTCGAAAGTGAATTATATGAATTTTGTATAAACTTCTTGCGAATACAATGTATGAATAATGTTAATGAATCTTGATTACCTTAACGATTTTTACAATTTGAGAAGATGAAGAGGAAAAGGAAAAGAAAGAGAAAGGCCTAGGAAGATATCGGACGACGGCAATTTTATTAATGTTTTGATTTAAACATTCCAAAAGTATAAAAAATAAGTATATTTTTAAAAAGATCAACGTACCTTGACAATTCCATGTCGATAGTGTCTTGTGTGCCGTTGTCCATGACATGAGGCAACGTAGCTGTACCATCCATTATACCAGTCATACTAAAAATATTCTGATTCAACGATTCCATTTGGCATTGACTTATCTCGAAAACCTGCGACATTTATTGAAGAAAGAAAAATTAAATATTCGACCTATGTTCTCTGTAGATGACTAAGACAGATGATTAACAAGTCACGCATAATATAGATAATTTTGGAATATTTTTGATAAATACAAAAATAACCGAAACAACGATTTTTTAGATTACTACAATTACTTAAATTTGCTCAAGCGATTTGCCTTGGGAATTAAAAAAAAAACAACGTTCAGCGAGAATGGAATTATAAACATTTCGTTCCCTTTTTTTCGCAATAATTATTAGTAGACATATGTCCAGGATTAATTATTATTGCGAGACATAAAATAGATAAATGTGGAATTTCCGAAAAGGAAACCTTGATTTAAAATTCCAGTACGCACGATAAAGTCGGTCTGATGTAAAACGGATGCGATGACACATTTATTTTACAATTATTTTCAGGATTACGACAGAGAAACGCGCATCGCAGAATCGATCTATTATTTGTTATATTAATTTGTTTTTGATATTTTGAAAGACAGTTCCAATAACAAAAAAAATAATAATAGAAAAAATAATAATAGAAAAATATAATTTATAATTTACTAAAAAAATTGAAAGTTAATTATAAAAAAATTATAAAATCTTATATAAAGATTATAATAATTAGATTATAATATATATTTGTGTGTGTATGCATCTTATTAATATATACTTATAAAATTGTCGAAGACTTTAAAGAAAAACTCTAGAATTCGCAATAGTCGATTGTCTGATGACGCGTGGGACGTTTGACATTTGCGTTATGCAAATATCGCACGCGCAAGGCGCATTAAAATAATACGTCGACGTGCACAATGGCCGGAGACCAACTTACGTTAAGGAAAGGAGAATTAATTATTATTTATGGGCGCCATTGACGGAAACAGGTCGTCTGAAGGATTTATAGAAACTAATACTCTAGACGCTTTTGATGACCGATATCTCTCTGACATTCCTTTAACGTGTTTGAATATATTTAAATGCTTTGTTTATTTTGTTTGAAAAATATAAATTCGAAACTGATACTTCGAAATAGAAATATTTATGATTTATGTATATTTACTAACTTTTAGAAATATCCGAATATATATCGATATTTAGAAATTTATAATTTATAAAGATTTTAATTTTATAGGATCGTTGGAAATAATAATCGACCGAAAAGCCAAAATTTAGTCAAAAATTTTATGTTTATTGTTTACGACGTTTCGACCATATGATTGTGATCCTTTTCCAGTAAATAGGATCAAATGGCAGATATATAGATCCTATTTACTTGAAAAGAACCATATGGTCGAAACGTCGTAAACAATAAACATAAAATTTCTAGTTTGGTCGATTATTATTTCCAACGATCTTTTGATTAATTGACTAGCGATATTAAGATAATTTATATTATTTAATTTTATAATTATTTTTTTCGCTCTTTATTCTCTTTATCTCGTTCTTCGATCAAATTATAGCCACGCGACCTCAAAAAGCTGGCTATTGCTAAACAATGATTGTAGATCATTAGTACATGAGTCACTTATCGTTATCAAAACATATGTAACATGCGGTATTACAAACTCAGGGAGTGCGTATCAATTTGCTGTAATGTGACAATTCTTGCATACCGATATTATTATCACGCGTATTATATTTTTAACTAATTCTCTGTATATTTAAATTAATTTTATTTAATTGCGTAGAAATTCAATTTATGTAATTTTTATATATTTTTCTGTGAAGTCTCTCTCATAAAAAAATTTCTGTAGATTCAGAATTGCGTAAATATATTTATTGATCAATGATCATGATCTATATGTAAACACATTGCAAAGGGTGCGTTGGATTTGGTAAACTGAGGTCAAACTGCAGTGCATTAACCCCGATTGAGATTAATTAAGGGAAATTAACGGACACCCGGTACTAGGCGTCCCTTGTAACAAAAAAAAGCGATGAAAGCTACGGAAGACATGGGAACACATTAACTCGTCATGTCGGTTGCGTCGTTGTTTCGCTTTACATATCTCTCTGTCACCAAATATTGATTAAATTATTTAATATTATTGTACAATAAATAATTGATTATGTTATTAAGTAAATTCTTACGAGATTGTATTAAAGAAAGAGACCAGAGGACAAATTAAAAAGAAAAGCTGCGATCAAGTTTAAAAATAAATTAAATTTTAAATGTATTTAAAATATACTTTAAATTATTTTCATAAAATATAACGCGTAGCAAATGATTTATATGTATGATTCAAGTATTTTTCTATTTTTTTTCTTAGTAAAATGATTAGAATTTTAAATTATTTATTTTTATTATTATTATATAAAAAATTGACTTCCAAATATAATATAATCGAGTTTAATCAAATGTAATCGATTATTTCAAATAATATAAATAACTGATTCGGAAAGTTGATATATTTGACTTTTATATTAGCTTGATAAGCGAAATTAATCGATCACGTCAACGGAAGAAGACGCGGTGTGAAACCGCGAACATTATTTTTTATTCCGTGGAAGTCCTCGGTGATGAACTGACGTCATCGAATGATTTCCGTGTTAATCACGCGGCGAACGGCAATGAATGAGTCAAGTTGAGTCACTACAGTGAAAGTACCTAGATTGAATCGGCACGAGTCGTCGATATGTCATCGACTGTATCTTTTCAATCAAAAGTGCTCTTTAATTTTTTGAATGATTTTTTTTTTCAGAAATTTATCGAGTTAGATTTTGTACAATTAATTTTAATATAAATTAACATCGATAACATCAATAATGACGCATCATAATGTTTACTCTTTGTCTCTTTTCCCCATTGAAAAAGAATGTTTAATTAAATAAATTTAAAAAATTGAACAAATATTTAATTAAATAAGTCTGAATTAAAATTAAATGTTAAAATTAAATGCAAAGCGCAATCTTAATATCAACGTATAAAATAAAATATATTATTATAATATTAAATAATATAATATAAACAGTAATATAAATTTTTCTTGTTTAAATATGTTATGTGTTTTCTTGAAAATTTTTCATACTCTCTTTACAACGTAAACATTACAATATACAAAATAATGAATGCAAAAATATAATACGTATATATGATCTGAGTGCAGACAAACAAGATCGTTGAAAGTCGATGCAACTGCTTTCGTATCCTACTCACGAGAACACCACGTGGTGTGGATGTCAAACGTCTACACTTACGGCACAAAACATGTGCTATTCATACCGTGCATTTAACATTAAACATTGTATATCGATATTAATACATGCTTCATCGGCTTATTTGATGTTTTCCTCATGAATTTTTGTGTGAAAAAAATTACAGAAAATTATTACTGATATTAAAATTTTTTTTAAAACGAATATCACGAATTAAAACTTAACTAATAATTAAAAATTTTGGAATTTTAAGACATTTACATTTTTTCATTTGAAAAAATTAATCAACTTTGAGAAATATTCAAATAATTGTTTCTTTATTTGTGTATATGTGTGTGTATATCTGTAAACATGTAGATATGTATACGTATAATTTTTTTATTATACATATGTAAGTTTTATATAAAATTTAAGATTGTTTAAGCAAAATGTATGTATTTGAAGAGCTGCTTTTTATATTAATTCTTGGTACAACCCAGTTAATTGAATAGTACTCCACCCATCATAATTATCTCCACGTCATGTTTCTAAATTGTCTCGAGACCTCGCTACTTTTTTGCTCTATTCTCGGTGTTGGTCCCTCGCAATCTAGCAGACTAACTTGACATCTACTGAATTCCCACGAGCGAAAAGTACAATGTCGATTTTTAAGAGAATCAATTTTTCAAATAAATATTTTAAATATTTTCTCACACGATTTCAAATATTTGAATTATTTCTTACATGGCTTTTATTTCTTTTTTAAAGAAAAGAAGACTTTAGCCAATTAAATTCTATAGCAATTGCTCTTGTTTCATAAAATTAAATTAATTCATTAAGAGCAAAAGAAGAAAAATATTAAAAGAAGGAGAATAAAAGAATAATAATTGTCACTTACCGCTCGTCGATTGTTACTTTAACCAGTCATAAGTCCATCACCAAGATAGATAACGAAGAGACGGAAAGACCTTTGTTCACTAAAGAATATGACGAGGAATGTAAGAATTCTCAATATGTCCTTCTGCTTTGGTCCTTGCGTATGTCCTCACCAGAAATGATCGAAATCGCTTTACGATGTGTCAGTACGAGAATTATTTAAGCGTTGTTTCTTTGGAAAAAGAAAATTCGATAATTCTTATCGATCGTTTAATTATTAAACATGCATTTCACATGCTGCGTATAAAGTCTTTGTGTATTGATAATCTAATGACTAGAACATTTATTAAATATCTCTTTAATATCTCTTGTCATTAAATAATTTTCTTTCTTCTTTTTAACTATATATATTTTATTCCAATTTTATAATAATTTAACTTCACCAAGTATGATTGAATTCTATAGAATTCATCATATCTTTCTTTTACAAAAAGACGATTTGACGTCTTTGAAAAAGCCGTCAATTTTCGCCGATCACGAAATGATTTATTCACACTTGTTATCATTCACACAAAAATTCACTTATTTTAATTAAATATTACTTGCAACTTTTAAAATCTTATTTTTATTGTAAATTCCGTGACATTTACCGAACGATTACGATTTCCTCCTAACTGTTCGCGACTTCGACCGTTTGATTCTTCGATTTGCAATCATACTGTTTCTTTGGGAATCTTATTTTAATTTCTTCAATTTTTTCTACATTAAAATTTTGCTATTTAATGACACTTATCGCATTTTTTCGTGGCGACTCGCGATCTCGATTGCGCGCGATCGATTCTCCGGGGACCGGAGAATATGACTCGGGGACCACTGACGCGGACCGTGTGGCGGGCACCGCGTTTGCGTCAACGTCACCGTGGGCAGACTGTTGCTTACCCAGCATTCCGTCAGATTGTACACACGCTAGATACGGGCCCCACGGGTAGGCGGCCACAGGAGAAGGAGGTGAAAGAGCTGGAAAAAGAGAGAGAGATGCGGGGGAGAGCAGCTCGATGACGATGCGAGAGCACATCTGCACCCAAGATCCGGGGACCCAGTTGACCCTTTCGCTGTGACACACCGTACTGTACCTTTTTCAATTGCGCGGAATGTGCTGCAATTGCGATATGTCGCGTTCTTTTGTTCGTGTTGCGTAATCGGGACAAGAGCGATGTATTTGTATATTGCAAGCAATCTTGATCGCCATCGTTCATTTATTAATTTTTGCCGAATATATAGAATATATTTAAATTCTAAAAGATATAAAAAAATTTATTATAGGTCTTAGTTTTATTTGTGTCAAATAGATAGTTCAAAATATTTCAAGATAAAATAATTCTTTTTAATCTATAAATGACTTCTATTTTGGGATTTTAATTAAAAGCGTTCTTGTAAAAGAATTATTAATTGCAAGTAATTAGATAGAAGACAAAGTATTTTATATTTGGATGCATTATTAAAAATTAATTTATCATGATTAATAAACAGAGGGAAATCACAAATGTAGAATGACGAATTTCTGTATTTGGCAAATTCACAGCGACCTCGAGCCGATAAGATTGTCGCTCTTAAATATATAGAATATATTTAAATTCTAAAAGATATAAAAAAAATATTATAGATCTTAGTTTTATTTGTGTCAAATAGATAGTTCAAAATATTTCAAGATAAAATAATTCTTTTTAATCTATAAATGACTTCTATTTTGGGATTTTAATTAAAAACATCCTTGTAAAAAAATATTAATTACAAGTAATTAGATAGAAGACAAAGTATTTTATATTTGGATGTATTATTAAAAATTAATTTATCACGATTAATAAACAGAGGGAAACCACAAATGTAGACGAATTCCTGTATTTGGCAAATTCACAGCGACCGCGAGCCGATAAGATTATCACTCTTAAATATATAGAATATATTTAAATTCTAAAAGATATAAAAAAAATTTATTATAGATCTTAGTTTTATTTGTGTCAAATAGATAGTTCAAAATATTTCAAGATAAAATATAATAATTCTTTTTAATCTATAAATGACTTCTATTTTGGGATTTTAATTAAAAGCGTTCTTGTAAAAGAAATATTATTAATTACAAGTAATTAGATAGAAGACAAAGTATTTCATATTTGGATGCATTATTAAAAATTAATTTATCACGATTAATAAACAGAGGGAAATCACAAATGTAGACGAATTCCTGTATTTGGCAAATTCACAGCGACCGCGAGCCGATAAGATTATCGCTCTTAATACTACGGACATACATGATATTTATTATTTAAGCAACTGAAGACATGGCGAGAGTGAATTAGACTTAACAAAGTGGAACCGACCGGCCGCCCGCATTAATTGGAATGACTAAATCGAACCTCTCGCTGGATTCACACAGAGATGACCCGCATTCAGTCGCCTACGATTGTTCCAAATTAACACGGCCTTTTCGAATCTCTTGCCCTTTCAATTTATTTTTTAAACACGCTACACTGTATCTGGAATACACGACATTACGAGTACAATGGATCTATTCCGGTCAAATTAATATTAGTTAACTTGTATATAATATTAGTAATATGTGATTATATATGTACTTTGTCCTAGATTTGCCGGATGCTCTTCCGGCATGCCACAGATACGCTAGATGTAAAATAAAAAAGATCAATAGTCATATGATAACTAGGCATTCAGATTAAAAAATTCAATTTATAACAATGAAAAATAAAAAGCCTTAATTTTCAATTAATTAGTAGCCAAAGAGAAGTGTTTCGTAGAAAACATTAATTTTAAAAATTATTTAGAGAATCTATTGTTAAAAAATAATGATACAAAATAATAATAACATGAGATAAAAAATAACGAGACATTCTTTGCAAATATTATTTAATTAATTAATTAATTTTTCACATCATGTAAAATATTTATAAATCGCGTATGGTTTTTTAATACTAATTGTGAGGTTCTTAAAGTAACAAATATTTTTACGAATTGCATTTAATTTAAATTTGAATAGATTAAGAAAATAATTAATTACTCTTGCAATATTTATTTTTGTTATAATATTTTTCTAATCTGCTCTAGATGCAAGCAATTGTAAGAGATCTCGATATTCCCTAAATTCGGACAGACAGCGAACTGGAGAAACGCACTTCCGACTCGTCCGCTTCCGCTCATACACAGCTGGAGACTCTTTCCCCTCGCGTCGAGTGACTACTACTAACAAAATGCAATTATTTTTAAAAAGGATGTAGGGACACACGCGTGCGTCGCAGTTTCCAGGGGACGGTACGCTCCGATCAGACACGTAGGTGCTCTATCTAGTAGACCATAAGTGCCATATCGACGATGGGGACGACATGGGGCTGGTTGGCCCCGTTTAATATTTTCGCTATCATATTGTTGGGAGCGACGTGCTATAAATTGTTTATAATAGGACTAATGATCGATGCCCTCATTTGGTATCCCTTTGGTTTTGTGAAACGTGATAAGAAAAAGAGATTTTTTTATCACGCTTTAGAAATGAGATTTTTTTATCTCTACTATGATAACATATCTTTTACTTAGATAAATATTTATTCTTAATTGAAACGATTGAAAATATAATACAGGAAAGAAAATAAAAATCCCAGTTTGTTTGAAGTTATTTGTTATTAAATCAATTTATTGAAGTGATGTGTGTTTCATGATTAATACAATAATGGAAATAGATAGCGAGATTAGAAAGCGTCACTTTAAACTAATCTTCTTCCAAATTCAGATAACAACTGAATCGACTTGCAGGAAGAAACTTCCCCGATATCGCGAGGGAGGAGTCTCGAATTTGGCACAGACGCGGCTTCAGTGAAAAGTACATACTCTTGTACACGAATCTTGCTAATAATTCTGCCAGTATATTCGCGAATTTTATATATTTGGCGCATACGCGCTTCATTTTGTTTCACTCCGACATGCAATTTTTTGTGTTTTCATAGATTTTAAAAAATTTGAATAATTATTATCATAATAATTTTTCCTCGTTAAATTTTCGCTATCCCAAATCTGTTGCATTTCGAAATATTGCAATAAAGTGATTACAGGCGAAGTTATAGTGTTCCAGAAAAAGAAGATGGCAACTCTACAATGCCAAGGCCAAGATGAGATTCGAAAAGAAGAAGACAAATATATGAATAACATTATATCGATGTCGAAGACAACAAGAAAAAATTTTGAAGCCCTTCATTGATTATCATTGATGAATCAGAAATGTAAATAAAATTGCCATTTTTTATATTTTGTTATATATTTTATGATATTTTTATATAATATATATATTCGCAAATGTTTTAGTACAAACCTAATTTGCATGCAAATGCTAATCTATTTCTCGTTGACAATTTTCGCTGAAGACTGATATATCAGCTGACTATTGATGATCCGCGAAATTATGAATTCGAAAAATGCCTGAAAGTTACGCACAGAAGAAAGAGTTTATCGTCTCGGGTAGCGAAAATAGATCTCTCAGTTTCTCTCTTTGATTTTCCGTTCGTCGAAAGAAAAAGGAGACGGTTCCAACACGTGTATATGCACAAGTGACGTAGATCGTTTGTACGTAAAATTCGCGCCTCCAAGATGGCAAAATGCACGTATCAGCGTTAAACGGGTTCTGAACGTAAAGAGAAATTAGGAGAGAAAGTCTAAATATATATGTATGAAACAAAATAAATCATGCGCATGTATCTTTAATCAACAATCAAATGTCAAATCTCTTCAAAAATACGTATATGTTGTAATTAAGCGAATAATTTGCATGACTTGATTTTTACAAAAATAACAAGATGGTTTAATCATGCTGCAACAATTTTCGATCATATAAGAATATGAAGAAATATCATCTTTTAGATTTGTAAAATACAATAGATGAAATAGAAATCTATATGAAACATCTCGATATTATATTATCGAGATTTTTTCACAAATTGTGAAATAGAAATGGTCATGATTCTATTTACGGCCCTGATATCCAGACGTGCTTGGCGAGAGTTCGCTTTCTTTCAGATGCTGGAGTACTTGTGGATGGCGAACAACGAAACTGGACGCAACGGCAGCGACGATGTGGCGATCGAAGAAGTGCTGCAGGATCCAGGATCGGTGATTCTCTTCGTCGGCTATCCACGATGGCTGTTGTACTTCGCTGCCACCTGTTGTATTCTCTTCATGCTAATCGGCATCCCGGGAAATCTCATCACGGTGATCGCACTGTTTCGCACCAAAAAGGTCTGTATAGCTACAATATTAATATGTGATAATAATAGGATAATAATAGGATAATATGGAATATAGGATTAAAAGAAAGGAAATAAAAAGAAACTTCTAAAAGCGATTCAAATTGAAAATTAATTAATTAATCAATATAATTTTTAATGTTGGTATCAAGATAATTCTGATAGAAAATTAATAATACAAGTTGATTGACAGAATATTCTGAAACATTTATATAAGATATACTCTCTATTATATGTTTCCATAAAAAAATCTGTAAAAACTATTTCTCGCTACTCGTGATTTTCGTGACTAATATATGAAAAGGAACTTAAAATATACCATAATGAATTCGTGTTGCGCTCAAGACGTGCACCAGTTATTCGAGTTTCCGGTACTGCTTACGCGCAGAAGTCTTAAAAGCTGTTCGAGTGATTTAACTCATTACTTCTTTCGTTCTACGAAACATTGTCTTAAAGTAACAATGAGTAAGAACGTTAAAGTTGAACAGAATATTTTTCAATTGAACGTGCTTGATTTTTTAAGAGATAAATTTTATATTATTTCATATATTTTGTATGTTACATTATAGTACAATTTTTAAATTAATAATAATCAATCATATTAAAGCTTAATTAAATCACTTTTATTCAAAGTTAATATTTTATAAAATATTTCTAATATTATATTTTTTTAAAATTATATTTTTATATTTTTTATTATATTTTTATAATATATATTATACTTATAAGTAAAATATGTAAATAGTAGTATTTTTATAACAATACTAAATAAATTTTAAGTGCTTTGATTGATTTTGGAAAAGAATTTTCGAATTATAAGAAATATTTACTTTATTATGCAATAAAATTCAATGTTTTGTTTCTGACGAATAATTGAAGATGTGACACAAGCCGTTGAACGCAGGTCGTCGGCACAATTCTATAACAAACGAGCCCTCGCAGCAAAGTCAACCATCAATGAGCTAAATTTGGAATAGATTACGCGGAACTGCATGCATATACAATCATGTGTTTGCACTAAGGTTCACGTACTTCGATGTAATATAATCGACTAGCTAGAATTAAATCAGGAAGTCTCTATTAATTTTATCGTGTTTGCTCCATCGAATTTCGAAGGTTTATTCGTCAAACTACGCAAATTAATTTTCACCTCTTCATATTACTTGTATATCAAATGCACTTAAATTATAATCGATAACAAAATAATTTTTAACATAATTTATAGATACATTTTGAACATGATTAATAGATCTGTTAAATGATATAAATATGTGTATGTGAAAATGATTTTATAATTGTATTCTATTCTAATTTTTTATATAATTATTTTATAATAATTGCAGCTGAAGAACGCTACCGCAGTCTTCATCATGAACCTCTCGATATCAGATTTGATGTTCTGCTGCTTCAATCTGCCGCTTGCAACTTCCACATTCTGGCACAGTTCATGGTTATACGGACCACTTCTCTGTCGGTTGTTTCCGCTCTTGAGATACGGCCTGGTTGCAGTCAGCCTCTTCAGCGTTCTCGCAATCACGATCAATCGCTACATCATGATCGGCCATCCCGGTCTTTACCCTTCGTAAGTAGCCCCTTTCCTCTCCTGTTGCTCTAGATAAAATTAAATTTTTTATAATTATTTTAGATATTTATTTGAAACATTACATTTAAATTATTATTGCATAAAAATTGATAAATATAATTAGAATAAATAGAATTAAAGAATATATTACCAAATTTTTCACCCTTTTTTTGGTCAAATATTATTTTTAGATTGTATAAAACGAAATATTTAATACCGATGGTCTTGATGATATGGATCGTCGCTTTCGGTCTGCTGATTGTTACGTGGTTTGAGCAATTCGGACGTTTTGGTTTGGATCCTGCCATCGGATCCTGCTCCATCCTGCCGGATGTAAACGGACGGAGTCCGAAGGAATTTCTCTTCTTTCTTGCATTTTTAATACCCTGCTTCGCTATCATCATTTGTTACGCCAGGATTTTTTATATTGTTCGCGAAACTGCCTCAAAAAGCAGAGGCAGAGACAAGATCAATGTGGAACCTATGGAAACCAGTCATGATGTAAGCTCTAATTATTTATATGTGAGAAGATTTAATGTTAACATAAAAAATTAATTATATATGTATTCAGAAATTTTTTAAATAATCGATTATTAATGAAATATTGATCGAAACATATATCCTCTTTATTGAATTTAAAACTAAATAAATTTAGATTTATTCTTTCAATGTCCCTTCTCTTTTGCTCTAAAAATTACTTACTTATTTAATTTATTAAATAAGTAATTATTTATTATTAATTTATTAAAATATAGTTAGTATTTTATAAATCACACACTGAAGCTTAAATTCCGCTTTTGATCATAATCATTATTTTGCAGCAACAATCTATGTCCATGAAGAACCAAGAGCAAGAATTATCTGTTTTTGACCCTATCTTATCAATGCGATCCAATTTTCTCACTCCAGACAAGGAAATGGAGCCATCGACTCTCATTAACGAAGATTCATCATGTTCGAAGCAGTCGGTCCACGATCAACAAAAAACAGATTGCACACAAAAACATGTAGACAATCCAACGACGGTTATCAGTCTTGATCCAAACTCTAACAACGACTATAATGCTCTTCACGTCAGTGCATCAGAAGACATATCGTTCGTGGACGATCGCGAAGAATCGGATTTCATGGAGATGAAACTGTTCCTGAATAAAAACCAGAACGAATTGCAGCGAAAATCGCCGAGAAACTCTTGCGGGCGGTTGGAGAGATTGACCAGCCGAGCATCTTTCATGGTAGAGTCTTCGCTGCAGCGATTCGCCGGTGGCGATCCTTCGGATCTGCCAGAGATCCTCGTGGATTCGAGATCGCACTCGCCCATGAAGAAGACGTTTCGCAGGGAATCAAAGTTCAAGAGCGTTGGCAGGATGCGAAACGGTGAATTCGTTTTCGCACCTAGGATGTCCGCCAAGGATCGGAAGCTGTTGCAGATGATTCTCGTGATATTCGCGTCATTCCTGGTATGTTACCTGCCGATCACCATCACAAAGCTATTTCGTATCGCAATCGCTTGGCGAGGCCTCAACATCGCCAGTTATATACTCATCTACTTGACGACCTGCATCAATCCCGTCATCTACGTCGTGATGAGTTCTGAGTACAGAAGCGCGTATAAATATGTGTTGCTGTGTAAGGGTGAGCAGAAGACGAGTAAAAGGAGATTGCCGGGTTTGCTGATGCTCAGTTGAACTCGTAAATGATCAATTATATATATAATATGCTAAATATAATTGATAAATGATATAATATAAATATAATAGGTATATGATTTAGTCTGTTATATTATCTATATTTATGTGATCAATGATTAAGAAACTTCGTGTGTGAATAATAAATTTTGTCCTTACAATATTGTTTATAATATTGAATAAGTGACGTTTGAATCTAATATCGAATTAATATGCCAACAGAAATGTAAAAATATACTTTACTGAAGTTTAAAGTATTATTATTGAAGAGAAGAAAAAATGTTAAATTCACTCCGAGATATTAAATTGTGTAGAAATGATTACATATATATAAATTATAAAAATATGATAAGATATTTGAAGTTTTTTTGAAATATAAATATATTAATTCCCATCGATGCGGAGAAACAAAATTATAATATTCAATAACTGGAATTAAATAGAAATAAACTCAAGTCATACACAAAGTGGTAATAAAACAATAATTAGGATTTAGAAAAT